>JAOSBN010000006.1:14523005-14539399 GCA_027563595.1 Erythroxylum suave
CTTAATCAAGTTTGTAGCTTAACCTAACAGTTCAATTCCAACCTCTATCAACGTATCCAATTTCAGGTCAGGGTTGGAACATCACATTATCGAAGACCCCAAATGAAGGTCTCCTCCATTCCCAACCCCATACAAGAAAATGAGAAGATGAAGACAATGTAGTCCTACTAATTTGTGCAAGCAGAGAAAAGACAAGCACGGAAGCAGCGACATTTGTCGAACATAAACACTTACTTGACCTCGGAAAATCGATGACCGCGTTGGGGAAGAAGAATCCGCGTGCGACAGAGAAGTTGCGAGAGAAATGGATCGGCGACCTTTGGTAGAGAACCCAGACGACAGGCGAGATGGAGACGGCGGCGACCTTTGGTGGCGGAGAACCAGACGAATGGATCGGGGTAGTTTGGAGAAAACGAAGGCAAAAGTTTCCGGAGACAGGGACAGAACTTGTTTGTCCTTCGTTTTTACGAGTGACAATAATTTCTGTCTTCTGTCATCCAGAGACAGAAGACAAAACCTCTAAAACAGCAACCAAACACCCGCGAGGGACAAGATTTTTTTGTCCTGTCATCTGTCCCCACTAACGGGGACACCAACCAAACGCGGGGTTATAGTTTTGGCGAAACAAGAACATTTTTTAGGAAGGCTTTCTGTGGCCTGAGAATGGTGCTGGGATAATTCTGGATTGTTTATTGGATTAAGAAAGCCTCAACTTTGCATAATCGAATGGTGGGAGGGGAACCTCAAGTTCTCAGTAGTGTTGTTAGATGGTCTAAACCTTGCAGGGGATGGATACGACTTAACGTTGATGGTTCTTTTTAGCAAGCCCCAGTTGAAGCATCTTAGATGGTCTAAACCTTGCAGGGGATGGATAAGACTTAACGTTGATGGTTCTTTTTAGCAAGCCCCAGTTGAAGCATCTGCAGGTGGACTTCTCACAGACGAGAAGGGCACTTGGCTTGGGGGCTTTGCCCACAAAATTGGTTGGTGCTCCCCATTAGAAACCAAGCTTTGAGGCGTCTATTCAAGACTTCTTTCGACTTGAGATTTGGGTTACCGACGATTGAAGTTAGAAACACTCTGATCATCATCAATATCGTCTCTTCTTCAACAAATGTCAGAGATAGGCGCCCATTTCATGAGCTCACCGTGAGGACAATCACTGTGCTGATTGCTTAGAACACTTTGAGCATACGCTAAATTTGGGGACAATGGAGTCTCTTGGTTACGTTTATGCGTTTAGTAGTTTTTTTTGTCTTTCTCCATTGTTCTCAAAAAAAAAAAAAAAAAAGAATAACAATTAAGAGCAATTCGTGGTGGGAAGCAAAGGAACAAAATCTTTCTTGCCTAGATCATCTCAATTGATGCTTTTTATATACACTACAATACAGCAGCTACGTAAAAATAGCTGAATACCCAGAACTTAAATGGAATAACAAACAATTAAGAGAGAAAAGAGGTTAACGTTTAAGAAAAAGAAAAGAACTATGAAAGGACTTTGATATGCCTAATCTTTCTTGACCTAAAACTTTCCTCATTGAAGATGAAAATTGCATGCCTGAGGACGCTATTGCTACGGTTGGGAAGTTGTTGACATGGCCTCTTCTGTTCGGCGTGCTGTCTGTCCAGAAATGGAAGATCTGTCCGACCCCCGAACATTGTACCGCTCATACACCTTGTCACGATTCTCTGACCACCATGTCTCTGCTTGGTGCTCACCAAATCTTCTCCGACTGCAGAAACATCTATATGCTATAAGATTATATTTTAAGTGACTATAATTGATAACATCTTAACTAACTGCAGGTTTCGCAAGTACTGGAATAAAAACACTAAGCCAAGCTGCAATACCAGCCTTGATAGATCTTGGCTTCGTCTAATTCTATTACTTTAGCAGGCTACATCGATCTTATGAGATGACTGTAAAAGACATAGAGGTAAAGCAACAATATAAGCCTTTCCAAACAGTTTACCAGTTTGCTTACAATCTTCCTAAATGTAACATTTGTCTAGTTTCATCAATATCAAACTATTACTTGATTGTGTATAGGAAGTACTGGTATAGCAAGCAAAGATTGAAAACACCTTCATAGATGAAATTACCTGAAGCGCACTCGTTTAAGATCTCTGGTTCCATCATGCAAGGCCACAAGAGTTATGTACACACCAGGCTCATACTGTTCAATCCACTCAGACTCAACCGGATTACCGTTTGAGATCAGTGTTGATTCCCTGGTTCTCATACCAGTTTTACCATCTTGAATGGACCTAGACTCCTGTCCATTGTCCGACACATCAGTACTGCTTGCCTGAACCCCACCACCATTGGACAATCTAGCATCTGGATGGTCATCCCTTGGCAGATCCCTGAATGACTGAGTGGGACACTGAGTTCCATTTCTTGTGGTAGTCTCATTCCTTTTTGGAGAGTGTAAGGTAGTTTCACCAGTAGAATCTGATCTCAAATGCCGCTCACCATAAGAATCAGGATGATGAATACCATTTGGTTCCAAACCGTTTGGCATATAAGTAGGCCTCGTGCCCTCAGTGTCGTACATTCCAGGTGGCAGCCTCTCAGCCATAGTCTTGAGCTAAATAAAAACAGAGTTTAAGCACGCAATGAGATTATTGCAAGGAAAACACTTAACAAATTCTTGAATCATATACTAAAAACAGTGATTCTTGCACATCAACAGCAAAGCATTATCTTTTTCTAGCTATTTATGTGTTATTTTCAAAGGAATGTTAAAACAAAATTCGAGTCAGTTTATAAACAGTGAGATGACCTAAGATTGAAGCAAATCCAAAAGTTAAAATTTGAGTAAAGGAGAAAAGAGTAACATATGAAGCAAGAGTACCTGAGCTGTAAGTGACTTTATAACATCTTTTGCAGCTTTAGATTTTGCCGACTCTTCTGCTGCTGCAGCCATTGCTTCTTGTACCTTCTTTGCTGATTTCTGAAGCTCCAATTCTTGGGATTCACATCTCTGTTTCAGACTCTCAACCTAGATCAGATCCATCACCAGCAAGGTTTAGGCATTTTTTCAAGAAACAATAGAGGGTACATCTAAAAGCAATTGCACACACATAGACAAGGAGAAGTGACAGATGGTGATTCTCTTCACTCTTACGAAGCAAAACAACACAACCGCACATTGTATAGCTGAAAAGGGAATAGTCAAATCAACCCTATATGATCTAATCCATTATCGAGGATGTGCCATTGATATGTAACTTTGAACCATAACACAATTGAGAAAGAGTTTCTACAACAAAAATAACTACTAGACTGAAATTCGTTTGTGAAGAGTTCTTCCCATCTACCAACTGATTCCCTTTTTTTAATTTGATGCTTCAACTTAAGACCCTGAGCCAACCATCATTAATTCGGGTAATGAAGCAACTTACTTGTGAACGCATTTTAACCACTTCCTGATTCAAAAGGTCATTTGTTTTCTTCAGACTATCACTTATACTTTTGGAAAAGGAAAGTCCTGATGTTGTTGGAACTGGTGTAGCCGAACGTGGTGGACTTGGTCTCCTTGAGAAAGGTGAGACAGACCTGGAGCTCACTCCAGAAGGGGTAAGGACCGGTTTCGGAATCTTCGACCTCAAATCAACAGTACTGGACAGAACAACATCCTTCAGCTGCAATAAAGAAGGTGGTTGTGAAGGGCGAACATGGGAGAACGTATCAGCTCTCTTTCCTTGTTTCGCTGCTTTGTTATCTAACTGTTTAATCAAGTCCATATTTGAGGGAAGTGATGATTTTGACAACCTTACTTCAGCCTTATCCAACCTGTCTTTGTTTTCGGCTGAGAGGCGAGGTACAGAATTTCTCCTGTTATGATTGCTTATCTCTGACACCTTGTTCAATTTGGCGAAACAGGAATCACAAACACGATATGGTTTGCCAGGATTTGGAGCTAAAGTTGCTCTCAGTGCTTTCCTAGAACTGCACGAATGGCAATGAACAAGTCCACAATTGTAGCAGTTATGCCTCTTTCGAGTAAAACCAAAAGCTTGTCTACAGGATGAGCATTGAGATTGCTCAGCACCAGATACCCATTTATGAAGACATATAGCTCCAGTATAATTCCCACCACAGGCAATATACTTTACATGTCTGTCCTTCAAAGCTTCAACAAAAGTTGGCGTTTTCCGGTCCTCAATATCTCCATGGCCCAACCTACCATTGGCACCTTTACCCCAGGTATAAACTTCATTCCGGGATGTTAAAACGGCAACGTGATATGCACCACAAGCAATTTCTTCAACAGATTCTCCATAAAGCTTGTCTTCCACCAAGCAAGGGAGTTTTCCATCAGCCTGAGGGTTCCCAAGTTGACCATAAACAATACTCCCCATTGTAAAAACATGCCCTGCTGTGGTCAAACCAACAGTTAAACTATGACCACAAGCAATTTTATGAAAATTGCTATCAATCAATGCTGGAACACAAGTGGGTTTAAGACGAGGTTCCTTATCTCCATGTCCAAGGCGATTTTTATCCCCATCACCCCAAGTAAACAATTTACCAGATGAAATGCTAGCACTAGACTGTGTAACAATAACCTCAACTACTGCAGCAGTATGCCACACTCCACATGCAACAGCAATTGTCCTCAACCCAGAGAGAGATTCCACTTCTCTAGGATAAGCTACACTTTCTCTGTCACCATGCCCCAAGACACCAAAGGTTCCATCACCAAATGTGAAAAGCTGCCCTGTTGATGTTACCAAGGCTGTATGCCATGGACCACAAGTTACTGATGCAACTTGAAGCCCCTCAAGAGGCCCAGAGATTCTCTTAGGTATCCAGTGACTCACATCAGTACCATGACCAAGAAGTCCAGCATTATGTGTGCCATCTCCCCATGTATACAATTCCCCAGCCATTGTGACAGCACATGTATGAAATTCTCCACAAGCTACAAGGTCTACAGTACTTACTGTCAAAGATTCAACCAGACGAGGTTGAATAACATCCTTACCAACACCATGGCCAAGCCGTCCACCACATTCTTCACCCCATGTGAAAACTTCACCTTGCCTTGTTACCAATGCAGCATGCCTAACCCCACAACCTATATGATGTACATCTAAAACTACATTAGATTCTAGCAGCCTGGGAAGAAGTATATCAGCTCTACTGCTGAAATAATTAGGATTCTTGTCAGCTCCAATCTTAACAGCACCATCAGATATGACTTCACCCCATATGTATACATCACCCAGCGCATCACAATCATCTGGTGCAGAACCATGACTTGAAGTACTAGGTTGACTGGAGACACTGACCCGAAACACATCTGAATTAGATCCTTTAACTTGCATATTTATGTTGTCTGATGCTACATGTGACCTATCAGAATGCGTAGGATTCTCAGGCTGATAATTCTTTGGAGAAACCCTGTGGTTGAAACTAATAGAAACCTCTGGAGAACTCGTATCCCGTGTAATACTAACAGAACTGTCACTAGCACTATTGGAAATCAAGTCTTTATTGTCCTGAAACAAAACCCAAGACATTAAAATATTTACAAGACTATATAGAAGAAGGCAGGAAAAAACTTCCGTTTTATGCCCCCCAGTGGTCAGCCAAAAAAGGTACAAAAATGGGAACAACAGAAAATTAAATACTAAAAGACATGCCTGGGACTTGTTTGAAGTCATTATTGTAAACAAAAAGTATAATTACTATAAGCAATTAAATGGAAGACTTTTCCGTGACAACAAATTCTCATTCCAAATACAACCTTACACTTATTTGCAGAGATTATATAAGTTTCCAATCTGATTAGCCCTTCAAATATTAATTTACAATAATACTCATCAAAGACAACTTTGGAACAGGTGAAGAAGAGTTAGATAAGCCGCAAGTTTACTAAAACAAAGATAGAAGAAGATAGAATTACATCAAGGTAGAGGCCTCCGTCACTCCATCCATCAATTTTTGATCGCCCACCTTGACCAGAAGATATTAAAGCTTTTAGACCAGCAATCCACACCTCAGCCTCAACTTTGTCCTTGCAGATCTAGAAAGCACAAACAAGTAAGAGTCAGAATAATGCAGATGATACAACAAGCAAACCACAACCTAAAAATTCTATGACCAACCAGATCAAGAGATCTCTTTCCGTTGTTGTATATAAGGGAAAATGATAAATAGTCTTTTTCAGGACGGAGATACCGCTGGAAAACAGCCTGGTAGGAGATCAAAGAGAGTGTAATTAGCAGAAATTTCGGTGGACAGATAAGGCAAAATTATTAGACTGGTTATAGCAGAATAGGCTATTTATAAAATATTCTTGTAATAATGCAGAAAAAATGTTGAATCTTACTGTTCTCTGTCCAGGAATAATTCTAGAGACAGAAGATAACCTCAAGCTTCTCTCACCACTACTTGATATCCAGATCAATGTTGTTTCATCCTGTCATATTCAAGTGATAGCAGCACTAAATTACAAAATAACTTGCAGAGATCTCATGACAATTAGATGGAGAGAACACATGATAAATCCATGTCTAGAATTAGTACATTAAGAATATTAAGAAACCATTCAACCCAAGTGTGGAAAAACACATTATATCATAAAATTTATTAGTGATAGTGGCACAATCTGAACTCATGACTTTTTAGTCTAGTACCATATTAAATTTTTGTAACCCTCAAATTCAGAGAATGAGGACTGAGGAGCAGTTCAGATACAAGAGGAGAATTATATCTTTTAAGGCCTTGACTGAGGACATGATCTCTTCTTGAATACAAATCATTCCTCCTCCAAAAAGAAGGTTTACAAAAATTTAACTGAGTATTAGAGCTGCAAATACTACGATTATGGGCCTTCTCGTAGATATATATTCCTGTGGAGACTTGCAGAAGTTCATTTCTGCAAAATTCATGCACCGGATGTGTGTTCCTAGCGTGGGGGTGTATTAGAGTTGTTAAGTTCTCACATCATCTAGACAACAATTCAGGAATGTTTTATTTACAAGAATGAGGACATAACCTAATGCCTTCAGATTTTGAGTGAAAGATGGTGTTCCTCTTGTATATAAGCCACTTCTCATCATTCGAAATGTAGGTTAATCAAATTTAACGAAGAGAACCAAAACAAAGAGTTAAAATTATTGACTTCAAAAGGTCAAAGATCTTAGCTTATGGCATAATACTAATCGAAATAAGCATATAGAAGTATAGATAAAAGCTTGTTTAGGGAAGACCAAACAAAGGTTGCTAGGAAAAATAAATTTTTTGGATACACACATCGCAAGCAAAAGACAAGGGCAACCAGAACCAGACAAGGGCAACCAGAATCATTCTAAACCTCCATCACCAGACTAGCTTCATTTGTTAGTCACTACCACTTCACAGTATGAGACAAGCAAATGTCTCAAGAAACAATTCATCATCAAACTGAAACTGCAATAGGTATAAACTATGTCAATCAGCTACAAATTTAAATACTCTGGGCCATGCAGGCAGCCACATAACCAAACTATAACCCTGAGACTATTATGAGCTCAAAACAAATATAAAGTCAACACTTCTAGTTGATGACCCTGTTTTGGCTACAGCTAAGTTATAAAGGCATTCAAAGATGACAAACAATCTATGTACAATGTGATGATGTAATTATAACCCCTTCAAACTACAAACTATTAATTATGTTATCAGGCTTACAGTGCAGCAACTCTTTTAATTACAAGACCACAAACATAAATTAAGCAACAGTAATAATATTTTCAGTAGAATGAGGCACTTAACACATTCCCAAACCACCTGTTTGTCTGGCCCAACAAGGCACATACGGCCAGTATTTTTGAAACAGGGCTTCAGATATGAACTTACATTAGAGAGTCTAAATGGGCAAAACTTAGGCTTCCCCTTCCGACCATACTTAAGAAGCTGAGCACCCTTCTTCAAAGCAATTAATGCCTGAAAATCAGAAATGGATCTGCCACAATTAGACTAGACGGATGGCTATTATTACTTTGTTTTTTTCTTGTGCACCAGCTTAATATTCAGATAATTGCTACATGCGACTTTTGGCAAAGTAGGATTGTAACAAAAATGGCCAGGAAGTAAAATTATTAAAGCAAAAAAGGTTTCTTAAAGATGGATATTTCCTTGTACATTCATGAACATTTTCTTTCGATGGCAACTTCTTGATTGTTACTGAACCAGTTCGGTGGAGAATCAGACTCCATGTTCCATCTAATAAGTTAGTCTTAACCTTAACACACTAGCAAAATATCTTAAAGTAGTACACTAAAGAAAATCAGAAGATATTTGATATAAAAATAAAGTTAAATTCCCAACGAGCATTTACTCATGTTCCCCATATATAATAGACCATATCGTTCGAAATGAACAACCAAGCACAACTCCGGTGTCTAAAAATAAGCAATTAAATTAAAGTTACATAAAAGAAGGTAATATTAAGACTCAAAGAGAGGAACATGGCTGGCTATGATCCATAATCTAAAAGCACGAAGTCTTTTACCCCACAGCACGAATAATTTTCTCGGAACTTCTAAATGCCTTAATCCCACATAATTTCAGCAATCCCTTAATTGAACTTTCCAACACTCGCAAAGAAACCACAGACTGAACCCTCAAATAAAGAACTCTACGCGTCTCAAAATTTCCCGAAATGAAAAGATTGAATGTCAATTATTTTCACAATGCAAGTGTCAAAAACCAATGAAAAACTAAAATTGAATGGACCAAAACAAAACTTGACAAGTTTAAATCGTTAAATGCACAAATATCTCAAGCTTATTGAGACAGAAAAGCAAGGAAGCCGCTTAAGAGAAAGACAGAGGGGAGAGAAGAACCTGCTCGATGTCACGGTCTGCATTACCGTAGCAAACAAGATCTGCCATTCCATGTGAAGATATTTACAAAAACGCCACCTCCCACTCCGATCGCTCACCGGAGCTCCGTTCATCATATACCATCTAACTCGCTCCTCACATTAAAACCCCTCCCTACTAACCAAACGACCAGCCGTCTCACAGATCAAACTGCTCTCTCTTAACGGTAAAAAAAGATCAAATTTTGCAAGTCAAAGTCGGGTGATCGCCACAGTTGACTGTCAACAGCCCTGAAAGAGAAGCTAGCAGCTAAGTGCTTGGAATTCACGACAAAAGCTCCAAGCTTTCAGGCCAGCGGATACGAGTTTCAGCGGCGAGAAAGAGAGGAAGCCAACTGAAACCTCTCCAAAGCGGAGGATAAGTTGTCGTCGGACGGAGAAGAGAGAGAGAGAGGCTATGTTATTGTAAAATCACAAGTACGGAGAGAGTCAAAGGTAAGAAAATAAAAAGAAAGTAAACAACAAATAGGAAGAAAGAGAGAGACAGTGTGAAAAAGAGACGATGGGACATTTCCAAAGCCCCAGTACCATGAGTTATGACAATTCTTCATTATTATTATTTTAAAAGAAAAAGGAGAAAAACAGTGTCTACCTTTTTATTTCTTTTCTCAGAAGCCAATGACATTGGCTTGTTTGCCCCTCTCGAGTAATTTCTCTGGCACAATGCTCCATCTACATTAGGCTTATAGCAGCACTCCTATCTTTTTAAGAAGGCGATCTTCGGATGTGCACTTTGGGAAACATCGTCTATGTATGTATAAAATGATAATATAATTTACTCTTGAATGACAAAGATTTTTTTTCTTTATCATATTTCTTTTATTAATGATTAGTAAATATTTTTAATAAAATAAAAGAGATGAGATTTGGCAGCCAAAGGGGATTCCTAGATGTGAAAGACATGTTTAGAATTATTGTTGAGGATAGGTTAAGAATGGGAACTTTCTTTTAATAAATATGAATTAAATAAAAGCAATTTAAGTAATTGATTAAATTTTTTTAGTTTAATATGTAAACCTTGACTGTAAGTCTTAAATGATGAATAATAATAATAATAATTATTATTATAATCATAAAAATTCCGGTCTAGATTATGCTGTTTATTTACCATAATTAAAGTTGTACTTTTAACCATGTTTTTTATATTTCTCTTAAAATAGATATTGAAATTTTACATATGAAATATAATTCAAACTTAATGTGTTAACAATCTTCTAAATAAAGATAAGAGGAGATTCATACCTTTGCTTTGACAATAAAAAATACTTTGTTATTATTAAATATAAGATATGAATGAACATTAATGGAATGTTACATTTTGGATAAAACAATTGAAAAACAAAATAGTTGAAGATATGAAAAGAAATAAAAAAGGTGATATATTCACGAATGGAATGCGACTAGTTGTCTTGAGTAACTATCCTTTTGATACCTATAAAAATAGCTCGCTTGCTAAGGGCTTATGGGCGCAATGTTTCACATATCCACTTTGAAATGAGCCTTGTGTTTGTCGGCCTATACTCTGATACTACAAACCATCTTTACAACATGCTTTTTTCAGATGTCTTATAATTCTTTGATACTTAGGGCCTAAACTTCAAATATATGAAAGAATTTCTCCCCTTCCTTAACTCACACATTCCTAGTTAAAGATAAATAAAAAGCAACAAGAGGTAGGAAGATGGTGATGCAACTCCATACAACCTAAGCATCCCTCTACATTTTTTCCTTTCAAATTCTTCGATTGAAAGCTAGTAAATTAAATTTAGCCATTAAAGAAAAAAAAGTGTTACAATTATAAATCAACCCACCATTATGAATGGGCGTCCCATACAACAAGAAAATATTACATTATGAATAAAAATTCAAGTGACTTGATAATTACTAATCCCATATTGAAATAAAATGAAAATCAACCTGTATTTTATCTTCAATTATAATAAAGTGTAACTTAATTATCCCTTTGAGCCTTTGACTTGATCTGCACAATGTCTCCATAGATAAGAATCATCCTACATATTGTACTTGGCTTCAGTCTTCAATTTATTCCTTTAAGTCTTTGACAAACTTATAGGTAATTTGTTAGCAACTAAAAAATTCAAAATATCGGGATACCATGGAGGTGTCAAATGGGTGCAGTTCATCTATAAATGTTTCTTTTAAAGGAATATAATCTTCTTTTCTAATCAAATGGTTGACTAGATGAACAACCTCTCTGCCATAACGTATTTTTATTTCTAAATCAAACTTCAAAAGGAGGAGAATCTATCTAACTAACTTTGACTTTGCTTCCTTCTTAGTGAGCAAGTTCTTCAAATTTGCATGACTAGAGTAAACAATGACTTTAACGCCCAACATCAAGTGCAAGGAATCGGTAATGACTCATCATTTTGTTAAGTCGTTTTCAACACGTGGGTGCACTTGAGCACGCCCTAGCTTCATCTCCCTCCTCTTCATTTGAATGGTGTCGTACTTTGGAGTGTCAAGGGGGTTGGCCTATCAATAATGATCAACGAGCCATTTAGTTGCTAAGCTGGTCCAAAGGTAGGGCAACATTTTGGGAAATCCAAGTACGGTGTGGTTCCCGACAGTACTCAGATTGTCAAATTATCGATTGTCCCTTAGTATCAAACTTTTGCAAGTATGACTAAAATTTTTCTAAAGTAAACACAACTGATAAAAGCTCTTTTTCAGTTGTAGAATAATTCAGTTGGCCTTGACTCAAAGTTTTCAAAGCGTAGTAGATGGCATGTGTAGCTTTACCCATTTTTTGTCCTAGAACCACTCCCATTACGTAATCACTTGCACACACATGATCTAGAAGGGAGGACTCTAGTTTGGAGGCTAAATCACTGGTGAGGATGTCAAGAACTCTTTAAGTCTATCAAAGGCTTCTTTTCACTTATCATCAAACTCAAAAGAGACATCTTATTATAATAGCTTGTATAAAGGAGAGACTATCTTCGAGAAATCTTTAATGAACTGGCAGTAAAATCCATACATTTGACAGGTAATACAAATTAGAAATGAGATCAATAGTAGACTTGTCCACCTCTATACCTCTAAAAGATACAAACTCCCCTAAAACCTTAATCTACTATAAAATGACATTATTTCTAATTAAGTATAAGGTTATTTTCAATACATATTTCAAAAATAATGTAAGATTCTTTAAGAAATCATCAAAAAAAGAACCATAGACACTAAAATGGTCCATAAATACCTCTATGATCTTCTCAACATACTTAGAGATAATGCTCACCATACATCTTTGGAAAGTGTGGGTGCATTGCATAAACCAAATGATATCCTTTGGTAAGCAAATGTACCAAATAAGCATGTGAAAATTATCTTTTCTTGGTCTTTTGGTGTAGTAAAGATCTGAAGATAACCTGAGAATCCATATAGAAAATAGTAATATTCATATCCAACCAGTCTTTTAAGCATTTCATCAATAAATGGAAGGAGAAAATGGTCTTTACGAGTTGCAACATTCAACTTTCTATAATCAATGCATAGTTGCCACCTAGTTTGCACATAGGTGGGAATTAACTTACCATCCTAATTAGCCAGCATTGTGTTTCCAAATTTTCTTTGGAACCACCTATATCGATCTTACCCACTTATGTCAAAGATAGGATAAATGACGCCAGTATCAAGAACTTTCAGTATTTCCTTTTTCACAACTTCCATTATTGGAGGATTCATCCTATATTATGCTTGTCTAGTGAACTTGGAATCCTCCTCAAGCAAAATGCGGTGCATGTATATAGAAGTACTTATTCCTCGAATGCCTACAATTGTCTGTCCAATGGCATTATTATTCTGTCTTAACACACAAACCAATTTAGCTTCCTTATTAGAAGTCAAAAATGTTAAAATAATAACTAGAAGAGTCTAATTATCTCTCAAATATGCATAATTTAAGTGAGCGGGTAGTGGTTTTAACTTCACATTAGGTACCTGCACATCAGAAAGTAATGGCCTCCAGAAAAATTAAGGTAATTGTATATAAGCAAGTTTATACCTTGTAAGAGAGGTTTCGAAAGAATGCAATGTAGGCACAATCTCAATTAACTCCTCGATTAAAATTGCTTCTAATTGATCACTACAATTTAACTTAAATATTTCCTGCACTAAGGGATTAATCATATAATAGAGAAAATATAATGATCATTTTGAGATATTGAAACGAATTACTTCCTCGTCAAATTCCATTGTGAGGTTGCCTTTACGAACATCCATCTTAGTTTGGGTTGTGTTAAGAAATAGTCTCCCTAGTAAGATATGTATGAGATTATATAAGGTTTTATCATTCATATCCACCATATAAAAATTTATAGAAAACACCAACTTATTCACCTATACCAAAAACATTCTTAATCACTCCATCATGACAAGAATTAATACGATCATTTAATTATATGATAAGATTAGTCTCTTTTAAAGGCTCAAGTTTAAAGAAGCATAGATAGAGCGACACATAAATTTGATTAATCCTCCTAAATCTAGTATAGCTCTTCTAATATAGTGTTACCAATCTTACAAGTAATGGTAAACATAAATGGATACCTATATTTTTCTTAAGTTCGCAGAAACATTCACACCCGTCATGACCTTCTTATGACCTCTCAATCTTCTTTTATGGGGTATACAATTCGTTGAAGAATTTTGCATACCTGGGCACTTATTTGATTATGACTAGTAAATGTATATTTACTTCTATCTTTCAAAAAGTCTTCATTATCTCCTTATCTTTTTCCTCATTTTTTTGATTTACTAACTTACTAGGAAAAGGTTGAGGGTTATTCTTAACCATATTATGACATTCATAATTTACCTTTAGGCTAGATGAGGGATTTCGTTCTTCTAATAACTCCTTCTCAATATCATCTTCACTAGCCGTACTTGGCAGGGGTATTTTTGGGATCTTCAAGCTCCCTATCACTCCTTAAGATCACTACACTAACATTCTTTAGGTTTACCTTGGGTTAGGATGGAAACTTCCCTCCGCTTTGTGATTCCAAAATGGTGTATGGCCACTACCATCTGACCCATCTTGCTCTACAAATTTTGGATGCTAGACCTTGTATCTTAAAATTGAGATCTTGTCTCTTATGAAATTGCTGTACATCCTATAGAAATTGTAGAGTATTAGTGGCAAGAAGCTTAATTATTTATTCTAGAGATGTACTTGAGCTAGAAAAAGAGGCTTATGGCCTAGGTTGGAATTGTTATGCTCTTTGTGGCCTATATGGGAAGTAGTTTCACACCTATTCCTTCTATAACTCAGGTTTAGGTAATCTCGCCAACCTATGTTATAGGCCTAGGAATATGTGTTGTATTACTAGGAAACATTTCCCCCTATACCATTAACATACTTTATGTTTTCATATTCCAAAGTTGGATACCCATATGTTAGATGGTTCCCATTTTCACATATACAACAAGCTTTCACATATGCATACTCGATAGCAATTTGTCTAACAAAAGAAGTTGATTCATATAAGCAATGTTTTACGGACGAACTAGTTACCTTATTTACTTAATGAACATTATTGTGGATGCTAAATTATTAAGTGTCCATAGATATATGCTTGATTAAAGTTTTGGCTTCCACTAAAGTCTTTTCACACAGTGCTCCACCACTTGTTACATCTACCAAGCTCTTATCTATAGGCAATAATCCTTTGTAGAAGTGTTGGAAAGGAGTTGTTCCATGATATTAAGGTAAGGTCAGCTAGCACACAACTTCCTCAAGCGCTTCCAGATACTCATAAAGGGATTCTCCATGATATTTTTTATCCTTCATATTTCTTTCCTTATGCTGGCTGTCTTTGATGCTAGAAAGTATTTCTCCAAATTTTGATGGAAACTTCCCTTCTCTTTGTGATTCCAAAATGGTGTATAGCCACTACCATCTGACCCATCTTGCACTACAAATTTTGGATGCTAGACTTTGTATCTTAAAATTGAGATCTTGTCTCTTACGAAATTGCTGTACATATTATAGAAATTGTAGAGTATTAGTGGCAAAAAACTTAATTATTTCTTCTAGAGATGTACTTGAGTTAGAAAAAAGAGGCCTGTGGCCTAGGTTGGAATTATTATGCTCTTTGTGGCCTATATTGGAAGTAGTTCTGCACCTATTCCTTCTATAACTTAGGTTTAGGTAATTCTGCACCTATTCCTTCTATAACTCAGGTTTAGGTAATCTCACCAACCTATGTTATAGGTCTGGGAATATGTGTTGTATTAATAGGAAAAATTTCCTATACCATTAACATACTTTATGTTTTCATCTTCCAAAGTTAGATACCCATATGTTAGATGGTTTGCATTTTCACATATATAACAAGCTCTCACATATGCCTACTTGATAACAATTTGCCTAATAAAAGAAGTTTATTCATCTAAACAATGTTTTACGGATGAACTATTTACCTTATTTACTTAATGAACATTATTGCAGATGCTAAATTATTAAGTGTCCATAGACATGTGCCTGATTAAAGTTTTGGCCTCCACTAGAGTCTTTTCACACAGTGCTCCACCACTTGCTACATCAACCAAGCACCTATTCATAGGCAATAATCCTTTGTAGAAGCTTTGGATTAGGAGTTGTTCCATGATATTATGGTAAGGTTAGCTAGCACACAACTTTCTAAAGTGCTTCTAGATACTCATAAAGGGATTCTCTATGATATGTTTTATCCTTCACATTTCTTTCCTTATGTTGGCTGTCTTTGATGCTGGAAAGTATTTCTCCAAAAATAGCCTCTTCATTTCAATTCATATGCTCACACTCCAGCAGGCAAATCGAAAAGCCAGTATTTTGTTACATCCTTTGGTGAAAATGGGAAGGCTCTCAATATAAAGTGCTCGTCTGTTACTCATAAAGTTTTCATACTATGACAGACCACATTAAGCTCCTTAAGATGCTTTTGAGCATCATTACTTGCAAGACCATGAAAGTTTGGAAAAAGATGGATTAAACCAAACTTAAACTTAAAAGTGATATGTTCAGTTAGACAAAGTGATGCATAAAGGCCTTTGAGTCAAGTTTAGTGTAGCCGACGCTCTTAGAGTTGTCAAATTGGCCTTAGCTTCCTCAAATTCAAGTCTTTGTTATATTCCTGGAGTTATTTTGGTTTCCCTTCATAATCTTCATAGTGTCCTTTTGATTTTAAGATCAAATTGTATAGTTTCCTAATGAGAAATCTTGTAACTATTATACATAAACACTAGAAAACATAAACGATTAAGAAACATATGTAGAAATAAATATATATACAAAACAACAATTAAAATAAAAAACTAAATCACTTCACTCCCAGTTAACAATGCCAAAATTCTTGGTGTGCATCAAACACATCAGAAAATAAAACCTAAATTTGTAGATTAAATTTATAGTAGTGATAAGCCAGGATCCTATCCACAAATAGTGTATGTTTAGCTTTTGTAATGAATAAAACAATGTTAGGATTATTATTTGTTTGGGGGGGGGGGGGG
>JAOSBN010000006.1:14539409-14559379 GCA_027563595.1 Erythroxylum suave
CCGCCCCCCCCCCAGGGGTGGTTGAATTCAATATTAAAAAAACTAAACCATTGAAGATAAACCAAATCAAATAGTACAAAAGTGCTAAAATTAACATATAGGTTTCAATTATAGTTCTCGATTTAATATCAACCTTCACACGAATGTGCACAATCAATTGTTATGTTAGTTTTGGACCTTTTTTTGTAACTATCAACCATACATTAACAACAAGCTCTGTTAACCCTATTTTCCCCTTAAGTTATATTTAATTAAAACAAGTTCTTTTATTAGGTTTTGCTATCACATAACCTAGAATAAGCTCTCTAAATTTAGTGTAATAATTGCATTACATAATAGGAAAACAGGTTAATCTACGCAAGAATCACATAAGGTTTAGTCATTTAACCTATGCTATATTGTCTTTAATGATGCTTGACCATTAGTTTACCACAAGAGAATTAGATGTACAATGTTTACGTATTGCAACCTAGATTCTGGCAATGGGTTTATGAATAAATAATCTATTTAAAATGTTTAAATAATTCATACATAAATCACAAAACAATGATCTTATAACAACACAATCAATTCCAAAAAAGGGTGAGAACAACATTACCAGATTAAGATATGCTCAAACAAGTTTGTCGATATCCCTTTTGAATTGGAGAGATAAAGGTTAGCTTTTAATAATTCTTTAAGAGGTAATAAATTTGCCCCTTTTTGTGTCTCTAAAATCTTTGTACTTCATTTTCCCTATTAAATGCCTTTTCATAGTAAAAATTAGGATTATGCCACCGTGCACAATTAGCTATATAGGCATGTTGGCGGTCGTGTGTGTGAAAATTATACAAGTTGTGAACTTACTTGTTCACAGTGAGGTACACAGCCACTTACATGATCGTGTAAGTCTACACATGGCCATATAGGTTGCAGGAGAAGTTGAAACTGCATCTTCCTACTCCTACACACTTTTAGGAAGTTACACGGTCCCATACACGACTGTGTAAGTTGCAATAACTTCATTTCTTTCATCCTTTGTCCCATATTCAACCTAATTCATATCTTTATTATTCCATAAAGGACAATAAGATTGAACACCAATAAAACAACTTTAAGGATATTTTTTTAGCTTATTTTGGTTTTTGTTCCTCTAAATTTTACCCAAAACAATATATAATCTAAAATAAGTATCTTAAGCATAACATAACATTAATTACTAATCATTAATGAGTACATATATAATCAATCAAGCATTTATTAGGACATTAGAGGTTAATTTAAGTTTGAAAATGTTAAGAGGTGGAGAGGCTGGTGGAAAAGGAAATAACCACTAGTTTACTTTCTAAAGAGGCTTGCTACTATCTTTTGTGAACTAAAAAAAAAAAAAGAAATGGTTTAAAAACTGATACTAGTTAGGGTGTATGAAATAGATATTGGACTATTATGATTTTACATAAAAAAGTTACAAAACAAAACTAACACTTTTCACCACTAGGTGTCAGGCACCAATTTCACACTACTTTGCAATGCATAAAAGTTCTAGAATAAAACTAACATTAGTGAGAATGAGTTGATTCTCATGCATAATTTACAATGATACATTACTTCTCAATTTTAAGCATTATAAGATTGTTTGTATGACTCTAACTATAAATACTCTTAATAAGTTTAACCTAGGGGATTTTTAAAAGGTGTTTGGCAAATGCCTAGCTTTTGTTTAAAAACTATTTATTTTTTCGTTATAATCAAAGGAGGACTTGAAGCAAGAATTAAGAGGCCCATGAAAACTTCTATAATTCTTTATTCTTTCCTTTATATTAAGAATAATTTGCTCATGTTTTGTTTTCATAATTTTTGGTGCCTGTAAAATCTAGTGAAGTTTAAAAATGTATCTTATAATGGATATTTTAATTGTCCATACATGATTTGATTATTTATTGGCTTAATTTATTATCTTTATTTCTACTTGTTGAGTTTGAGGTTAGCCAATATAGATTCAATCTTAGGAATTGTATGAAGGACTCAAAGGTGAAATAAAATCTACACACCATAAAAATAAATACCTTAGGGCTAATGAACATTGTTTGCTAGACTATTACAAAAAATAAATAGATTAACTATGGTTAATAAGTTTTACTTGGTCAAATTTCACATCAAAAGGTGGTAATTGTCTAATTAGGTATACTTGTGTCACTCGTGAGAGGGTATGGATACTTTAGGTTAGGTTATTTAAACCTAGAGGTTAGCAAGTTTAGAGGATCATCTCAAAGGGAAGGTTTCATTTTAGAGGCTGATTTATTGGTGGGAATCTTAAGAGCTCCTGAAGTTTATTAAAAGCCTCTTTGTACTTATCATCAAACTCAAAAAGGACATTTGTTTATAATAGCTTGTATGAAATTGAGGCTTTCTTTGAGAAATCTTTGATGAACCTGCAATAAAAACTTAAATGCCTAAGAAAAAGAACGAAATTCCCACACAATTGAGGGTAAGGTAAGGCTAAAATGAGATCAAATTTAGAATTGTCTACTTCTAGAACCATACGTTGATGTACTATAACATGGCATTTTTCTGAATAAATTACAAGATTAGTTTCAATACATATTTCCAAGATAAGTGCAAGATTCTTTATGAAATCATCGAAAGTCATCCATGAAGGCCCCTATGATCGTCTTAACATACTCAAAAAAATGCTCACTATTTATTTTTTAAAAGTGGTGGGTGCATTGCACAAATGAAATGGCATTATTTGGTAAGCAAATGCACTAAATGGGCATGTAAAGGTTATGTTTTCTTAGTCTTTTGGTGCAATAAGGATCTAAAGATAACCTAAAAATCCATTTAGAAAATAGTAATATTCGTATCCAGCCAATCTTTCAAGCTTTTGATCAATAAATGGAAATGAAAAATGGTATTTACGAGTTGCAAAATTCAACTTTCTATAATCAATGCATAATTGCCACCTAGTTTGCATGCGAGTGGGAACTAACTCACCTTCCTGATTAGCCACCATCGAGATTCCAAATTGTTTTGGAACCAACCATATTAGACTTACCCAATTATTATTAGAGATAGGATAAATGACTCTAGTATTGAGAAGCTTTAGCATTTACTTTTTCACTACTTCCATCATTGGAGGATTTAACCTCGATTGTGCTTGCCTAGTGGATTTGGCATCTTCCTCCAACAAAACGTGATGAAAGTATACAAAAGGGGTTATTAATAAATATCTATAGTTTTCCATCTAATGGCATTCTTATGCTCTCTTAACAAATGAACTAGTTTGTCTTCCTGATTAGAAGTCAAAACTATAGAAATAATAACTAGAAGGGTCTAATTATCTCCTAAATATGCATACTTCATGTAGGTGAGTAGTGGTTTCAGCTACACATCAGATGCCTGCACATCAAAAGGTAATAGCCTCTAGTAAGACTCAAATACCTGTATGGAAGCAAGCTCATACCTTGTAGGAGAGGCTTCCAAGTAATGTAAGGTAGCTGCCATCTCAATGAGCTCTTCTCCTAACTAAACATCAATAGGGGCTTCTAATTCTAGATGCTTAGGAAAATATGTTTCTAATTGATCTTTGTAACTTAAACATTTCCTACATTAAGGGTTCAATCATATCAATAAAGAAAATAGAACAATCATTTTGAGGATCTTCATTACATTAAAAAATTTTAAGGGTGCCTTTATAAACATCTATCTTAGTTTGGGTTGTCTTAAGAAATGATCTTTCTATTAAGATAGGTATGAGAATATATGAGGCTTCATCATCTATATCCACAACATTAGAAACTACAAGAAACACCAAATTATTAACCTGCGCCAATGCATCCTTAACTACTCTATCAGGGTAAGCATTAGGATGATCAGCTAACTATATGATAACACTATTCTCTTTTTTAAGGCTGAAGTTTAAGGAAGAAAAGATATAAAAAGGCATAATATTGATTGATGGTCTTAAATATGACATATCTCTCTTATTCACAGTGTTACCAATCTTATAAGGAGTGGTAAACATACTTGGATCCCTGCATTTTGGAGGTTTTTTCTTCTTGAAGACTACATAAACATTCTCACCCATTGTGTTCTTCTAATCACCTCTTAACTTTCTCTTATTGGTGTATAATTCCTTAAGGAATTGTGCATAATTGGGCACTTGTTTGATTGTGTCGAGCAAAGGTATATTTACTTCTATCCTTTAAAAAGTCTCCAATATCTCCTTATCCTTTTCTTTCTTGTTCAATTTTGCTAACTTGCTAGGAAAAGATAAAGAGTTAGTCATTAATATATTAGGACATTCGGAATTTACCTTTGAGCGAGACAAGCTTAACTCCTTCTTAATCTCATCTTTATTGTCCATCCTTGGTGGGGTCATCTTGGGAACCTCAAGCTCCTTTCCACTCTTTAAGGTTACTATGCTAAAATTCTTTTGATTCGCCTTAAGTTGAGATGGAAACTTCCCTTTGCTTTATGATTCTAGGTGGTTGATAGCCATCGCCATCTTTCCCATTTGGCTCTCTAAGTTTTGAATGCTAGGTCTTGAATCTTACAATTAAGATCTTGTCTCTTTTATAATTGTTTCACATCCTATTGAAATTGTAAAGTATTAGTGGAAAGAGACTTAACTGTTTCTTCCAGAGATGTACCTAAGTTGGAAGAAGAGGCTTGTAGCCTAGGTTGGAATTGTTACACTCGTTATGGCCTAGTTAGGAAGTAATTCTGCTACTTATTCTCTCCATAACTTAGGTTTGGGTGATCTCTCTATCCCAGGTTATAAGTATGCGAATATAGGTTGTATTGATTGGAAAATTCTCCCTTTACAACATTAACATATTCCATGCTTCCCTCTTGTAAAGTTAGACACATATCTACCAAATGATTCACATTTACACATAAATCGTAAGCTTTTACCTATGCCTACTTGATAGCAACTTTCCTAACAAAAGATAGTTCATTCAAATGATGTTTAATAGAGAATCTACCGAGCTCCCATCTGTTGGCAACAATCCTTTATGAAAGTATTAAATGAGGAGATGTTTTATAATATTATAGTGGGGGTAGCTCGAGTAAAACTTCTTGGAGCACTCCTAATACTTGTAAAGGGATTCTCCAAAAACAATAGCTTAAATTCAATTCATATACTAAGCTGCTAATAGACAAATCAAAAAGCTAGTCCTTTTTTGCATCCTTAAATTAACATGGGAAGGCCCTTAACATGATTTATTGTCATCCTTGGAGGTTTCACACTTAGACAAAGTACACCAATCTTCTTGAGAAGCTTGCGCACATACTCACCTATAAGTCCATGAAAGTTAGGCTAAAAATGAATTAAACCAGACTTAAGGTTAAAAGTGATATGATCAGCAAAATTATGAAAAGTAATGCATAATGGTCATTGAGTTAAGTCTAGTGGCGCTAACTATCTTAAAGTTTTTGGATTAGCCATTACTTCTTCAAATTCAAGTTCTTATTATATTCTTGAAGTTATTTTGGTTTCCCTTCGTAACCTTCATAGTGTCCTTTCAATCTCCAAATCAAGTTATATAGGTTCTTCATGAGGAGATCTCATTACTACCATACACAAACACTAGCAAACATGAAAAGCCCATGAAATAACTATAAAACTTGATTATAAACAAATATATATACAAAATACCAATTGAAATCAAAAGAAAAAACTAAATCACTTCACTCCCTATCAATGACACCAAAATTCTTGATATGCATTGAACATACTAAAAAATAAAACCTAACTCTGCATACTAAATTTAAAGTAGTGGTGAGTGGGGATCGCATCCACAGAGTGTGTGTGTGTAGCTTTTGTAATAAATGAATCAATGTTTAGGATATACAAAAGATTTGGTTGGATTTGATTAAGCAAAATTAAGTAAATTTGAACTAATGAAAGCAAATCAAATTAAACAGTTGAAAAAAATGATAAGATTGATGGAATCCGTTTAGAATCTAGTTCTCGATCTAGTCCTAGCCTTCATATGAATGAGATCATTATGTTGTTCTTAAACCTCTCTTAAAAATATTAATCGTTAGTTAATAATAAGCTCTGTTGATTCCAATTTTCCCTTAAGTTGTATCTAATCAAAATAACCTGTTTAATTAGACCTAGCTATCAAACAACTTAGAAAAAACTCTCTAGATTTAATATAAAAATTGCATTAAGTACTAGGAGAACAAGATAATCTAAGTAACAACCAGATGAGCTTGGGTCATTTAACCTATGCTATGTTATGCCTAATGATTTGAAACCTTTAGTTTACCACAAATGGATTAGAGTTACAACAATGACGTATTCTACTTTAGATTCTAGCAATGAGTTTATATAATAATATGTTAAAATTGTCTAAATCATTTATACATGTGGTATGCTTCGTCAAACGTATACAAATTAGTAACTTATTTCTATCATTAATTAATTGACAACTTAATATAGGGTGATATATGAGTCAATTCCATAAGGAGAGTCTTGTTTATTAAAATTTCATTTCAAATGCAGTTGAATGTTTTTACTAAATAAGAGTTTTAATAAGTAAGTGTATGTAATTATAATTCCAAACAAACTAAAATTCGTTTAGAAAAATTCAGCCCATAAAACAAGGCGAAAACACCTATAATTTGATGTCTAAATTAGCTCAAACTCATGCACAACTTATACCCATGTTATTTACCAAATTTCAGCCCCTTAAAGAAGAAAATTATGATCTTACAACTCAATAAATCAGATTTGGAATTTGCATTTCATCTTATTAAACTTTAAAGATTGTATTATTCTTAAATCCATTTAATAACCCAACATGTGAGCTGTCATTTATCATATCTTTAGCACTTAAAACAAGCAAAATTATTTTGGAACATCAAAAAATCATAATTGAATGCACAACTCAAAAATAAATTGCAAATTTAGCTTCTTTGAACATTCATGAGTTCTCCTTTCAGGTTCAATTTAATCTCATCATCTCTCACTTGAAAGTATGTCAAAATCATGTTAAGAAAATAGGAAAATATCAACAAACCTTCAGCTCTCAAATCTGATTGCATAAATAGATTAACAGTAACACTTTCATATTCAACTTGCATATTTCTAAAAATTCCAACTTAGGAAACTAACTTTAGGATGTTTTTTAATTGCATTATAACATTTCAATAACTCCCTAAACATAATTTATCATAAATAGAGCTTGGGTGACTAAATTCTAGCATAGATTAATCATAATCAAACAAATTCATAGATAATATACATCTAGTGAACAATCTGAACATAAGCCAAATTCAAGAGAACACTAACCAAATTAATAAGCATTTCTCAAACACTTAACTCTTATAACTTATAGAATTAACAAATATGAGATCAAATCAATCACATGTAAACATAAAAACACAACAGAAATGGAATATGTTGGGGTTGAAAGCTTTCTCATTAATCAACTCTACTATACAACCTCTAAAATTCCACATTTAAATACCTATTTCAATCAAGTTGTTCTCTAACTAATTTTAAAGAATTTAATTGTTTAAATCCTTTAATTCGTGGCCTCGTCTAATACGAAAGCATAATACGCCAGACCATATACCATATACATGTACAGATGGGGGGTTTGATCGGAAAGTTAAACTAATTATTGAAACAAAAGTTGTTAACATTAGAAACATAACATAAATAAAATAAACACATATATTAACAAATGATCAACCATGTATTAAGCCCCATGAGTTCAGTCGTCTAATTTTAGATTCTTATCATTGAAATCTCAAGCTATATACTAAACCAACTATAGAGATGCTCACTAGTTGATTTCTCGCTATCTACCTTTACTAATCTAGAATCGAACTAGCCTGACTTTAAACTGATTAATGCAATTAAGTACATCATTAGCCCAAAAACTCTAACCAACCAACTAGTAAAATTCCTATATTATGTGACACTCTAATTAAAACTTATCCTTTTTACTAACTAATGAGTTAATTAGTTGCTATCTAACTGGCTAAACTCGATAACAATTATGGACTAAAGATAAAACAATAACAATCAATTCACATTCAAATATATCAAGACGTCTCTCAATTCTATAAGAACATGAATTGTAAATAAATGGGATTCATCGTCGTAAAAATACTGAAATACCTTATAATGTTAGAATTAACTTGAAAATAATTGTCTCAAATAATCCGAATCTAAGATACTAAGTTGAAATTCTAAATTGAAGCAAATTAAACTTAAAGAAATAGATACAAAAAGAGTAAAAGTGAGAGTGACTCATTATGCCTGCATCATACTACTTTATGATTTCCTTATATATGACATCAATCATTGCAGGGTTCAACCTAAGTTGGGCCTCTCTAATAGGTTATACATCTTCTTCCAAAATGACTCTATGCATACACAAAGTATGGCTAATTCTTTTTATGCCTGCAATTATGCAACCTATAACTTGCTTATGGTTTCTAAGAATTTGTAAGAGTCGCTCTTCTTAGGAATGGGATAAAGAGCTTGAAATGATCATAGGTAAGATCTCATTTTCACCAAGAAATGCACATTTCAAATCAAAAGGGAGGAGTTTTAATTCCACTTTAGGGGTTTACATAATAGAGGGTACCAATCTGGAAGCGAGCATAGGTAATGTAGGGTTAGAAAACACAAATGGTTCCTTTAAAAAGGAACTATGAGTTACTACCTCATCACCTATAGTATGATCCACCTTTATTATTTCAACGTTCTCACCTACAACCATGTCAGATTCAAATATTTCTTGCACAATTTCATCAATAAAATCAATGAAATCTATAAGTACAAATTGTTAATTTCAATAGGGTATTGCATAGTATCCAATATATTTAAACCAACAACTTCTCCATCAAATTCCATAGATAAATCACCCTTATGTATATCAATCTTTATCCTGATAGTGTTAAGAAATGGTCGACCAAATAGCAGTGGAACATTTTCGGATGGTTTAGAATTCTCGCCCGTATTAAGGATACAAAAATCACCTAGGACCACAAAGTCGTTAACTTGCACTAGCACATCTTAAAACACACTGTCAGGATATTCATTAAACCTATCAGCTAGTTAAAGTATCATACCAGTCTTTTCCAAAGGACCTAAATTAGTAGCAGATACTTCTAGGTATGACATTAATCAAAGCACCTAATTTTAGCATGCATCTTTAAAACAAAGTATTTCCTATATCGCAAGGAATATAAAACATACTAAGATCCTTACACTTTAGGTCTATTTTCCTTTGGATGACCGTAGATATTATCTCCTCCATATTTACCTTTTCGTTCTCCTTGAAGTTCCTTTTGTTAATGCAAATTTCCTTTAAAAACTTGGCATAGCTTGGGACTTGGTTGATGGCATCCAAAAGAGATATCTTTACCTCAAATTTTTTGAATGTTTTGAGGATTTCTCTTTTTGTTTCTTCCTTCTTTAACTTGGCTAACATGGAAGGAATTGGAGGAACATCAAAAAATTGATTAGAAACATAATCGTTAGCGACAAAATGTGACTCTTTTCACTTTTCGTGCTTCTTAACCTCATTTTTAGCCTTTGGGGTCATCTTTAACTCTTCCTTAACCTCAATTTTGTTCCCTTTGTCACCTTTTGGATTCACCAACTCCTTACCACTCCTAAGCATGACGAAACTAGTATTTTCTTTGAGGTTATGTAAGGGTTGAGATGGGAGTCTCCTAGAAAGTTATGCCTTAATATTAATCAAAATGGTACTAATATGTCCTATTTAAGTGTCTAGATGCTGTAGGTGAACATTTGTTTTTTTGGCATTCAACACCTTAGGTATGAACAAGAACAATTTGGTTAATGAGTTTCTTGAACATTTCTTCAAGTGACGGGCTAGAAGATTGATTTTTTGATGGGTTAGGAACATAAGGTTGAGGGTTGCTTTGGTTTGCATTATAGTTTCGAGGGTTTTTATCCTAGGTCCATGTCTTAAGTTTAGGTGACCTCTCCAACCCTCGTTGTATGTCTTTAAGAATGGGTCATAATTCTTATTGGATTGGCCAGGAAAACCACCAATTGCATTAACATCTTGAAGCTACAAAGTTGGAAAAACATCAGTAGCATGAGAAAAATTAGAATAAATCCAACAAGCATGAGCATACGAAACACCAATTGTGACTAATTTAGACGAAAGAGTGGTTAAGTTAGCTACTTGTTTAGCATTTTGTTTAAGTTGATCTTGAATAGAATTCATTTCAATATCATTAACTCTCTTAGCCTGGCTTACTTTATTCCTAGTTCTGAATTGTCTTGAATTTTGAGCCATGTTGGAGATTAAAGTCTTAGCTATTTTGTGTCTTTTACCAAACAATGCCATAACACTTACAACATCTATCATGCTTCTATTGTTCGAGCCTAATCCTTCGTAAAAATATTGAATCAATAACTGGTCATTAATATGATGATTGTGGTAGCTAGCTCAAAGTCTTTTAAACCTTTCCTAATACTTATATAATGACATTAACATTTGACCTAGTTCCATAAATTTACTTCCTTATTAATCCAATCCTACTTGTGGGAAAGAATTTTTCAAGAAAAGTTGGTGCAATTGAGCCCAAGTAGCAATGGATTGAGGCAGAATATAGTACAACTAATCTTTAGCTAAGTCTTATAGAGAGAAAGGAAAAGCATGAAGTTTTACTTGTTCGTTATCCACCCCCTTAGGCATCATGGTAGAACAAACAACTAGAAACTCTTTTAAATACCTTTCGGTTTCGCCTGCACGACCATAAAACTTAGGGAGTAAATTAAGGAAACTAGAACTAAGTTTTAAAGGTCTTTCCAAAGCAGGAAAGACTATGCACAAAGGTTGATTAGTCAGATGATCTTAAAATTCTTCCTCCTTAAATAAGTATCTCAAACCTTCCTGTTTCCTCAACTATGATTTTGACACTTTGCAATTTCATGTAAATACTGAAAAAGAGTAGAATAATGTGAATATCCTTATATTAGAAAGTTAGAACATAATTAAAATGTACATAACATGTAGAATCACATAATTCACATTCCTTCAAAATTGTTCTTAATTTTTTTAACACTCATCATGCTTGGTGAGTAAGGACCAACATGAAATAAAGGAATCATAATTAAGACAAGTTAGTTAAGAACTTAATAACTAAAAACCTCTTTTCGACAACGACGCTAAAATTTTGGTATGCTTCGTCAAATGTATAAAAAGTAATACCGTATTTCTATCATTAATTAATTAACATCTTAGCATAGGGTGAAATAAGATTTGATCCCATAAGGGGAGTGTTGTTTGTTAAAATTTCATTCCTAGTACAAATGAGTGTTTTTATTAAATAAGAGTGTTAATAAGTAAATGTATGTAATTATAATTCCAAATAATCTAAAATTCGTTTAGAAAAATTCAACCCACAAAAAAAAGGTGAAAACACCTATAAATTGATGTCTAAACTAGCTCAACCTCATGATCAATTTGTACCTATGTTATTTCTCAAATTTCAACCCCTTAATTTAGAAAATTATGATCAGATAACCCAATAAATCAGATCTAGAAATTGTATACTAAAACAATATGTAAGTCACTAATTTCATCTCATTAAACTTCAAAGATTTTATTATATTTAAATCCCTTTAATAACCCAACAAGTGAGCTGTCTGAGTTGTCATTTATCATGTCTTTGGCACTTAAAAGAAGCAAAAATCATGTTCCAACATTAGAAAATTAGAATTGAATGCATAACTCAAAAACAAAATGCAAATTCAACTTATTTGAACATTTATGAGTGCTCCTTTCAGGTTCAATTTAATCTCATCATCTTTCACTTGAATTTCCAGGCATACTAAACTTAAAAGTAAGTCAAAATCATGTTGATAAAATAAGAAAATAGTAGAAACCTTCATCTATTTGATTGCATAAACAGTCTAACAACAATTTTAGATTCAAGTTGCATATTTCTAAAAATTCTAACTTAGGAAACTAACTTCAGGAGGCTTTATAATTGCATTATACCATTTAAATAACTCCCTTAACATACCATAACACAAACCAAGTATGCACGACTAATTCTAGGCATAGATTAACCATAATCAAGAAAATATGCAAATAATATACAACTGGACAACAATTTGCACATTAGTCAAATTCAAGAGAACACTACAAAAACCAAAATAGTAAGCATGTATCAAACACTTAACTCTTGTAACTTATAGAATCAACCAATATGAGATGAGATCAATCATATGTAAACATTTAAACACAATAGAAACAGAAAATGTAGGGGTTGAAAGTTTTTTTCATTAATTAACTCTACTACATAACCTCTAAAATTCCATATTCAAATACCTATTTCAATCAGGATGTTTTCTAATTAATTTTGTAGAATTTAGTTATTTAAATCCTTTAACTCATGACCTCATCTCACATGAAAGAAAAGTAGCCATATCATATACCACATACATGCACAGATAGGGGGTTTAATAAAAAACTTCAACTAATTAATAAAATAGAAACTGTTAAAACTAGAAACATAACATAAAGAAAATAAATATGCCTATTAAGAAGTGATCAAGCAACATTAAGCGTCACAGTTTCAATCCTCTAAGTTTAGATTCTTCTCATTGACATCTCGATCTATATAGTAGATCAACGGTAGAGACGCTTACTAGCTTAGTTCTCCCTATCTCCCTTTACTAATGTAGAACTAGACTAGCTTGAATCTAAACTGATTAATGATTTATCCACTAAGAAGACATCTTAGCCCCAAGAATTTCAACCAACTAATAGGTGTGTTTTACATGATGTTTTAGGGTTTAATTTGTCATACATTTAGTGTTAAATTAAGTGTTGAGTATGCATTTAGGCTTTAATTAGGTTAGTTTTCCGTTTAAGTGTTTTTTATGGGTTAGTTGGAATCTTTGAGCTTAAATTGTGTATTTTTGGGTAACTTGATGTGTATGCTAGTGTTGTAGGGTAAATAAAGAAGAAAGGTGAAGATTTGAAGAGTTTCGGACCAAAAAGCATAGGGCACGATCATGCACATTTGGCATATTGACAGAGAAGGAAGAGCAACAACCAGCTAGGCCACGATCGTGCACTCTAGGCCATGATCGTGGTAGAGAGCATTAAGTTAGGCCATGATCGTGCACTTCAGGCCACGATCGTGACAGAAAGGGTAAAGCGCCAACCACGATCATGACAGAAAGGGCCACCGTCGTACCTTACATCGGACTGACACAAAAATTTAAATTTTGAGTGATTTTTCGGACTGTTTCAACCCTAAGTTTGACCTAGGGTTGCTACAGAATAAATAACACACTACAAGACAGCCGCCAGTAGTCATTAGAGAGCGAAGAGAGTGAAGTAAAACATTGAGTTTTTACAAAAATCTGAGAGGAAGCTAGAGACAAATCAAGCGATTAAGGAAGGAGATAAAGGAAAAGAGGCACGAAGATACATTTTGACGCAAAGTACTTCCCAAAACAGGCGATTTCTAGCAATCGCGACCTCCGAGATCCATTCCAATAGTATTTTCTATTGTTATTTTGATTTCAGTGATGTATGAGATTTGAATATTGATTGGAATTACTATTGTTGAGTGTTGATCTTTTGTCTAAACTTACCTTTGGGTTGTTTTGGTTCTTGAGATTAATAAAAGTTTATTTGACAGTGTTTTATTTCAATTTAATCGTGATTCAATTTTGATTCTTCATAACTTGTCAATAAAATGAGAGGGTGAGCCTGTCAAAATTATTGATTTAAACTAACGAGAGTTAGGCGAATTGATAGGTAGAGAGTTGAACCAAATCAGTAAAGTCGTGTAACGAGCGATCAAGCATGGATTCCTGGTAGGTTAATAGACAAATTCAGAACTAATTTAGGTTTTAGACCAATTGTAGATTGAGAGATTGCAATTCTCATAATTTGAATTAGGGTTTATCAATTAGGGTTAAGAATTATAACTCGAGAGAGAGTAATTCACCCTAGGATTGTCTAGGCCTGTTAAATTGGAAATTGCATAATTGGTAGATTTTCTTTAGTTTTGAATTGAATCCCTCTTTCTCTCAGTTGGTTTCGCTGCCTTTAGATTTTAGGACTAGTTCCCTTCCTCATGGGTTCAACACCTTAGGTACTATATGAATGACCCGTGTACTTGGGATAATTATCAAGGTTATAATTAGTAAAACTCAATGTATGTAACCTTAAGCAAACAAGTTTTTGGCGCCGTTGTTGGGGAAGGCAACTTAGTTTTATAGTTTAAGGTATTAGGATAGTTTTAATTTTTATTAGTTTACGTAGGAATCCTGCTCTCACATGAACACAAGAATAATGAGGGGTTCAAGTTGTGCAACTAAGACTTTAGATTTAGATATAACCCGTTTAGAATGAACCCTTAGGAAAGCTCGACAAGAAGAAGAAGAAGAAGAGATCAAGAAAGCACAAATGGTCAAGGAATTCTAAAGAGATATGGATCAAGAAGTTAACCTTGGCAGGTAACAGTCGAGGATCCTCACAAATTTTATGAGGCTAGGGTTCAATCCTGCAAACCAAAGAGTGGCTAGACTACCAGTTCAAGCGGTCTCAATTGAAATTAAGCCAGCCTTCCTGAATATGCTTCAACAGAATGTCCAATTTTATGGACTGGAAAACGAAGACCTAAATGCTCACATCGTGAGTTCTCTCAAGATCTGTGATACTTTCTGGTATCACCAGATGTCAGAAGACGCAGTGAGGATTAGGTTGTTTCCCTTCACACTTAGGGATGGAGCGAGGCTTGGTATCATTCACTGAGCCCTGCTAACATTACAACATGGGAATAGTTAGTGCGTACCTTTTTAGATAAATAATTCCCATTAGCAATGACCACCAAAATTATTAAGGAAATTACAAATTTCCAATAAGGTGACGAGGAGTCTATTTATGAAGCATGGGAGAATTACAAGGACTTACGGAGGAGATGCCCACACCATAATTTACCTAAGGAGTTCTTGCTGCAGACATTTTACAACGGAGTGAACCCATATACTAGAGGCACCTGCAGTGTTGCGAGGATCATTAATGAGAAAGACAATCGATGAAGCAGAGGAGATAATAGAGGAGATGGCCAGTAATAGTTATTTATGGGCGAGTGAACATAGTAGGCAACCTATTAACTTTAGAGAGCAGAAAGGAGTTGTCGTAGTCGATTAATTGACAGAGATGCAAGCTAAGATCGAAAATTTAATGTGACAACTCAGTAATATGAAGGCGTCAACCTCAGCTACAGTAAAAACCGTGCTATTGAAAGTGTGAGTTATACGGCCAATTGGATCATGATATCATGGATTGCTATCTAATGCGGGAAGAGAATCCGAAGCAAGTCAACTACATGGGTGCTCAGTTTAGACATGAGGGTGTAACAATCCTTACTCCAATAACCCTGGGTGGAACAATCACCCAAACTTCTCCTTGTTGAATAACAACAATGGAGGTTAGTTCAGACCCTAAGCACAATCGAGCTTCCCACAGGACAAGGCAAGCTTGATGGAAGCTAAATGGATAGAATTCTGGTTAAGCTTGGGACTTTAGATGATGCATACAAGAAGTTGGAAGATAAATTTGAGCAAGTCACTAAGAGACATACATCTTCCATTCATAATTTAGAAGCCTAAGTGAGTCAACTGGCAAACGCCTTTTCTATAGAGAAGTTTGGAAATGTTCCTAGCACTTCAGGAAAAAAAATCAAAGGAGCAACTAAAGGCCATCACACTTCGGAGTGGGAAGGAAATTGAGCCACCCACATGGACAAAAGAGGAGCCTGCCTATCCAGTAGAGAAGAATCAAGAAAAGGAGAAAGAAGTGGACATGAGCGAATACCCTCCACATGTTGCACCTCTACCATATCAACCCAAGGTACCTTTTCCTCAACAACTACAAAAGACGAAGTTAGATGAACAATTCACAAAGTTAGTTCACAAGTTAAGGACGCTACAGATAAATCTCTCATTTTTTGAGGCATTAGAAAATATGCCAAAATACTTAAAATTTTTAAAAGATATATTATCTAAGAAGCGTACTTGGGAGGATAATCAAACTGTAACCCTAAGTGGTACTTATAGCTGAATAGTCACCAGTTAAATGCCTTCAAAATTGAAAGATCTAGGAAGTTTCACAATACCTTGTACAGTTGGTGAATTGGAATTCACGAAGTGTTTGTGTGATCTGGGAGCTAGCATTAATCTTATGCCTTTGTCAATATTCTGGAAGCTGGGACTGGGATGGGTCAAGCCTACCTCAATGTTAATTCAATTGGCAGGCCAGTCCATTAAAAGGTTGTTGGGAATAATGGAAGATGTACTGATCTGAGTGGATAAGTTCATTATTCCAGTGGATTTTGTGGTTCTGGATTTTGAAGAAGATAAGAACTGCCCACTGATCATGGGTCGTCCTTTTATGAATACAGGAAAGGCCATAATTGATGTTCACGAAGGTAAATTGGCACTTCGAATAGGAGAAGATCAGGTTGAATTCAATATGAATAAGATATTAAAGAATCTAATAACAAGTAGTGCATGCATGAAGGCTGAAATATTGGATCATCAACTACAAGAACAAATTGAGAGTTGCATTGCAGAAGTGAAGTCTTTAGAAGCAGAGGATGACAATGAACACTAGAATCATGTATCTACGAAGATGATGAGACAGAGGGGACAGATGTTCCCGTGCATTAAGACAAATTAGTTCGGACTAAAGCACCCACTCCACCATCTTCAGAGAAGCCTCCGATATTAGAACTTAAACCTTTACCTACATACCTTAGGTATACCTTTCTTGGTAAAGGTAAAACTTTACCAATAATAATATCCATCCGATTGAGTGAAAAATAGGAAAGTAAGGTGGTGGAGGTTGTTAAGAAGTGAATGAAAGCTATCAGATGGCAGATTGTTAACATTTGAGGAATAAGTCCGAATGTTTGCATGCACCAAATAAATTTGGAGGACAACTGTAAAACGGTACAGGAACGTCAACAGAGGTTGAATCCTAAGATGAAGAAGGTAGTCAAGAATGAAATCATTAAACTCCTTAATGCAGGGATAATTTATCCCATCTCTGATAGGGAGTCGGTCAGCCTGGTGCAATGCGTACATAAAAAGGGAGGAATGACGGTGATAGAAAGCGAAAGTGGAGAAGTAATTTTGACAAGAATAGTCATAGGATGGAGAGCATGTATAGATTATCAGAAGCTTAACTCAATGACTAAGAAGGATCACTTTCCTCTCCCATTCATAGACCAAATGATAGAAAGGGTAGCTGGCCAGTCGCTCTATTGTTTCTTAGACGAATATTCAGGCTACAGTCAAATTTTTATCTACCCTGACAATCAGGAGAAAACCATATTCACTTGCCTTTACTATATTTTTGCATACAGATGGATGCCCTTTGGACTCTGTAATGCTCTAGCCACATTCAAAGATGCATGATGTCAATTTTCGCAGATATGATAGAAGATATATTGGAGTTATTCATGTATGACTTTTCAGTCTTTGGAGACTCTTTTGAAATGTTTTTAACTAATTTAGATAGAGTTCTTCAAAGGTGTGAAAAATCACATCTGGTACTGAATTGGGGGAAATGCCATTTTATGGTACAAGAAGGGATAGTGCTTGGCCACAAAATCTCACATTAAGGGTTCGAAGTTGACAGAGTAAAGATAGAGGTGATAGAGAAGCTCCCATCACCAAGTAATGTAAAAGGTGTGCCAAGATTCTTAGGTCATCTTACCATCGCTTCATCAAGGATTTTTCACAAATTGCAAGACCTTTAACAAACCTTTTAGTTAAGGATGTACCCTTTGTGTTTGATGATAAGTGTATGCCTGCATTCAATACTCTAAAGGAGGCATAAATTTCAGAGCCAATTTTATCATGACCAGACTGGATGTTGCCGTTTGAAGTGATGTGTGATGCAAGTGATCCGACTATAGGTTGTGTTTGTGGGTCAATGAAAAGACAAGAAGTTGCATGCAATTTACTATGCCAGTAAGACTCTTGCAAGATCCCAGTTGAATTATACGACTATAGAAAAGGAATTACTTGCAGTAGTGTACGTATGTGATAAATTTCAACAATATCTTTTGGCATCAAAGGTGATTGTATTCACTAACCACGCGACATTGAAATACCTTTTCAATAAGAAAGATGCAAAACCTAGGTTAATTCAATGGGTATTACTTTTGCAAGAATTTTATTTAGAAGTAAGAGATAAAAAGGGAGCTGAAAATGTGGTAGCTAACCACCTATCCAGTCTTGAAGGAGGGGAATGTAAGCCAAGCAAGGATATTAACGAGAATTTCCCTGATGAAACTCTAATGCTGCTAGAGAGCTTGACTACACCGTGGTTTACAGATATCGTGAATTATATGGCCAATGGTAAACTTCCCTCAAATCTTTCTTACCAACAATGAAAGAATTTCTTGCATGATTGTAAACATTATATATGGGATGAACCAACCCTATATAGAGCTTATGCAGACAGTTTGATGCGACGTTGTCTTCCGGACGAGGAAATGTTATACATCTTTAAGCAATGTCATGAAGGCAGTATGCTGGGCAATATGAAGCCAACAAAATGGGGCCTCGGATACTTGAAAGTAGATTTTATTTTTCATATCTGTTTAAGGATGCACAAGCCTATGTGGCACAATGTGATTGATGCTAGAGGATAGGTAACATATCTAAGAGGGATGAGATGTCGTTGTCCAATATTTAAGAGGTAGAGGTCTTTGATGTCTGGGGTATTGAATTTATAAGTCCATTTCCATCCTCAATGGGAAACATGTACATTCTGGTGGGAGTCGATTATGTCTCGCGATGGGCTGAAGCGATAGCATATCCGACTAATGGTGGGAAGGTGGTGCAAAAGTTCATTAAACAACTATTTAATCAGTTTGGAGTGCCATGTACAATAATAAGTGATGGAGGCGCACATTTTTGCAACAGATCTTTTGATGCCCTCCTAAAATGATATAGAGTACACCACCGAGTGGCTACATCTTACCATTTACAAACTAGTGGCCAAGTGGAAGTTGTCAACTGAGAGCTAAAATGAATTTTGTGAACAATCCTGAAAGGATTAGGCAGCAAAGCTGGATGATGCTTTATGGGCTTATAGGACGGCTTTTAAGACACCCATTGGTACAACTCCGTATAGACTCGTGTATGAGAAAGCATGTAATTTGCCGGTCGAACTAGAACATCGAATGTACTAGGCAATCAAAGCATTAAACATTGAATAGAAGTAGGCTGGTAAAAAGAGACTTCTACAACTGGACCAGCTTGAAGAGTTTCACTTTAATGCTAATGAGAACGCCAAACTCTACAAAGAAAAGGTTAAGAAATGGTATAATGCTTGTCTTAAGTAAAAGGAATTCAAAATAGGGGACATCGTTATACTATATAATTCCCAATTAAGGCTATTTCTAGGGAAGTTGAAGTCTAGATGGAGTGGACCATTCACGGTGATTCAAGTTTTCGATCATGGAGGTCTCAAATTAGAAAATGCTAATAAAGATACTTTTAAGGTCAATGGGCACCGATGTAAGATATATTTTGGAGGAGCTCTTCCAATAGATAAGGAAGTGATGTCCTTATCTTTGACTATTTTAACATGCCTCCTGAATAAAAGATCAAGCTAAGGACCACAAACTAGGAAATAGTTAGATTTTGTTTGAAAATGTTAGTGATAGTAGTTTTACTTGCAATAAACTGTTAGTGATTCATGTAGACCCTCACGGAGACACCATCACCACCTCCATCTCCTTAGGATCCAAGTCTAACCTAAAATTTTCTTCAATTTTATTTTGTTTTGTTTATTTTTATTTTTATGTTTATTTTTAGTTTTATTGTTATTATTTCTATTGATATTTTTATCTATTCTTTGTTACTTTAATTGTTGTGGTTGTGTTGCTTCCTTCTCACATTAAGGACAATATGTTCTTCAAATGTGGGGGGG
>JAOSBN010000006.1:14578314-14615147 GCA_027563595.1 Erythroxylum suave
AATAAATCTTAATTTTCCATTAATACTATCAATTCAATCAAACTATGCCATAAATCAATAACATCCAAAAAGAAAAATTTGGAGCCCAACAGATCCTATAAAATAATAGTATAGACAATAAACTTAATAACAATGAGTTTTATTCTTTTATCTTCAGTGTAATAGTGGTAGTTAAAAATCAATTTTATTTTCTTATCACACTCTAAGTAGTTCTTAAGGGCATTTCTCTCTTAGAATGAAGGAATCTTCATTTTTTAAAATTCCAAGTTTTCCATATAGCTTAGGAACCCTTTTATAGCCTCTATATTGCCAATCGCCCTATTATGAAAATCTATCTATACTATTTTTTGGTTAATAGTACTCATCATGTAAGATATTCCCCCCTTTGTCATCATTAAAATCATATTTGAGAACTTATTATTGTTGCAAATGTATATTAGAAACTTGTGGTGAATGTCCCTTTTGTAAATTGGTTATGTCAATATCTTGTAACTGTATTATATTTCTAATCTCACTAAACATCATACATGTGTCAAACTATTGTTGTATAACTTAAAGCATGAACGTATAGTCCTTCATTCCCCTTCATCTTTATCTATCATATATAATTTAACTTATAAAAGAATATTAGTAATAACATTAAACATTCTCTTATATGTTCGATTAATTTCACTTAATTAGCACGTGTTTCACTTTAAACTTTTGTATTTTCTCAATAGTAATCTCAGACTATCTTATCTTCTTTCACTCTTTACTATCTTTATAAGTTCCTTAAAGAACTAAACAAACTCAAAACAATAATTTAACCTTGTAAGGTCCAAAACCTAAGGAATCAATCATTATGGAAAGAATATAAATCAAGGGTTGAGTAAGAAGCAAAAAGATGAGCAAAACTAGCAAAGATCAATATGAAGTTCAAACATATTTGGGAATGATTTTCTTAAAAAAACCATTCCTATGCTACTTTCTTTTGTTCATTTTATTCTTTGTTCTATTTTTTCTTTTGTTTTTTTTTTCACAATCATACAAACAATTTGTATGAAAGATAAAAAAAACAAAGGAATTAAACAAAGAAGAGATTTTAACACAAAAGTAAGATAGACAAAACCCAAAAATAACAAGATGATAGAAATTTATTTTTTGGATTGTTTAGTTGAAGCTTCAAAGACAAAAGAACAAGTAGAGCAACAAACAAGAAGTAGCAAAGAAAATAAAATTTTATAAAAAATTTAAATTGCAATTAAAATAATATGAAAAACAAAAGGATAATTGCACTTGATTTAGAGTCAAACTTTGATACTAACTGATGCAACCTTACCTAGGAATAAAATTTAAAAACTAATGAACAAGTTTAAATCAAACTTAAGAAAGCAAAAATAGATTTACAAAAAAAGCCCCGTAAATGATAAATAATCGAAGAATAAACTTATTAAGTGTTTGAACATCACAAAGAAAGAATTCTTTGATAAGTTCAAACTTCAGTAAATAGAAAATAAAAGAAGTTCTAATGACTCTTAGATAAAAAATAGGTTGAAAGTCGTTCTAAAAGAAAAGAAACATGCTTATAGATACTAAAAAAGAAAAAAAAACTAAGGTTTCAAGTAGACATTACTTGGGACATAATCGTAGACTAGGATATATTGCTTATGAACTTATTAATGTCAGTAGGCACGATTTAGGATAAAATCATGTTTTAGCATGGATCTCTCTACAACTGACAAAATTAAACACGACTTGGGACTCACCCGTGGTTGAGACCGTAGATCCTCTTATAACTTTATAAAATTAAGCACAATTTAAAACACACCCATAATTGAGGTTACAGATTTTTCTATAACTTTAAGAAATAAGAAACATTAAAGGCTGTGTTAAGTAAAAGATGAGTGTTCAACCAAAGTCTTCCTAAAAAATTACAACTACAATATCATTGAAGACTATGTAATTTGCAAAAAGATTATTAGTTAAGTTGGACACACAAATCATGTAGACTTTTAAATAAAATTATAACACATTCATGTAACTCAATTCTATAGTCTAACCATGTTAGTTGAGATAATAAGGTAACTATATTACTGATGTGATCAGCCATCAAAGTGAATTTTGATATTTAAAAAGCATAAAATTTTTCTTAAAAAATTTCGTTATAGGTGACTTGACTTTGCATGGATTTATAGGATAATCTCATACCTATATTGCTATTTTTTCCTCCTATATGCCTAACAAAACTTCATCAGTTAAAGGTAGATGAAGCTTTTTTTAAAAAAAATTAAAAATTTCCCTAATAGACACAGCCAAAGGCGTCATTACTATGAGTCTTTGTTTAAACAAGCGAAAGCAACATTAAACACAAAGAAATTGATCACTTAGAGAACAAATCATAAAAATGGATGCATCTTTCCCCCTCTGGTTAAGAACTAGTGTCATAATTGGCATCCGTTTATAGATTCCATCTACAATTCCACAACAAAAAGTATTTTCATTGAACTTTTCATTCTTAGTTTTAGTTGTCATTATTTTTATTTCAAACAACTTTGAGCTGAGAGAAATAGCTCCCATTGTCTTACGTAAACAATAATTGTATAAATGAATATTATACCTTTAAGTAGTGAATAATATCTAATTTATTTTTTGGTATAAAGGATTCATTTATAGTGACAATCAATGAGCACATGACAATAAATAGATATATACTTTCTAATTAGACTTTGACACCATTTATTGAAATTATTACACTGATAGAGAAAGATCATAGCTCAATTAAGATTGAAAGGAAACAATTATTACGTGTAAAAATAAGATTTACAATGCAAAAACTCATTAATTATATTTTCTGATATTATGCTTAATTTTTTAAAGATATTTGGTTGCTGAAATTTGTTTTTGATACATGAAATAAGAAAATGAATACCCATATATTTCAATTTATTTTAATTACTATATATTTTAATATTTATTTTTGTATTGTTTATTATTTAATATCCAAATTCTTGTTAAGATCCCTATTACAATCACATGGAAGCATCTTTACTTAAATCATAAGCTAATGATAATTCAAATTTCAACCCTTAGTGTAGGGTTGATGATCATGGTTTTAGTTTATACCCTTGTAGCCAATCAATTGGATGTAATGTATGACATTATTTTGAATTAATGAAAAGGCTTTATTTACCTTTATATATTAATTTAATTAATATTTGATGTTTTAATATTAAAGAGGGTTGATGATCATGGTTTTAGTTTATACCCTTGTAGCCAATCAATTGGATGTAATGTATGACATTATTTTGAATTAATGAAAAGGCTTTATTTACCTTTATATATTAATTTAATTAATATTTGATGTTTTAATATTAAAGATAAAATCCTTGGAATAATTATCGTGTCATTGAAATTATAATGAGATCATAATTATGAGATTCAATTTATAGTTATGTATTATTCCTAAATGTTCCTAGTTGTAGTTTCATCGAGATGGGATATTGTTGAAACAGTAAAACTAGCACACATTATGTTTCTTTCTAATGAAGAAAGTAATTGATCTTATAGATTAAAGTATAGAGATATTCAAACTAATTTGTGGGTGATTATTAGAAAATAAATCACTAAACTGACTCGATTATGAGAATTCTACATGGAAAATCACTTATGTGTCTAAGGAATATCTCATAATGATGGTTGTATAATTGATCCTCAGACTTGAGATTACCAAGGTATTTAGTGTGGGAATTATTGTGTTTTGATGCTACTTATAAATCATCCTAGGATAATTCAGTTGGTAGTAATTAGATACAGTATGAACCATATATAGATAGTTAAGTAAGTCAACATAGGATTCATCACTCTAAAGCAATTAGAGAGAATATTCTACTATTCTTGATTAGTAATGATTTATAGAATTCTTTGGTCAGAGTAAATTGATAGTTGAAAAGGTTTTTTAAAATCAAATTTCAATTATAAATCAATTACTAATTAGCAAGACGAACATGATTGGATGATAATAGTAGACATTGTATTCATACTTTGTCTAATTAGAATACTGAATGACAAAAGGATTAAATTATACTTCACAGCTATGTATGAAAAGGTTAAGTCAATCACTTTGACATTCCTAATATTTAGGTAATCATGACATGTTGCTAGACGTCAACCATGATTTATGATTATGAATTGTTTAATTGGAGAATTAAAGATAAATTAAAAGAAGTTTTAATTTATCTAATTCTAATTGTGAATTAGAATTATAATTTATAATCATTGCCAATTTATTAGGAACCTAATGGTCACACATCAAAGAGCAATTTGTGAAACAAAAATCAATTTAATTAAGTTGGAATTAATTAAAAAATTTAAGAAACTTTAGGGATCAAATATGAGATATTGGGTTTTATTAAAATTAAATTAAATTAATTAGAATTAGAATTTAATTTTAATTATAATTAAAGAAATTTAATTTTAATAAAAGATCCTTATTATTATTTTATTTAAATGGGAAGAGCTTTTTAGAAGCTAACACTTCTGTCTTCTTCCTCTAAAATTAGTTGAGAATTGCTTTGTGGATATCATCATAGGCTAAACATTTGAATTGCTCCTGATTGATCATTTGAAAAAGTTTTTCAAAGATTTTTCAACAGGAAAGCGAACAAGGTACGATTTCTAAATCTTTTTATGTTTTATTCAATTTTATTCAATTATCGGGATCTGCTTAAAATTTGTAAAATTTTTATTTTCCGTTGTGCGTGTGATTCGATCATGGTTGAATTCTAATAGTGGTATTAGAGCCTCCTTTAATTGTTTTACTTGGATTTATTGCTCGATTATTGTTGATTTTGATAAAAAGTTAATATGTTATGCTTCGATTTTTGTTTTACCCGAAGCTATTTTCATGACTGCTATTGGAAATTTTTTCCTATTTGTGTATTGATTCTAGCAATTGTTTCTAGGGTTTTTTGGATTTCAAACAGTCTATTCTATGGTTTTTGAGATTGCATCTGATGCTCAAATAAGCATTCAAAAATAGAGAGATTTGTGTTTGCCTATGCGTTTTGTCTTTTGATTCTAAAACCTAATTTGCATCTGCGATATCGTTCTTCTATTGGGTTTCTAAAATCCAATGTTTTGCTTGCATTTTCAGTTTTGGAATTATTGCTGCCCTTTGTTATGGACCCTAACTATGCGATTCAAAACTCAACTCTTCTCTCTATATGTTGTTTATTAAAAGATCTGCAAAATCTTTATTAAAATGCTTGTGATTTTTTGGTTGTTTTGAGTTTACTGGGTTTATGAAAATTATTGCCTTGTGTTATCCCACTTGTTTGTGTCACTGTTTGCGCTTGCGATTATTGCCTTTTTTTGGGCATCTCACAGCGGCAAAACTAGTGGCCTTGCCATTGGTGTAAGATCTTGGAAGCACAGGTGATGCCATTGGATGGAGTTGCCAATGGCGATTAACGCCCATAGCGAGACAGTGGCAAGGTGCCAACGACAAGGAGAAATAGGGAAATAGATAGGTGGCAACGGTGAGAAGCTCCGTAACATGAAGATGATGGTTCATTGCTGTGGATAGTCGTGGAGCATTACTTAATGGTTAGGTAAACATGGGAACACATTAGATTGTGGGATTAGTGCTCAGAATCGTGTGAGAGGGCAGTTGAATTTTTTTCCAGAAACTGGGATTGATGCTTAGTTTCGTGGAGAAGATGATGGGCCTGTGCCCATCATCTGAGAACAATCACCGTGGTAACATGATTGACGCATGTATTGCACGTGCCAATCAACACTTTTTTGATTGCTGGCACGTGCACTGTATGTGCTGGCAGTACTTGAGCCTCAAGACTGTCTGACGCATGCCTTTTTAAGTACTTTTTAAATGTTTTTATATAAACATTAATTTTTCAATTTTATTAATTTAATAGAGATTAAATTAATTATACTCCTAAAAAAATTGAAAATGTTTTACTAAATTTTGAAAAATTATTTTCAGAAGGAATTTTTATTAGGAAAGGTTTTGGAATTTAATTTAATTTTTCAAGAGTTGAATTATTAAATTGAATTTATTATCAAATCAATAATTAGAATCAAGCGAAAGTTTTAAATAATTTCTTTCATAATTAGATTATGTTTGAAATTATAAATATAATGAGATTATATTATTTTGATGAGACCATAAATTTTTGAAATTTTAAATCCTTCAATAAATTATTGAGTACACGTTAGGAATGTAATAGTTGCCTTCCATTTTTTAAGAATAAAAGTAGAATTCTGTTTATAGTTTGGCTTGTTGAGTAAACTCAAGGTCACTATAACCCAGATATTTTTATCTTAAATGAATGGGCCCTACTTAACTAAAATTGTATGATTTGGATGAGTAAACTCATGATCATATAGATTTAGAGGCAAAATTAGGAATAATATATGTAATAAATTTTGGTAAAAGTTGTCACCTAACGTTTCTAGGAGTCACATGAGATGTGATTGAAAAGTTATTTTTCTACCTAATTTATTTTTAGTTGATTTGTTGAGCAAACTCAAGATCAATTAATTTTAATAGGATCCTAGCCCACTAGGAAATTATTTGATAATTTTTCGATATAATAATGAGAGCTATTATTTTGAATAAAATAGTAAGAGTAATCAAATAATTTTAGAATCTTTATTTTATTTGATTTTTGATATAAACTAATATATGCTCTTTTTATATTTTTCGGTTCTTGAATTTGAAGATGAGTGCCAACCTACGATTGAGGAGCATCATGGATGCTAAAAAGCTGACTGGACCTAACTTTTCGAACTAGCTACGAACCTTAAGAATAGTTTTTAGGCAAGAGAAAAAGTTGTACGTTCTTGATACTCCTGCTCCATCAGAACATTGTTCAAATGCAACTAATGAAGATTGGGAGAAATATTAGCATTACATTGATGACGTTGAACAAGTTACATGTGTGATGTTAGCTTGCATGTCTCCTGAAATTCAAAGGCAGCATGAGAACATGGATGCACCAACTATAATACTCTATCTTAAGGAGTTATTTGGTGCAAAAAGTAGGGTGGAGAGATATGAAATCTCCAAGGTAGTGTTTCAATGCAAGATGACAAAAGGATCTTCAGTAAAATTTCATGTGCTAAAGATGATTAGGTATATCAAAAAATTGTCCTAATTAGGTTTTGTCATAGACCACGAGTTAAGCATTGATCTGGTGTTGCAGTCTTTGAGTTCAAGCTTTTCACAGTTCGTTGTGAACTTTAACATGAATTAGAAAGACATGACATATTGAACATGCTTAAGATTGCAGAAGGGTGTCTTAAGAAGGAACCCAGTTCTGTACTTGTTATCAGTTCTTCTAAAAGTAAGAAAAAGGACTTTAAGAAGAATAATAACAATAAACAGAAGGCTTCTACTAATGTAGTAAAAGCCAAAGTAGGTGTCAAGAAGAAGAGCAATGATAAGGGCACATGTTTTCATTGGAAAGTCAACGGACATTGGAAGAGGAACTGCCCATCTTATCTTGCTAGCCTAAAAGATAAGAAATTTAAGGAAGCTGTCTCTTCAGGTATTTTTATGATTGAGATCAATCTTTCTACTTCTGTTCCACATTCTTGGGTATTAGATATTGGTTGTGATTCTCACATATGTAATGACATGTAGATGTTAACAAATCATTGAAGAAAGGTGAAGTCGACCTCCAAGTTGGCAATGGAGAAAGAGTTGCTGCATTAGCTATAGGAACTTGTAGTTTAACTTTGCCTTCTGGCCTTGTATTAGACCTTGATAATTGTTATTATGTTCTAGTTATTACAAGAAACATCGTTTCTATTTCTTATTTGGATTTGAATGGATTTGTCTTTATAATTAAGGTAATAGTTGTTCTTTTTATAAAGATTATGTTTATTATGGATCTGGATTGCTTACAAATGGTTTGTATGAGTTAGATCTTAAAAGGCCAATTTTTAACATAAATATAGTAAGAAAAGAAAATCAAGTAACCAAACTCCATCTTATTTATGACATTGTAGGTTAGGCCCTATCAATTAAACTAGAATCACAAAATTACATAAAGAAGGATATTTGGATCCTTTCGATTATGAATCATATAAAATTTGTGAATCTTGTTTGTTGGGAAAAATTACCAAACTACCCTTTAAAGGAAAGGGACAATGTGTTGGTGAGTTACTAGAATTAATACATTCAGATGTATATAGGCCTTGTCCACAAATGCTAGAGGTAGATTCTTATATTTCATTATGTTCACAGATGACCATTCTAGATATGGTTATGTGTATTTGATGAAACAAAAGTTTGAATCATTTGAAAAGTTCAAAGAATTTAGACTAAAGGTAGAGAAACAAACTGGCAAAAGTATTAAGATACTTAGATCAGATCGAGGTGGTGAATACTCAGACCACGAGTTTTTTGGTTACTTAAAAGAGAATGGGATTCTCTCACATTGCTCTCCTCCTGCAACTCCATAATATAATGGAGTTTCTGAAAGGAGAAATCGGACACTATTAGATATTGTACGTTCCATGATGACTCATGCAGTCCTTCCTATGTCCTTTTGGGGATGCACAATTGAAACCGCAATATATCTTCTAAATAGAGTTCCATTTAAGTCAGTTGATAAGACACCATATAAGATATGGACTGTTAGAAGACTTGGATTATCACAGTTAAAGATTTGGAGATGTGAAGCTTATGTGAAGCGTGCTATATCTGATAAGCTTTAAGCTAAATCAAATAAATGCAAATTTGTGGTGTATCTGAAAGAGAGTTTCGGTTATCAATTCTATTATCATGTTGAGCAAAAGGTGTTTGTCTCAAGACATACTACATTTTTAGAAAGAGAATTTATTCTCAAAGAAAGTAGAGAGAGTGAGGTTGAACTTAGAGAAGATTAAGAGTCACAAATTTGCATCAAAATGGAGTGAGAACCTCAAGATGATACATATGATGTACAATCGACAGTTCAAGAGACACATAGTCCATGGCGAACTAGTAGGATATGTCGTCCTGCCCTTAGATTAGATCTACATATTAAGCAAGAAAAGGATAACGTATCACTCATAAATGACGAGCCTACTTCTTTTAAAGAAGCAATGTCTGATATTGATTCTTTAAAATGGCAAGAAGCTATGAGATTTGAAATGGAATCCATGTACACTAACCAAGTATGGACTTTGGTTGTTGCACCTATTGGTATTGTACCTATTTGATGCAAGTGCGTTTTTAGGAGAAAAACTGACATAGATGGTAATGTGTATACATACAAAACAAGTTTAGTGGCTAAAGTTTACAAATAAAAACAAGTTGATTTTGATGAAAACTTTTTACCAGTAGCTATGCTAAAACCTATCAGGATCTTGTTAGCCATAGTAGCATATCATGATTATGAAATATGACAGATGGATGTCAAAACTGCATTTCTCAATGGGAATTTACAAGAGGATGTGCATATGATACAACCTAAAGGTTTTGAATCCAAGAGATTTCCTAATCAAGTATGGAAGTTGCAAAGATCCATTTATGGACTTAAGCAAGAGTCACCGAGTTCGAACATCCATTTTGATGAGACAATCAAAGAGTTTGATTTTATAAAAAATGTGGACTAACCATGTGTCTATAAGAAGATTAATGGGAGTGTAATCGTTTTCTTGGTACTATATATGGATGACATATTGCTAATAGAAAATTACATACCTATGTTACAGTCTGTAAAGATCTGGTTATCTAATAACTTCTCTATGAAGGATATGAGAGAATCATCTTATATTCTGGGAATTAAGATCTATAGAGATAGATAAAAAAGGTTGCTTGGATTGTCCCAATCTATGTACATAGATAAAGTACTTAAAAGGTTTAGCGTGGAGAATTCCAAGATGGGATTCTTACCCATATCGCATGGGATTTCTCTCTCACAGAGTATGTGTCCAAGGACATAAGAGTGGAGAGATAAAATGGATTGTATTCCATATGCTTCAGCAATTAGATCAATCATATATGTGATGCCATGTACTAGACCAGACGTTTCTCATGCTTTGAGCATAACGAGCATATTTCAATCTAATCGTAGTGAGGGTCACTAGATGACTATGAAAAACTTCTTGAAGTACTTGAGATGTTGGACCCCGAATTCTTTTCTTTATGTTAATAAGCATGAATTGAATGAATTTTATGATCTTGTTGGATAAATTATATTTTTATTGGAGTTTATTTGTTATGTCAAGTTTAGGAGGATTATTTCATGGATTGATGGAAATTTTGGAGTATTAAATGGAAGAATTAAGATTAAGTTAGAGTATAGCATGGTATAGGTGACATTGAAGAATTAAGAATGTATAGGGGTATTTTGGGTGGATCATTTAAGGTTAGGAGTTCTAAGGCATCAAGGAAGGGTAAGGTGGACTTTCCTTACCCATTGAGGGTAGGATGGGAAGAGGAAAATGTTGTGTTGTAGATAAAAAGGCCAAACACGTGGATGAAGGAAAGAAGGAGAGAAAATCAGACAAGGAAAAGAGAGAAAGAAAAAGAGATTTTAGCGACGATAAAAAGAAGAGAGCTTTGAACTAGGTCGCAATGTTTCCTAGTCTTAAAGAGAGAGTTTGAGGTCACTCAAGAAGGGAAAAAGAAAGAGGAAAGGAAGAGCTTTCTTTAGAACCAAGAATCTCATTATTTGGTGAAGATTCAAGGTAAGATTGTTTTTAACCTTTTGAAGTTTTGAAGGGATTCTGGTTCAAAGAGCTTAGGAAATGTATGGGTTTAAGGGTTCTAGGATCTATATTAGTGCATGTGCCTTATGGGTTCTCAAATTTGAAATTTCACTGAATGGGGATTGTTCTCATTGTTAAAGGAAATCAAGAGGGGCAAGAAGAGGAAGAGGGAAGACATCTTTAAATCCAATACCAAAATAAGCAAGGATTTCAAGGTGGATATGGTTTTATAATAGAGTAAATGAGCTACTCATTGTTTTCTTTAAAAATCAAGAAAGCTGAATGGTTTTAAATTTCATTATGAATGCTGCATTTATTTGCTACACGAATTATGTGCATGATTTATGAAAATGTTTTTTTTTGAAAAGTTGCAAGATTTAGAAATCAGATTTTCAAGAACGTTTATGTAAAACATCGCATGTGCATGAAAAACAAGTTTCCAATAAGAGGCCATTTAAGGCAATCTGTTTTAAATTCATGAATGACATTTTATGTGGATTTGTGGTAGTCCCTCAAGAACCGTCACGTGCACGTTGACCCAAGAAATAGGCTTCTCCCGCCTGCCCGCTAGTGGCATGGAGATCCTCTAAGGACTCCCTCAAGTTTACGACTACACAAGACCATAATAGGGAAATGTGTAATGCGTCAAGAATTGGACTTACCCGAACCATTTCTGTTGTGTTTATGTGTTTATGATTGTGACAAATTTGATGCATGCATGATTTATAAGTGTTCATGAACTGTTTGATTAAGTATTCGTGATTTCTATGAGAAAGCATTTCGGTTTTCAAGTGAAAAATGACAGAGAGGTTTTGAAAATTGTTTTGCTTGTTTCTCACTTATAAAATTGTCACCCATGAGCTTTAAGCTCACCCCTTCCAAATTCTGTCCCATTAGTGATGAGCAAGGAAGTGAGTAAGCTAGGAGCCAAGGCCTCACTCACATCTGCTAAATTTTTGTTGTATTCTTAAGTTAGATTTTTGTGAATTCAAGGCTTTAGCCACATTTCAAGTGTATTTGGTATATTAGTTCTTAAACTCAATGGACGTATTGTACCTTGAAATGTTCAGTAAGGCTTTGTAATAACTTCTGCTTATTGACATGAATGAAATGTCTTTTGGGTTTGATGATAACCACTGTTAAATTTTCATATTGCATGTGTTAAACAAAGGAGTTAATAAGTTGGGAGGTAATTGGTGCTTATGTTGTGGGGTATTGTGTTTTTGGAATTGAATGAATGGTGGTTGAAAAGATTTAAGTCTGCATTAAGTAATGTAGACGGCAAGAAGGAAACAAGGCCTTAGGGAAAAACATAGACGAAGTTTATCGTCTGTGATTACTTCAGCGTATAGATGCAAAGGAGAGCACATACGAAGTTTATCGTTTGTGATGATATTAGCGTATAGATGCAAAGGAGAGCACAGACGAAGTTTATCGTCTGTGATGATGTCACACACAGACGCAAGGGAAAAATATAAAGGAAGAGTATCGTCTGTGATGACGTCATACACAGATGCAAATGAAAGATAAACGCAAGGAACACAGATGACACTCAGAACATAGATGCAAACAAAGATAGACACAAGGAATCGTCTGCGAGGACACATCACAACATAGACGTAAATGAAAAACAGATGATAGGTGGTCAACCCAGATAATACAAAGTCAACTACAGACGATAGAACACAGACCATAAGCAAACACAAACATGGGCCAACCATAGACGATACAAAGAAGAAGTTAAGCCAGTATGTTAGAACAGTCACTTATTTGGAATTAAACATATAATTCACTAATCAAGGATCAAAAAGAAATAAAGGGACAAAAATGTTTGATGAGATCAAGATGAAATTTCAAGATTTAGGATTGTCCTGGTGAGGGCACTTCACCCTTGTGGGATGCGAGTCCAAATGTCACTTAGGATGTCGGACACTTGTCTCTCAGGGGCGGGGGTCCAACACTTATGGTATCAGAACAAAACCAGGTTGAGGTCCAGGTTTAGGACCAAGTTTAGGAGTATTCGAAGTATGAATTGGGAAGGTTAAGACACGAAGTGTACATGCATTGTTTTAAATGAACAACTTGCATTGTTTGAATTCTGTTCATGATTTGAAATTGACTTATGCGAATTGAATTATTTGCACACATTGGAAACTATCGTGTAAGAACTACAGGTATTTATTGGTTTAATATATTAGGAGTGATATGTTGCCTTGAAGGAGAACCCAAGGAGCTTTGACTCGAGCTAGGTCTCGCCAAGAGAGCACCGATGAGTCTTTTGTCCCACGAGATGCGGGTACACATGCTGCCCTTAATCCTGAGGCACCTACTGTGCAATATGAGGAGCCCCCATCGCCTCCTCCTATGCCTCAAGCCAACCCTCCAGACCCACGGTTCTTTCAGGCCTTTTCTTAGGCTTTTTCCTATGCCATGGGACAAGGGTCTCAAATTTCTATACAAGCTTCAGTGGAGTGGACTGGACAATATGATAAACTTCGCAAGTGTGGAGCTGTAGACTTCAATGGGACTATAAATCCTGAAGAGGCTGAGGCATGGTTGAAGAGGACCGAGAGGGTCCTAAATTAGATGAAGTGCTTGGAAGAGGAGAAACTGGATTATGCAGTGAGCTTACTACAAGGGGATGCACTTCATTGGTGGGAATCAGTGCCCCACAGTTAAGTTATGCCTATAGTATTGACATGAAGAGACTTTTGGAGGTTTTTAGGAGGAAGTACTTCTCGAGAGTTTACATTTAAGAGAAAGCCAGGGAGTTTCTGAACCTCACACAGAGGGACATGAGTGTGAGCGAGTATGAGCTGAGGTTCACACAACTCTCAAGATATGCAGCAAATGTTGTAGCAAATAAAAAAGACTAGTGTGGCAAGTTTGAAGGAGGTTTTCACTTGGGGATCAAGGAGAAAGTCTTGATCCACAATTTCTGTGACTACCAGCAATTGGTATATGCTGCACTCCAGGCTGAGAAGCTAGAAAATATGAAGAATGAAGTGACCAGGAAGAGGAAGAATAGGGAGCAGTTTTCCAAGAAAAGGATGAGTGCTTCAATTCCTGAGAGGAGTGTGAAAAGCTTCCATACACAGAGTAAGGCGGGGAGCAGTACTTCTGGTAAGGACAAGCCAGTAAGAGTAAGGTCAGTGCAAGTCTCAACAATAAGAGGCAATAGCAGAATGGGGAGGAGTAGATTCACAAATCCCCAATGTGATCAGCATTGTGGGAAACTACATAAGGGGGGAGTGTCTTAAGTTACTTGGAGCATGTTTTCGAAGCAGAGAGAGGGGGCACATGATCAGGGATTGTCCCTAAGTAGCAGGAAATGAGGGGTTATGATTACAAGCCCCAAGGAGAGCAGAAATAGTGGGAACCAAGCCAGTCATAGAGATGGGCAGTTCTGGAGCTGCAAAGAAGGCTATACCTCCAGGCAGGCCAAGAGGACAAGCTCAGGCTCAGGCAAGAGTGTTTTCTATGACTAGAGAGGAAGCTACAGCCGCACATGAAATTGTCACGGATATAGCTCAGCTATTCAATTCTCCAGTTTATGTATTGATTGATTCTGGTTCCACACATTCTTTTGTTTCTGCAAGCATGACATTACATGATGTGAATTCAGTGCCTTTGGATAACTCTTTGATAGTTAGTTCTCCTTTAGGGAGGAACGTGCTAATAAGACAAGTATATAGAGGTTGTGAACTCTTTATTGAAGGTGCTAGACTGGTAGTGGACTTACTGCCTCTAAACCTCAAAGGCCTAGATGTGATACTTAGAATGGATGTCATGGAGAAGTATCAGGCGAAGTTGGATTATGGCCTTAAGGAAGTGGAGTTTAATATGGGCAACGAAGAGAAGGTGATTTTCAGAGGAGACAGGAGAACACCAGTACCAAGAATTATTTCAGCTCTGCTAGTAGATAGGATGATGGGAAAAGGGTGTGAAGCCTTCTTAGTACATGTAGTGAATGCAGAAGTGAGTGAAAGGAGGATAGAGGATTTCCCGATTGTAAGGGAATTTCCTAATGTATTTCCAGAAGACTTACCTGGCTTGCCACCGGTAAGGGAAATCGAATTTGTCATTGACTTGATTCCTGAAACCACACCCATTTCTATACCACCGTATAGGATGGCCCCAGCTGACTTAAGAGAGCTTAAGGAACAGTTAGAGGAACTATTAGAGAAGGGGTATATAAGGTCAAGTTCGTCGCCTTGGGGAGCACTGGTTCTATTTGTTAAGAAGAAGGATGGGACATGGAGGATGTGTATTGATTATCGGAGACTCAATAAGGTGACTATGAAGAACAAGTATCCTCTGCCACGAATAGATGATCTGCTTGACCAGCTGTAGGGAGCAAGGATCTTTTCCAAGATTGATCTCAAGTCAGGTTATCATCAGCTCAGAATCAAGGAGTTTGATGTAAGCAAGACAGCCTTTAGGACTCGGTATGGACATTACAAGTTCCTAGTTATGCCATTTGGTTTGACTAATGCTCCAGCTGCATTTATGGATCTTATGAATAGGGTCTTTAAGAAGTATTTGGATTAGTTTGTCATAGTGTTTATAGATGACATTCTGGTCTATTCCAAGAGTAAAGGGGAACATAAGGAGCATCTCAGGATAGTGTAGTAGACACTGAGGGAGAGGGAGTTGTATGCTAAGTTCAGCAAGTGTGAGTTTTGGTTGTGTGAGGTAGTATTCCTTAGACATGTGATTTCTAAAGATGGGGTACATGTGGATCCAGGGAAGATTGAAGCAGTGGTAAATTGGCATGCACCACAGACAGTGACAGAAGTGAGGAGTTTTCTGGGTCTGGAAGGGTATTATAGGAGATTTGTTAAAGGATTTTCTATGATAGCGGCTCCGATGACTAAGTTATTGAGAAAGAATTAGAAATTTTTCTGGAGTGAGGAATGTCAGAAAAGCTTTGAGGAGCTCAAGAGAAGATTAACAAGTGCTCCGGTATTGATGTTGCCTACTGGAGATGAGGGTTATACAGTGTACAGTAATGCCTCAAGAAAGAGTTTAGGTTGTGTGTTAATGCAGGGAGACAGGGTGATAGCTTATGCTTCAAGGCAATTGAAGCCTTATGAATTAAATTATCCTACGCATGATTTGGAATTGGCAGCAGTGATCTTTGCCTTGAAGATTTGGAACATTATCTCTATGGAGTTCAGACGAGGATCTTTATAGATCATAAAAGTCTCAAGTACTTACTAAGTCAGAAGGAACTAAATTTGAGACAGAGAAGGTGGATTGAGTTGCTTAAGGATTATGACTTGTTGATTGAATATCATCCAGGAAAGGCAAATGTAGTGGTAGATGCCTTGAGTAGGAAATCCTCAATAGCCCATGTTCAGATAGTTTATTTACCTTTACTGGAAGAGATAGCTAAGCTTATGATAAGCTTGAAACAGGAGTAATTAAATTGTATTGTAGCTAATTTCAGAATAAGGCCGATACTCTGGGAGAAAGTAAAGGAGTTACAAGCACAAGATGCAGAATTAAGTAAGCTTCAAGAAGAAATTTAGAATGGTAAGAAATCTGAAGTGATAGTGGGGGATGATGGACTCATGGTTGTAGGAAACAGGCTTTGTATCCCTAATGTCAAGGAGGTGAAGGATGAGATACTAGATGAGGCACACATTGTGCCTTATGCTATACAGCCAGGTAGCACCAGGATGTACAAGGATTTGAAAGGGCAATTTTGGTGGAAAGGCATGAAGAAGGATGTAGCAGAATATGTAAGTAAGTGTCTAGTGTGTTAGCAAGTCAAGACTGAGCACTAGGCACCTTCAAGCTAGTTAATGCCATTGTCCATTCCTGAGTGGAAGTGGCAAAGGGTGACTATAGACTTTTTGATGGGTTTGCCTAAGACTAGTAGGAAGTATGATGCCATATAGGTGATTGTCGATCGGTTGACAAAGTCAGCCCATTTTCTGGCGATTAAGCAAATCGATTCTTTATATGTGCTAGAAAAGAAGTATATTGATGAGATAGTGAGACTGCACGGGATTCCAGATTTCATAGTTTCCGACAGAGATCCTCGATTTACTTAAAGATTTTAGGGAACTTTGTAAGAGGCTATGGGAACCAAGTTGAGTTTTAGTACTGCGTTTCATCCTCAGACAGATAGTCAATCCGAAAGGACCATTCGGATACTTGAGGGAATGCTTAGAGCATGTGTGATGAACTTCAAAGGAGCTTGGGATGAGCATTTGCCATTGGTCGAATTTGCTTAAAACAATTCATACCATTTGAGCATTCAAATGGCTCCTTATGAAACACTATATGGAAGGAGATATAGAACTCCTATATGTTGGGATGAAGAAGGAGAAAGGAAACTAATAAGACCAGAATTGGCTCAGATGACAGTGGACAAGGTCAAGTTAGTTAAGCAAAGGCTTAAGGTCGCTCAAGATAGAATGAAGAGTTATACTGATGTACATAGAAAGGAGATGGAGTATAAAGTCGGTGAGAAGGTCTTCCTTAAGACATCACCTTGGAAGGGAGTCATGAGATTTGGCAAGAAGGGTAAGTTAAGTTCAAGATATGTGGGTCCTTATGAAAATCTTGAGAGGATTGGGCCATTAGCCTATAGGTTGGCATTGCCACCAGAGTTGTCACAAATTCATGATGTCTTTTATGTTTCCATGTTGAGGAGGTATAGGTTGGATCCCTCCCACATCATTCAGACCAATGAGGTTCAGTTGAGGGATGATCTGAGTTATGAGGAGATTCTAGTGGAGATCTTGGATACCAAGGAGAAGGTCCTCAGGAATAAAACTGTGAAACTAGTAAAAGTCCTATGGAGAAACCATTCGATGAAAGATAAGAGGGGGAGAAATGTTGGACCCTGAATTCTTTTCATTATGTTAATAAGCATGAATTGAATGAATTTTATGATCTTGTTGGATAAATTATATTTTTATTGGAGTTTACTTATTATGTCAAGTTTAGGAGGATTATTTCATGGATTGATGGAAATTTTGGAGTATTAAATGGAAGAATTAAGATTAAGTTAGAGTATAGCATGGTGTAGGTGACATTGAAGAATTAAGAATGTATAGGGGTATCATTTAAGGTTAGGAGTTCTAAAGCATCAAGGAAGGGTAAGGTGGACTTTCCTCACCCATTGAGGGTAGGATGGGAAGAGGAAAATATTGTCTTATAGATAAAAAGGCCAAACATGTGGATGAAGGAGAGAAGGAGAGAAAATCAGACAAGGAAAAGAGAGAAAGAAGAAGAGATTTCAGTGACGTTAAAAAGAAGAGAGCTTTGAACTAGGTCGCAATTTTTTCTAGTCTTAAAGAGAGAGTTTGAGGTCACTCAAGAAGGGAAAAAGAAAGAGGAAAGGAAGAGCTTTCCTTAGAACCAAGAATCTCATTATTTGGTGAAGATTCAAGGTAAGATTGTTTTTAACCTTTTGAAGTTTTGAAGGGATTCTGGTTCAAAGAGCTTAGGAAATGTATGGGTTTAAGGGTTCTAGGATCTATATTAGTGCATGTGCCTTATGGGTTCTCAAATTTGAAATTTCACTGAATGGGGATTGTTCTCATTGTTAAAGGAAATCAAGAGGGGCAAGAAGAGGAAGAGGGAAGACATCTTTAAATCCAATACCAAAACAAGCAAGGATTTCAAGGTGGGTACGGTTTTATAATAGAGTAGATGAGCCACTCATTGTTTTCTTTAAAAATTAAGAAAGCTGAATGGTTTTAAATTTCATTATGAATGCTGCACTTATTTGCTACACGAATTATGTGCATGATTTATGAAAATGTTTCTTTTTGAAAAGTTGCAAGATAAAATCAGATTTTCAAGAACGTTTCTCTAAAACATCGCATGTGCATGAAAAACAAGTTTCCAACAAGAGGCCATTTAAGGCAATCTGTTTTAAATTCATGAATGACATGTTATGTAGGTTTGTGGTAGTCCCTCAAGAATCGTCACGTGCACATTGACCCAAGAAATAGGTTTCTCCCACCTGCCCGTTAGTGGCACGGAGCTCCTCCAAGAACTCCCTTAAGTTTACGACTATACAGGACCATAATAGGGAAATGTGTAGTAAGTCAAGAATTGGACTTACCCGAACCATTTCTGATGTGTTTATGTGTTTATGTGTTTATGATTGTGACAAATTTGATGCATGCATGATTTATAAGTGTTCATGAACTGTTTGGTTAAGTATTCGTGATTTCTATGAGAAAGCATTTCGGTTTTCAAGTGAAAAATGACAGAGAGGCTTTGAAAATTGTTTTGCTTGTTTCTCACTTATAAAATTGACACCCACGCGCTTTAAGCTCACCCTCTCCAAATTCTGTCTCATTCAGGTGATGAGCAAGGAAGTGAGTAAGTTAGGAGTCAAGGCCTCACTCACATCTGCTAAATTTCTGTTGTATTCTTAAGTAAGATTTTTGTGAATTCAAGGCTTTAGCCACATTTCAAGTGTATTTGGTATATTAGTTCTAAAACTCAATAGACGTATTGTACCTTGAAATGTTTAGTAAAGCTTTGTAATAACTTCTGCTTATTGACATGAATGAAATGTCTTTTGGGTTTGATGATAACCACTGTTAAATTTTCACGTTGCATGTGTTGAACAAAGGAGTTGATGAGTTAGGAGGTAATTGATGCTTATGTTATGGGGTATTGTGTTTTTGGAATTGAATGAATGGCGGTTGAAAAGATTTAAGTTTGCATTAAGCAATGTAGACGGAAAGAAGGAAACAAGGCCTTAAGCAAAAACACAAATGAAGTTTGTCGTCTGTGATGATGTCAGAGTATAGACGCAAAGGAGACCATAGACGAAGTTTATCGTTTGTGATGATGTTAGCGTATAGACGCAAAGGAGAGCACAGACGAAGTTTATCGTCTGTGATGACGTCACACACAGATGCAAGGGAAAAATATAGAGGAAGAGTATCGTCTGTGATGACGTCATACACAGACGCAAATGAAAGGCAGACGCAAGTAACATAGGCGTAAGGAACACAGACGACAAGTCAGAACATAGACGCAAACAAAGATAGACACAAGGAATTATCTGCGAGGACACATCACAACATAAACGCAAATGAAAGACAGACGATAGGTGGTCAACCCAGACGATACAAAGTCGACAATATGATAGAACACAGACCATAAGCAAACAAAAATGATGGGCCAACCATAGACGATACAAAGAAGAAGTTAAGCCAACATGGTAAAACTGTCACTTAGTTGGAATTAAACATAGAATTCATTAATCAAGGATCAAAAAGAAATCAAGGGAAAAAAATGTTTGATGAGATCATGATGAAATTTCAAGATTTAGGATTGTCCTGGTGAGGGCACTCCACCCTTGTGGGATGCGAGTCCAGATGTCACTTAGGACGTCGGACATGTGTCTCTTAGGGGCGGGGTTCCAACATGAGAAGAACTAAAGATGTTTTCTTGATCTATAGAGGGGATGAGTTAAGAGTTCAAGGATATTCAGATGCTAGTTTCTAGTCAAATCATAATGATAGTAGATCACAGTTAGGGTACATCTTCATTCTAAATGGTAGTGTAGTAAGTTGGAAAAGGTCCAAACAACTAACCATTGTAGATTCAATGACCGAAGCAGAGTATATTTCAGTGTCAAAGGTGAAAAAGGAAGCAGTTTGGATCAAGAAGTTCATTACTAAACTTGGAGTCGTTCTTGGCATTGTTAAGCCCACGGTATTGTATTGTGACAACAACGGTGCTATTGTGCAAGCAAAAGAACAACGGTTCAAACATTTACTCAGGAAGTTTCACTTGATTAGGGAGATAGTAGAGCGGAAAGACATAGCATTAGAGCAAGTTCCCACTAAAGAGAATCTAGCTGATCCTCTTACTAAGCCGTTGTCTCAAAAGAGACATAATCGACATATGGATGGATATGGTATTAGATTCATAGGGGATTGACTTTAGTACAAGTGAGAGATTGTTAGCTTATGCCCTTGCAGCCAATCAATTAGATGCAAATTAATGTATGACATTGTTTTGAATTAATGAAAAGGTTTTATTTATCTTTATGTATTAATTTAATTAATATTTTATGTTTTAATACTAAAGATAAAATCCTTAGAATAATTACTGTTTAATTGAAATTATGATGAGATCATAATTATGAGATTCAATATACTAAAGATAAAATCCTTAGAATAATTACTGTCTAATTGAAATTATGATGAGATCATAATTATGAGATTCAATTTACACCTATGTATTATTCCTAAATGTTCCTAGTTGTAGTTTCATCAAGACGAGATATTGTTGAAACGGTAAAACTAGCACATATTATGTTAGACGGGATATTGTTGAAACAGTAAAACTAGCACATATTATGTTTCTTTTTTTATGAAGAAAGTAATTGATCTCATAGATTAAACTATAGAGATACTTAAACTAATGTGTGGGTAATTATTAGAGAATAAGTCACTGGATTGACCTGATTATGAGAATTCCTGATAGAATATTACTTATGTGTCTATGGATTATCTCATAATGATGGTTATATAATTGATTATCAGACTTGAGATTACCAAGGTATCTAATGTGGAAATTACTGTGTTTTGATGCTACTTATAATTGTCCTAGGATAATTCAGTCAGTAGTAATTAGATAAGTATGAACCATATGTAGATAGTTGAGCAAGTCAACATAGGATTCGTCACTCTAAAGTAATTAGAGAGAATATTCTGTTGTTCTTGATTAGTAGTGATTTATAAAATTCTTTGACCAGAGTAAATTGACATTTGAAAAGATGTTTTCAAATTTCAATTATAAATCAATTACTAATTAGCAAGAACGAACATGATTAGATGATAAGAGTAGACACTGTATCCATATTCTGTTCAATTAGAATATTGAATAACGAAAGAATTAAATTATACTTCATAGCTATGCATGGAAAGGTTAAGTCAATTACTTTGACTTTCCTAATATTTGGTTAATTATGATATGTTCCTAGATGTCAATCATGATTTATGATTATGAATTGTTTAATTGGAGAATTAAAGATAAATTAAAAGAAGTTTTAATTTATCTAATTCTAATTGTGAATTCGAATTATACTTTATAATCATTGTCAACTTATTAGGAACCTAATGAATCACACATCAAAGAGCAATTTGTGAAACAAAAATCAATTTAATTAAGTTAGACTTAATTACAAATTTTAAGAAACTTTGGGGATCCAATATGAGATATTTGATTTTATTAAAATTAAATTAATTTTAATTTTAATTTGATTTTAATTTTAATTATAATTAAAGAAATTTAATTTTAATAAAAGACCCATATGATTTTTCTATTTAAATGTTAAGAGCTTTTTAGAAGCTAGCACTTTCATCTTCTTCCTAATCACTTGAAAATTGCTCAGTGAATATCATCAGAGGCTGGACATTTGAACAGCTTGTGATTGATCATTTGAAAAAGTTTTTAAAAGATTTTTCAACAAGAAAACGAACAAGGTACTATTTCTAAATCATTTTATATTTTATTCGATTTTATTCAATTATTGAGATCTGCTCGAAATTTGTAAATTTTTTATTTTTCGCTGCTCCCATGGTTCCATGTGAGTTGGATTCTATCACTTGGACATAGAAACTTCTTAAAGTTGGTCGACTACAATAGGATACTTGTTTCTTGGCATTTGCACGAGGGTTGGCTGGACAGACTCATCTTTCTCCAGGGCTCTCCACCTGTTATACAAGGATAAATGTCAGATGAACTTTGTTTTCTAGTTGACAAAGACTAGAGAAAGAGTAATTATTCATTTTTCCAGTATCCGAGAAGGAAAATCATCTAGGGTTTTATTTTGTTTTTTATTTTTTAAAATTATAATTTGAACTTACTTGTATCTGGTGACCAGATGATGGACGAACACACAGATTTCAATTCTGGCCAGGTTCATCCCGGGGCACATGCGCGGTCCGCTACCAAATCCAAGAAAGGTGAATGGCTTTACCGGTGCCTGAAAATTGATTGTAAAGATAATACTTTTCATTAGATAAAATAAGATGCTGCTACGGTATTGCGGTAGGACGTGCTCAAGTTACATCAAATCTGGAAGGGTCAAACTTTTGTGGCTGAGAAAATATTTCTGGGTCATGGTGAATCGAACCAACATCCAAGTTAATCGACCAGCCTTTCTTGATTTTGTATCCTGCAATATCAATAGTTACCACCGTAACATTATGCATGTTTCTAAAAGACGTGTCAAATTGTGATGAGTGATGATTTTTTTGTTTATCTCATACCTTCAATCTCAAAATCCTGGACAGCTTTTCTTGAGAGCCATGGGAGTACTGGGGATTGCCGAAGAGTTTCATTGATTACCTGAACCTCGTCGAAAACAACAATGAAAACAATACGCCAACGTCGAACCAAATATATAGTTTTTTAATTTGTGTCTCACTTTGTTTGTGAAATGCATGCTATTAACTTCAGACCACGTGAGGTTTGCTTCGCCATCTGTTCTCTTTGATTGTATCTGCGCGTGTTCCTCCTGCATCCTAAAACGTTCAAGATTCGGATAGAAGTGGGATGAGTGAACCAATTACAGTTTGCTCTTTGGTTTATGGATATAACATTACCCTGAGTTGTTCCAGGACATTGGGATTCTCTTCTAGGAACTTGATGACCCATGTTAGAGTAGCACAGGTAGTATCATGACCTGCAATTAACAAAGTTAGGACATTGTCCTTCAGTTGACTGTCTGTCAATTTGTCTTCAGTATTATCTCCATCGCCTTCTCTGCTATGTTTCATTATCAGGGATTCTAAGAAATCTTGTTGGAAGCTTTGCCCACTTCTTCTTCTGGAAATTATCGAGTCCAGCATAGTGTACATTCTGTCTCGAGCCTGACCAAGGAACAATGTGCATTACTTGAATTCCAAAGAAGCTTGTTTCTTCGCATTTTAACAAACAGATCTATCTTAAACAACGCCGAGTTTATATTTTTCAATTGACGAGTTTGAAAAAAAAAAAAAAGAGTTTGAGGTACATATTATGAGTAATACCTTAATACCATCGTAGAAAGCTGTCCCAGGGATTTTGAGTGGCACGGATGCAAAAGAGGAAGAAATGAGTTTGAAATTGGATCTGAACTTTTCCTGCTCTTCTCCTTCGGGTTCTAAACTCATTATCATGTTCCCTATCACTTTCAGGGTGAACTGCAGAAATATGACCGCTTAATTTGATATCCTAAGGGAATATAAAACAACAAATATTGATGAAAAACACGTAAGGGCCTAACTGTAGAAGCTTCTTCAAGAACAAGAACTGTTCGGCCAAGCCAATTGTCTAATGTTTGGACTGCTTGATTATTAATGAAATGGAAGTACTTTTTCAGGCCATCCACTGACAAGGGTTCTGCAATTAGTCTCCGAACCTTCTTGTGTGCTTCTCCAGTCGTGTGGAGTAAACTGTTTGGGCCTAACACTTGCCTCCCAGTATAAAAAAGGTTCAAGCTCACAATCCCATCTTTTCCTGTTAGCAAGATTTTGCTAGCTTCTCTTCCTGTCATGAAGACGGTGAACCTTCCCAGGACAAATGTCTTGAACACCTTTCCATACCTAAGATTATGCATACAAAGATTAAATAGCCTTTGTATACACAATATAGAGCATCACAACAAATGTTGCAAATGAATGGTTACCTGATCTGCCTCTTCTTCATGAAGCCAGCTATACCAGATGGGCTTGCAAAATCTGACAGGAATGAGAAGCTTTCACCTACAATAGGCCAACCTAAGGTACCAGGAATTTTATCCATTGTTTCCGGTGAAGTCCATGATTGAAGAAAGAAAAGAGCTCCAAACACAACCAAGCTTAAGAGAATCAATATCTGTAAGATGCTCAAATCCATTCCTTGCTAGTTGTTTAAACAAATAGATAAGACCAAACATTAATTATGATTGCAAAAGGTCGTAGCAGGTGCTATTTATTCCTCGTGTCAGCTCCGGTTTCTCCGCATAAATGGCTGACTTTTGTATTTCTCCTTTCTCGAAAGTTTCGTGTATAGACATGGAACGTCGCACCTTATTGCGATTCTTGTTACGTTTAGTGGCTGCTACTGCCGTAGTCGGTATGAAATGGCCGGCCTTGTTTAATTGCAGATTCTGCGTAATTTTGTTTGGTCGCACTAATTTGTTGTTTCTGCTCTATTACTCCCTCGATGGTATCAGCCAAAGATTTGTTCTTGTTTTCTCCATATGAAGGCGTTGTTTGCGTCTTCTAGTAGGTTATTGATCATATTTTAAATTGAATTTCTATGAATTTATAGGCCCTCATTATTTTCAATTATCGAACCAACCAAATTTGAAAGTCAGCTTTTTGCCTTGGTGAATTGTAGTTGTCACAGTGTTCTTTTGCCGTCCCTCGAAATAGTCGCTCCATATTAATGTTGAAGCGAAATACCCATATGAGATCACTGGTTGATGCTTCAGAAGTTAAAAACTTCCAAGGTACCTCAATTCTCACACTTGTCTAGCCTTTTTCAAAGGTTAATAGCCAGTATAATAAGGTTAACAGATCTTTAGATAAATTTGGAGATTATAGAACTCAACCTGTCATCGTCCCAGTCAGTTGCTGATGGAAGTTAAGATTCAGGAAAAATATTTTCTTTGCTTCTTTTTGTCAGAATTGGAAGTACTTAAGACAAAAAGGAAAGTGTATCAAGACAATCTTGCACTTGCCTTTTCGCGTCAACATGAGTGTTAGCTGCAGAGAAATACCTTTCTCCAGGCCTCTTCAGTTGTAAAATTAAAGCAGCTATTGGGTTTCTATATGTACAGTTATTTGTCAGGAAAAAAAAAAAAAAGGATATTTATAAATTTTAAAGGCCTCACAATTTTTTTTCCCCTAGAAAAGGGAAAAAACAAGTTACAGTACACAAAGACAACAAAGAGGAGATGAGTCCTAGAACAGGCACCTTGCAAACAAAGGTAACTAACCATGGTGTATCGGATATTAATTGAAACTAACATCTGAAGCAGCTCAAGCTGGCTTAAGATACACATTACACAACCAATCTAGCCATTACTTATCCATTTAGTTCCTTTCTCCTTAACTTCCTCACAATGACTTCCACATAAACTGAATCCCTCAGCCTGATATCATTAACCAATACAAGTTTACTTATATTCTCCATAAAACAGCTACCCTTCACTTATATTCATGGTTTTCTCGATGATTACGATTTGTTTCCTAATCCGTTGATTTAGTTCCATTTAAACTTATTTCCTGAATTTTTCCTGACCCTGCAAGCATCTTGCATTTCTTTCTTCTCATCAAATCTTGTTGAGGCATTGACCAAAGACAATCACAAATACCTCCCTATCACTTTTGGAGAAGTTTTTCTCCTTCTGTAGCCGAACTCCAAGTAGTTAAGATTGTACTTATTCAGGTGACATAAGTCCAATGCTTCTCTCCAAATGGCAAAGGTAAACATGCACTTGAAGAAGTGCATAAGTGATTCTGAATTTTCCATACATACGTAACACCTGTTAGTGAGGTTAAGAAAGCTTATCTAAAGTTGTTACTTTATTCAAACAATCAATCATAAGGAAAAGGCAAATTTATGTAATAGGTTCTTGCTCCACACCAGCTTATGCAATAGGCCTCATAAGTTAATATTTCAGAAAAATTCAAAAATTGTGAATAGAAAAGCTAAATCCAATTCTACCTAACGCACCTACGTAAAAAAATTAAAAAGAACAATATTGTTGAGAAAAAGTAGAACAAGCGAGTGATAAATGGCTTGCTAATCAATATGGAGGTAGAGTGTTATCTCAAGAAGGAAAGACAATATATGTGAAGATACTCATGTTTATTATAACTAATATTATCTAAAACACCCTTGGACACTAGCAAATAATTATGATGCATACAGGTAATTTAAATCATATTAATTATGATAACTATGAGGATTGTCAAAATGATAGCTCCCTAACTTACTTTTTATTGAAAATTAGATGAGGCAATTAAGCTATGATTAGATAAGCAAAGAAAAAAATTAATCTCAATATTCCAATAATTTGTGGATAAAAATATTCATTTTCTTTGATTCCACTCTAATACATATCTACAAGTTAACTAAAATGAAGGGGATGAAAAGACTAAATAAAAAATTTGAGACGATAGACTGACTCTTTGTCACAAAGTTATGAACTTATTTAAAGTGTTTATAGAGGTACTATTCATGTGAAAAGTTGCAAATTATTTTTTTATATAAAATGAATGAATTTTGATTAAATTTAGCAAAGCTAGTTTAATATTACAACATTGAATTTTGATTAACTTTAGCAAAGCTAGTTCAATATTACAACATTACAATGATACCCAAGATTCAATTGGCTAGAATATTACAACATGATTGGAAGTACTATTATAAAAGAAAACTTAGTAAATCATAAGCATAAAGTCGACTTTTAGAAGTTGCTAACTCATATATTTCATTTGGACTTCATTATAGGGGATAGTAGAAGGTTGACCTTTTTTGGCTATAATTGCAGCTCTAATCCAGTTCAAAATCTTGTCTACTAGCTGGTGCTTGTCTTCCTCAATTTGCTTGTATAATCTGCAATTTCTTTCCTTCCAAATAGATGGTGGTAGTAAATGCAATTTTGGGCAGGATTTTATTCACTTTTTTAGATCTGGTGTGGTTGATAAACCAATTCAAAGTGTGCTCCTATTCATATGTGTGGTTTATCGCATCCACCATATACTGAATTCTACTCCATATAGTTTTGGTGTAATCACAAAAGAAGAATAGATGGTTTTTGTCTTCATTTGAGCTTTTAAATAGAACATACGTGGCATCCCTAGGTCCAAACCATTTGAATTTTTTCCTCAGCCTATCTTTAATTACTGGCTAAGTGATTACAAGGCTTTTACAAGAGTTCTTCCATAAAAGATTATACCAAGGTACTTCAATAGATCCATTTCTGAGAATTCTATGATATGATTCATTTGTGAATTTTCCTTGCAAGTTAGGAGTCAAACAGATGATATCTTCTATACTTATATCATTCAACTGAGGAAGTTGCTAAGCCAAGGTAGAGAATCCTCTATAGTTTGCATACCATTCACCATCTTGTACTAGAGTTGATACTTTAGAGTCTAAATGTAGTATGCTTTTTAACTATTGATTGACCTAAAGCATAACAGTTAATATTAAATAATTGCAAGTGCGTGACATAGTTGTAGCTAACACTGATAAGTACGGTTCGATCCTACAAAAAACGATAAGTACTCGTAATTAATGTTGTTTAATTATCTAGCCTACAGATTGATTGTAATTTTAATTAAGAAAACTAAAATTCAATAATTAAAGTAAACAAGCAACACGAATCAAAGCAAAGGATTTATGACACTTAATTAATTACCAATATCAGATGATTAGTACCTAGGCTTTGAATACTCTTAAACCCTTAACTGATTGATTATTTGTCTTACATCTACGTTGTTGAATAATTGGACTGTGGGGATTCCTAAGGTATGCTAGTAGCTGACCTTAAGTCTACTAACATCTAATCTTAAGATCTCTAACCAAATTACTCAGGTTAAAACTTATAGGATTGCCTTACCATCTTATGAATTCCTCTATTAGGTTTGACGTTAATTTAGAAGATTTATGTCGTCTTATCTCTATGATTACAATCAGCTATTTACAATTATCATGGATTTCTCCAAACCAAGGATTTCTCAATCACTAAGTATAAAATCAAATTAAAGTCTAAAAATCATATTGATGGACAGTAATAAGAACAGATAATTGGATCTCAATAATCAATAAAAGCAATTGCATTCAAAAATTAATCAAAGCATTATTCGAAATCAGCTAGAGTTTATCTGACCTATATACTAATAGAAAATTTAATTATAGATTGGCGAACATGAAACCAAATCCATATATACAGAAAACAAAATAGAAAACATCGGAATCATAGTTCTAAATCTCCCTGTATGTTCTCTATTGTGTATTATGACAATGTAGATGTTTGACCTTGTGTTATAATGAATCTCATGATAAAAATCCCACGTTTTCTACTCCCTAAGCTCTGAATTGCCTCTGGAATCACCTTTAAATGTCTATAGATGTTCCCAGCCGCTCTCTCCCTTTAATTAGCTCCGAAACATCAAATTTATAAGAAAACTTATAATTTTGGGTTATCCATGCTCATGTGTTAGGTTATGCATGCTTATGTGCACGCCTATGCACGTAAGCATGCATGCACATAAGCATGCATAATTGAGGTTTTGCACAGATGTGCATTTCCTCCAGATTGCTTTTTTTTTTGTTTTAGCAATGTTTTCGCCCAGTGTCTTCTCCTTTAAATCCATAGAGGCAATTCTAACCTGTAAACACACTTAAAACATATTAAGAGCCAAATATATAATAAAAGTATCAAATATCAAGCAAAATACATCAAATATGAGTGCCAAAATATAGTCAAATATTCATCTATCAAATGTGAAAAAGTTCCTGCTTCTAGCCAATTATCAAACCATAACCAAGTGTTTACACCATTTCCCACTATAATTTTTATTTAGGGGTATATCAAGTGCTTTAGCTTTAGTAGTTGATTTAAAGATCTATAAGAATTGACTAGAGGCTAAAATTTGTTAGAAGCTGAGATTTTTGAGATGATATTCATGGATCCATTTAGTCTAAAGGGCTTCTTTATCCATAAGGAGTATCCAAAATCTCTTACTCGGTAACACCCTCAGCATTGTTAAGATAGAGATGATACTCAAACCTCCTTGTTTCTTAGGAATAGTAATCTCACTCTATACTTTAGCTTTTTTTTGCAGTTTCAGTCTTCCTAATCTATAAGAAAGCTTTAACCATTCTATCAATCTCCTTTGTATCCTTCTTTGGCAACAATATATGGGCTGTCCAGTATGTGTGCAAGCTACTAAGAATTGAAATAATCAGATTTAATCTAGTAGCATAAGATATATGTCTATTTTTCCATATATTCTATAACAGCCTAGACAGCCCGCCCACAGATATTTTCCACTTTAGGTTGCCCATCAGGCCAAGGCCCTCACGGTTTTTCTCTTCTCGCACTTGAGAAAACGTGTCTATAGGGAAGAGGTATTTGTACCCTTATAAAGCGTACTTTGTTCTCCTCTCTAATCGATGTGGGGTCTCACAATCTATCCCCCTTATGGCCCAGCGTCCTCATTGGTACAACAGTTTGGGTACTGGCTCTGATACCATTTGTAACAACCCAGATAATCTACCCACAGATATTGTCCACTTTCGGTTGCCCATCAGGCTAAGGCCCTCACAGTTTTGCTCTTCCCACGCTTAGGAAAATGCATCTATGGGGAAGAGGTATTCGTACCCTTATAAGGCGTACTTCGTTCTCCTTTCTAACCGATATGGGATCTCACAATCCACTCCCCTTATGGCCCAGCATCCTTGTTGGCATAACGGTTCGAGAACCAGCTTTGATAACATTTACAATAGCCCAGACCACCTACCCCACAGATATTGTTCGCTTTGGGTTACCCATCGGGCCAAGGCCCTCATGATTTTGCTCTTCCACACCCGAGAAAACACTTATTTGGTGAAGAGGTCTCCATACCCTTATAAGGCATACTTCGTTCTCCTTTCCAACCGATGTGGGATCTCATATATTCACCTTAGATTTAAATTTTTCCAAAATCAGGATACATTATGAGAATTTGGGCTTTGAAGTGGTGATAGGCACACCTGGACATCTTATTGAGGGCGATTGAATGCTCAAATTCGTGATTTTGCTAAACTTAACATGGTATATAAAGTCTGATGACTTATAAAGCATGATGTTGATATAGTGAGTGTCTGCGCCATTTAACATCAGGAGATCATCTGTAAAAATTAGGTGAGTTAGTATATTTTTAAAGCAATTGTGATGGAATTTGAAATTTTCATTGGAAGATGTAAATGTGTTAACAGCCTGGATAGTCCCTCCATTATAATGGTGAAAAGATAAGGGGATATGGGGTTCCTTTGCCTTATTCCCCATGCATTTTTTAATGGCTTGCAATCAATTACATTTATAAGAACAATTAGTGAGGAAAATCAGATGCAATTCATGATCCATGTCACAAATATATCAAGTAAGTCCATAGCTTCCAAGAAGACATGAATAAAGCTCCAATTGATAGTGTCAAAAGCTTTATAAAAATTTATTTTCAGCAAACAACTTTTTAATCTTTTCCCAGATGAATATTCTTTCAACAATTCTTGTAGAAGTATTATATTATCACCAATGTTCCTTTAGGAATGAATGCTCCTTAGGAAGCATCTATAATTTCCTTTAGCACATTCTTCAATCTTTCAGCATAAAGCTTTGCAATAACTTTGTAAATTATGTTGCAACATGAGATAGGCCTGTGATCAACCATATTCAGAGGTTGTTTCTTCTTTGGCATTAAGCAAATGAAGGTACTGTTAATTTATTGAAGAATCTTCAAGGAAGAGAAGCACTCTAGGACTTTTTCAGTGAATAGTTTTCTAGTTATTTCCCAAGTATGTTAAAACAACTTTGCAGCAAATCCATCAGGTCTTGGCACTTTGGAGGGGTGTAAATTGAATACAATTCTTCTGATTTCTTGTTCTAGAAAAAGAGTAATCAATGAGTCTTTTAGTTCCTACATAATAGAGCATGCTAAGATTCTTTTCATGTTCTTGTTAGGTTAATCAGCTTGCTCAGGCCCCAGTAATTGACAAAAGAAATTTCTTGTTAGATCTAGAAGAGCTCCCTAGTTTGAGTGCACATTACCCCTGCTATCTTACAATTTGACTATTCTATTGTGGTTTCTTTTAGAGATGAGAGTTGAGTGAAAGAATTTTGTATTGGAATCTCCGTCCCTTAGCCATTTTATTATAGCTTTTTTACTTTAAGATAGAGTTGTGAAAGTTCAAAGCCTGTTGATATTCCTTTAACAAATTCAGTTCAATCATCCTCAAAGCTTTATCATAATGTGAGTTGTAACAATATGGTTGTGTTTGCTTCAGTTTTTGCTTGAGAGCTGCATGGTTTTAAGTATTTCCCTTAGTGAAAATTTTGAGTGTTGCTCTTACCATCCCTAATTTTTGCATACGTTGGTAAGTCCACACTACTTAGAAGACTTATGAGCTCTTTAGTATCATCAAATTATTGTTATTGTAAACTATTGCTTTTGATGATGCATTATTATAATTATAATAGACTATAAAAATATTTAGATAGTAAGCATCATATTTACACTACTTTAAGTCTTGAAAAGAGACATATATGTGACTCATATGAATTATAATTGTTTAAAAAAATAATTGTGTTAATTAGAATCCATGTAGTTTGACTTATTATCACGGTATCTCATGACTTTTAAAAATTATTAATAATCTTTCTATATTTTTAATTTTATACCAGCTCACTACATTAACTTCCGTTAGAAACTTTGACTGTAGAGTCCAAATTGACAACATGTAGTGCTATATATAGTATTAACGAAAGTTAACAGTAAGGGGTTGTATTATTAAACCAAAAAATAAAAAATATAGAAGGATTATTAATATTTTTTAAAAAATTAGAATGCCAATCTACAAGAGATCTAATGGATTTAACCTAAGAAGAAATATAAAGAGAATGAAACTTTACCTAACTTAAGGAAAAAAGAAAGAAAGAAAAAGGTTATTATAAAATAAGTAAGATATTAATTACTTAGAAAATTACCTAATTTGTAATTAGGATAAGTAAATAATTGGGAATGATTGAGTTTAAAAGAAAAGATTTTAAAACAAATTAATAGGATAGAATGTAGGAATTAAGCAAACAAATAAAATTTAAATTTTTACATATGTGGCAATAGAATTAATGGGCAATAAATAATTAAATAAGATAAAAAGCATAAATTTGAGAAATTTAGTCAAATTAAAAGATATTGGCCTTAGAGGAATCAAATTGTGAATGAAAAAAATAAATGAAAATAAAAATAAAGCATACCTTACGAGACTTCTAATTAGAGCCTCCCCTTTGAAGAAATGAATTTCAACCCGTCAATATAAAATTGTTCTACCAATTGTTCTTGAAAAATCTTTATAAGAATTTTTTAGGTATTGGAATATTCTTTTAATAGTTAGTTTGTATATAAAATTGTTCTGCCTATTCTTCTTGAAAAATCTCTATAAGAATGTTTTAAGTATGAGAATATTCTTTTGATAGATAGTTTGTTTTATGGTTGGTTGTCATAGTATTAACTTAATATTCACCAATAGATATCTAGTCGATTGCTTGAACTTCTATTTATAGTTTGTTAGTTTATCACCTTTAGCTTATAAACATCAATAATTTTTACCCACAAGCAATAAGGTCATAAGCTTGTGTCACCTTAACAATAGTGTATTGTACATTGCTTCATTATTTGAGCCCATGAAATTAAATATGATTATAATGCACCATCAAATCCAATAGGCCTTCCATATATATTCTTAAACTACTCCCTTATCTCTAAAAACACCATCCATATATAAGGTCCAAGTGGTGTTCATTTGTATTGTAAGCCTCTCCATTATCTTGTTTTATAAAATTTATCATCTCTAGCATGAAATTTGCAATAACTTGTGATTTTAAAAGTTTCTTAGGATATAACAATTGTTGGACTTATAAATTTACCTAAAAATCTAGGTTATGAAACACTTTTCTTAGGCTCATGTTTATACATATATCAATGAAATAGGCCTAAAAGTAGGGTCTTAGCTTTTTAATGTTAATGAGTAGTGCATAAGTTGTTTTTTTTCAATTTTATGTACAGGAGCTCTGATCCTTATAATATCTTATTTAAATAGTAGATAAACTTTTAACTAGTTCTTTTTCTATCCTAATCACTTATTAAGGTTAAAACTTGAGATGCTAAAGTACAAGTAAAAGGATTCTTGTTCATTAGGGATGGATAAAAGTGGCAAATTCCATAAGTACTGTTTTAGTTGTTCAAAGGCATGTTAACATTTATTTGTCCACTCAAAATCATTTTGTCTTTGCAAAATCTTGAAGACGGACAAGTAATGATCTACTAACTTGATAAGAACCTAAAAAATAGCAACTTTATTATCAATCTTTGTATCTTTTATAATGTCTTTGTAGCTTCATATTTAAAATAACTTGTATGCTTTATTAATTCACCTTTATCCTCTTTTAAGTTATTTGAACCCTAAAATATTTTTTTGCTCTAAAACTAAAGATGCACTTCTCCAGGTTAAGCCTCATTTTTGTCTTTTCTTAAAGTGCAAAAGCATTCCCTTAGGTTAGCTATATGGTCTCACTTCTTTCATCTTTATATAACCATGCCATTAAGACAAACATCCATGGTTCTTCCTAATTTCTTATGAAACACCATTCACCAAACTTTGATGTATTTTCATTGCATTTTTAAACCAAAAGGCATTACTTTTTAATAATGTATTTTTCATGTGAAAAAAGTATTATTTTCCTTGTCTATTTTATTCATATTTATTTGCTTATACTATAAAGGTGTTTGTGAGACTTAGTGTTTTATGCCTTAACACAGTGTCCACCAGTTTATCTATCTTGAAAAAGGGTCAATGATAATATTAATATTATTTAAATTAGATAACAATCTTATATCTATAAAGATTGTAACAACAATAAGACTCCAAATTTATTTTATAGAGTTTTATTTAGTTTATATCATTATCCCTTACACCTAACCATAAACCTTGCTCTTATCTATGAATCTATTATGTTCATGATTGGGATTCTTTGAATCTATTATATTCATGATTGGGATTCTTTGTTCTAAATATTGTAAAAATTAATATCAAAATTATTTAAATTTAAATAATAAATTGTTGATAATTTTAAGTTTTAAAGCTTATTGAAATAAATATCAAGAGCTAAATAAATTCCTTATTTTAATGAATGTTTATAGAAAATTCATATAAGAAAATCAAAAAATAAATACTGCAATAATAAAAGAGAGTAGGAAAGACATAAAAAACTAATTTGTAGTAATTCGACGAAGCAACACTTAATTTATTTCTAGTCATTAAGCTCCATTTGTAATTTGTTATATTCTTCCTTTAATGGGTGAAGAGGAACCTGTTGATGGTAATACTTGTTTTACACTCAAAAACCGCAAGTGAACGGGTCGTGACTTGTAATTAAAAAGAGCAGATATCGATCCTACAGGGATTGATGCCTAGACACCGCTTAATTTAGACACAACTTTGTTTAAAAATTGAAATTGTTAAATGCAAATAATCTGGAAAATTAAATTAAAATTGACAGACTAATGCAAACAATGGATAATACCGAAATTGTAAAAAATTCAAATTCAAGAATCTAAATGCTAGAGATTACTTTTTCCCTATTTTGTCTCCCTCCTATTTTATTGATTGAATTATGTCTCACTTTAGATTTCCAAATGTACTAATTACCCTATCTCAAGGTGTAACTATTTGTCCCTAATCGATTTAACAGGAATTAATTGGACAATCTCTCAACCTACCCAATGACTCTACCGATTCAACTAGTTATTAAACTATCCTATGGGTGATCAATTGACTAGTCGAGATCTCTCTTCTAACTATTCAATTAACATGAAGATTGCCAGTCTATACGTCACCAACTCTTACAATGCTACACGAATCTCATCTCACTCACTCTCTCGATTTGTTACAAGATGACAATTAAGAATAACAATCAACAAAGACAATTGCATTCAATTCAATAACATAGGAGTTCTAAGAAAATAGTTCAAAAGCAATCCCTAAAATGAAATCAGCCTAGTCTCCATAACCACATTAACAATCTAATAAACCATTTTTACAAAGAATAGAAGAGGTTAGAATGATAGAAAATTGAATAGAAAATCTCCTTCTCTTCTTTTCCAAAATCTGGAATTTTGGTATTGATGTGATATTTTGCCCAATCTTGATGACGATCCTTATCTTCAATCCTTCCTTAATACTCCAAACAAGTGTTATTCACTCATGGATGGTGTTTATACAGGTAGGTGTCGTCTCCTGTTGAAGATGGAGGCTTAATGATGCTTAAATAGACTAAAAATCCTAGGTTTATTGAAGCCCCACATTAAGTCTCGGATTACTATTCCCACGTCCGTAGGAATTTGCATGATTCCCATGAGTGTGGGAATTGATCATTGATTCATTCTTTTTTTCTTCTCATCTTTGATCTTTTGTTTAACCTCCAAGTTGTTCCCTCTTCTTTCTTACATAAAAATAGTCAATTTTTACTCTCAATTAGCATCAAACACACAAGAATAACAATGGAAATCAAACTTAATGAAAACATACAAAATGAATTCTAAACTATAACAATAAACAACAATTATACTAGAAAACATATGTCAATTACCTATAAAAATATGTACTAATGCACACCTATCAGAACCATACGTATAATACCTTCTTTACTATAAGTGAATAAAGACCCCTATAATTATCTTATTTTGCTATGGTTGAAGATGAATCCTTTGCAAATATTGTTCAATAATAAGAAAAACTCTTATAGTATGTGTCCCAATAATTTTTCAAAGGTAACTACTGTATAACAATATACAACCTAAAACTTTCATCTCTTACAAACACTAATTAGAGCTTAATCTATGTTGTGCATTACACATATTCAACATTTGACCTCTCAAAATTCTTAGAAACTCTAGTATACCAAAATTTCTCCCTATAACTCAATTGTGATCTATTTATACTATAAAAAAACTTTGAATAGTCAAGATACTTATAAACTAGACATTGTCTATCTATCAATTAAGGGTAAGGTTATATACTTAGTGTAACATACCACACCCCTAATGTATATGCCCAAACATAACCATGGATAGTAAAGAATATATTCTACAGAAATGGTATGTTAGAACAATCATATAAATATAGTCTGAGGCATCAATATAACTTAGTCATTCCAAATACTTATTTCCTTCACAATCATAATAAGTTATATATGTCATTAAGCAGACCATACAAAACAGTTCTGAACTTAATCCTAGTATATCATACAGTATTGGATTTAATTATTTATTTCAATGTTGATTTTATTTCACTAGTTAGTGAAATTAATGTCTTAAGAAGGAATAAGGGCAATT
>JAOSBN010000006.1:14615247-14625432 GCA_027563595.1 Erythroxylum suave
TGCTACATTGGTCTCTGTGGTTCGACCCTATTCACCACTTTACTCGTTTAAGTGTTCTAGAGTAGGAATTTATTTTTTTTGGTTTGACACGCCATCACCTCTTGCCAAAAACTAGCATCAACTGAGTTCATTACTTCTTGATATGTTTTTGGGTCTTCTTCAATCAAATAAGTGAACACAATCTCATTATTAAACATATCAGCATGGAAAACATCAGTTAAGAAAGCAATAATAAAGTCAGGACTATAGCTAGTTTTGATTCTACATCTCTTACTCCTTCTAGGTTCTCTATTACCAACATCGACATCAACATCACTAATAGGGCTAGAAGAAGGCATAGAAATAGGCAACTCAACAGTTATAGAAACATGGTTAAAATTCTTTTTCAAAGAAAATACATGCTCGAAAAATTTTGCATCCCTAGATTCAAAGATAGACTAATCCTTCAAAGACATAAATCTATGTGCAACACTATTTTGAGCATAACTAACAGTTTTAGATCTAATGTTTGCCTTCCTAAAAACAGGTAAACCAACTTTCGCTAAACATCCCCACACTTTTAATAATTTTAGATTTGTTGCAAAGCCTTTCTATAGCTCATACGGGGTCTTATCTAGTTTTTTATAAGGAACCCTGTTAAGAATATAATGAGCAGATAAAACAGCCTCTCCCCACATATTATCTGACAAACCTGAGCTTAAAAGCATAGCATTCATCATGTCTTTAAGATTCCTATTTTTCCTTTTAGCTATACCATTGTGTTGTGTTGTATAAGGAGCACTAACTTCATGTATAATACCTTTTTTTTTTCACAAAAAGACTTAAGCGAATTGGTACTATATTCTCCACCTCTATCGAACCTTAATCTTTTGATTTTCCTGTCTAAATGATTTTCTACCTCTGCTTTATATTTCAAGAACATCTCTTTAACTTCATCTTTAGACCTTAGTAAGTACAATTTAGTATATCTCGAAATATCATCTACAAAGGTCATGTAATACTGTTTTCCTCTCTTACTAATTGTGTTCTTGAATTCTACCAAGTTTGAATGTACTAGTTCTAAAAATTATGTTTTTCTAGTAGTGATAGATTTAAAAGGTTTCTTAGCATGCTTAGCTTCCACGCATATAGAACACTTTGCAAAATTATCAACATTCATAACATGTATAAGTTCCATATGTCTAAACCTTTTAATAGAAGCAACATTCAAATGTCCTAATCTACCATGCCACAAATCAACAGACTCAGCAATATAAATAGAACTAGAAGTATTAGCATTAACAATTTCAGAAGCAATGTTCAATACAAATAAACCACCGTTCAGGTCCCAACAAAGTTCCCATTTTTAGAAATTACAACTTTATCAGCTTTGAAAACAAGTTTAAGACCAGCTTTATTGAGAAGAGCTCCTAAGACCATGTTCCTTTGCAGTAAGGGAACGTACAGAACATTGCTTAAGGACAAAGTTTTTCCAGAAGTTAACTTGAGAAGAACCTTTCCTTTACCGATTACTCTAGCAGTGGTAGAGTTCCCTATATATATGCACTCGCCATCTGTGACTTCTTTAAAGTCATGAAACAATTTCATGTTCGCATAGAGATGTCTAGAAGCTCCTGTATCTAGCAACCAATCTGATTTATTGGCCACCAGATTTGCTTCAACTATCACAGCAGAAATCACCTCATTCGCTTCAGCAAGATTGACTGGGCCGTTGGGTTTCTGATCAGGCTTGGACTGGCCATGTCATTGATGAAACTGGTAAGCCTTGTGTCCAGGCTTTCCACAGAGATAACAAGCTCCTTTGGGTTTTTGGATTATGTTGTCAGATTGGTGGAACTTATTAGGCTTCTTTGATTGACCATGTTTCTGGTTACTCTTTCCTTTGCCTTTATACCTGCCTTTATTCAGAGGAGCAGATTCAACCAAGTTAGCTTTAGTAGAATGTAAAGAAAGAGATTCAAACTTATCTTTGAGGTGGTTTGCCTCTTCTGTCCTCATATGACCGATGAGTTCTTGAAGGGTCATGTCCTTCTTCTTGTGTTTCAGATGGTTTCTGTAATCGTTCCAGGACGGAGGGAATTTTTCCAACAAAACATTGGCTTGCAAAATTTCACACATTTTCATGCCTTCAGAAAGAATCTCAGTAACAAGATTCTCGTAGATATGAACCTAATCCATGATTGGCTTGTCATCACTAACCTGGAATTTGAGCCAATTTTGACGACATATTTCTTCTTACCAGCATCATCTACACCATATTTCTTTTCCAGAATATCCCAATTTAGCAGACTTATAATTCACAAACAGATCAAACAACGAATTGGTCATATGATTGAGAATATGGGACCCCATTTTCGATGCTCCACGATCACATTTCAGATACCTAACCTTTTTTTTTCACAATTACTAGCATTCCAAACTGACCCTTTTTGGCCCATCTTCAATCCAGCCCAAATATGCCAAGGAATAGCATTGGTGAGTCCATAAAATTATATGCGTACATCCTTTGGATCAATTAGCATAAGTTCTTAACTTCTTCTTCTGTGTTCTGTTTATCATCTATGTTTGACTTTCTATCATCTATCTTTCGTCTATCGTCTATTGTTTGTCTTTCATCTATTGTCTGCCTTTTTTTTATTTTTGCACATAACACAGATGATTCCTTGCGTCTGTCTTTCCTTGCATCTATCTTTCTTGCATCTATCTTTCTTGCGTCTATATTTCTTGCGTCTATCTTTCTTGCGTCTGTGTTCTGACGTGTCATCTATATTCCTTGCGTCTATGCTTCTCGCGTCTGTCTTTCATTTGCTTCTGTATATGACGTCATCACAGATGATTCTTTTCGTCTGTGTTTTTCCTTTGCGTCTATGTGTGACGTCATCACAGACGATACTCTCTCTATATTTTCCTTTGGATTCAGAACACAATCTCTCCAATTCTAATGTGCTACTTTGAGACTAACAACCTTTGGCAATTCAACAAATGAGATTATGCACATATACAATTCATTTTCCCAAATCTTTAAATTAACAAAAAAAAATCATACATATAAAGGAATTCAATTTCACTGTCTCATTTTTAACAAAGTGAGAGTTTGTTACATGCCAACATACATATTAACTTAAAACAAAATACAAAATATGCTCATGTTTGACATGCTTATAAGGCTATCCAAAATTACTAACTTAGTACAAAATATATATCTAGCTATCTTGGAGTTCCGAATGCCTTGCAAGGATCACTTGTCTTCTCGATTTGCCCCTGAGGAGGGAAAATTGGGGTTGAGCTACACAGCTCAGTGGCTAAAATATTTATAGCCATTGGCAATGAGCCACGCAATCACCCAGATATATGCATATATACATTTATATCTCAAATTCCAAATACAACACCACATAAAACATATCAAAGCACAATACTCAACTTCATCAAACTTATCATGTTACAATCCAAATGCACAAACAATTGGCTCGAGGGTTCCATGAACAAAACAAAGAAACCTAAGTTTACTTCGTAATCAAAACGAGTCCATTTTCGAATCTCGTGGGCTACAAGCGGGTAGCCGGGAGAAGGCTTTATGTCGACATGTACGTGACTGCAAAACGGTTACACTCTCGCCCAACCAAAAGCACATATTCATTTCCATGCATTTTCATATTCTCATGCTCAATTTAATCAATTACAATTTGCACTCTCATGCTTCTTTCATTTTATCATTTTTCTTATATTTCATGCTTTTTCTTCTTTTCATTAAATTCCAAATGTTATAACCTTTTTCAAGGCATAACACAATCACAATGCATCATGAAATTTCATATATGCACAATTATTTCAATTTCAACATAACAATCTCATACAAAACACATACACACACATAGGCAAAATATTCCCAATTACACAATAACTATAAATATTTTACCCACCTAAGACGCTTGACAATCCAAGTTCAATGTTGTCTTTCTTCTTCGTCTTGGATCAGGTTTGCTTGGTTTCCTATAACAAACCAAGTTCTTATTTAATAGAAAATTCAATTTGAGAACCCATAGAATCAAAAAATGAAATTGACCCTATAATACTTAAACCCATACATTCCCCAAACTCTTTAAACCAAAACCCTTCAAAACTCCAAGGGATTTTAAAATCGACTTTCTTTGAATCTTCACCAACTAGTGAGATTCTTGGCTCCAAAGAAAACTCTTTCCTTCCTCTTTCTTTTTCCCTTCTTGCGTAACCTCAAATTCTCTCTTTAAGACTAAGAAAAATCATGACCTAGTTCAAAGGTCTATGCTTTTTAACTTCACCGAAACCTCTCTTCTTCTTTCTCTCTCTTCCTTTTTGATTTTCTCTCCTTCTTTTCTTCATTCACGTTTTTTAGATCTTCTTATTTACAAGACAATCTTTTCCCCTTCCCATTCTACCCTTAATGGGTGAGGAAAGTCCACCTTACCCTTTCTTTAATGCCTTAGTACTTCTAACCTTAAGTCATCTTCCAAAAATACCCTTATGCATTCTTAATTCTTCAATTTAACTTACACCATACTATACTCTAACTTAATCTTAATTCTTCCATTTAATACTTCAAATTTCCATCCATCCATGAAATAAATCCTCCTAAACTTGACATAATAGTTAAACTCCAATTAAAATGATTTACCCATCAAGAACACAAAATTCATTCAATTCATGCTTACTAAAATAAAAATAATTCGAGGCCCAATAAAGAAGGTGGCCTTCAACAATTTTATTATCTTTTTCATATTTGTTTATGACATCCTCATTTTTCCCTCGAACTTCTTTCGGGGGGGGGGGTATATCAACAATAGTTATAGAAATAGAAGGGACAATAACATATTTAGCTGGGTCAAAAAACAAAATATAATCAACTTCCAGTTGTTCAAAGAATATGAGCAATTTCTGGGACCAACGTTTATAATTAGTTCCGTCAAGGGGCTCCAATTTAGACAGATCAAGAAGAGTCTTGGTGAGATTAAATGTAGCCATTGAGAAAATAAATTGCTTTCAAATTGATGGAGCAAACAATGACTGGCTGAGATAAACAAGAAGAACAAAACTTATTTGTCAGAAAGCAAGGCTGTGCTGTGGAGCACCACTGCCTTGAAAGCGGTTTCTGCTTGTACTTGGTGCAAAACAATCAGACGGTCGCTCCTCAACGTTAACACAGCAAACCTCTGATAACGTGCACTCACAGTCGAAGGGATGGAAGATGCACAAAAAGCATTCGCCCAGGAAGAAGAAAAAAAACAGAAGAGCAATTGTCTCTGATAATTAATTCAAATTAATAGAGATATTAATTTAAGAAGGAAACGAGAACCATTTCTGGCAAAAGAAATGGCTGGTATTAGGGGTTACAAAAAATGTATCAGATTATTAATTTTTGATTACCGAAAAATCAGTTGGATAAGTAAAAAGAAAAACAAAAGGCCCAGGCCCACGACCCACGACACGCCTAGCCTGGACCGGACAGGCGGACGGTGGCACGCTTGCATGTGGTCTTCTATCAAAACCCACTAGAATCTTTAACTATGAGGCCTAAGAATGTTAACATTAATAACCTTCAAACTTGTACTCCCTTACCAATGTGGGATAACAAGACATAGAGAACGATAGAAGCTTTTGAAAGAAATAAATTTGTGCCTTTACTCCAACAAACGTAAGCTTAATGAATTCTACCTATATAGTCCAAGTCTTTTAGCATTTATCCTTGATTTCATTCTTTCACACACTTAAGATAAGTTCGTATTCAAAGGTACATAATAAGGTAGAGAAAACTTGATTTCTTATAAATTTTTGTTGTTAAGTCATTGTCTCAAATCATTGAGGAAATATCACAATGAATGTTTACATCCCTTATAAATAACCCCATGTCTTATGCCTAGGAAATATTTCTTTTCTTTACTATAGATATACGAGTTTAAGCAAATTGATTTAATCAATTATTGATCGCACAAGTATGCTATTATCTCATGGAAAAATATTTTAACTACTTTTGTTCTATAAATGTCTTCATATAGTGATTTGTCAAGCAATGTAAGTTTTAGTGTCAACTCTAGGAGTAGGTCTAGAACTAACACTTGGTTTGGAGGAGCGGTAGAGATTGATAACCTACTGAAAATCAACTTGTTAAAATGATAAGTACTTATATGTTTAGGATTGCTATTTTAATAACTGCTGAAACGTGAAAATAGGTGTTTGGTAAGTGTGGTTGTAGTTGTTGAAAAGAGATAAAATGACTAAAAAACCTAATAAACTATTAATTGTTGTATAAATAATTAAAAAATATATTATTAGTCATATAAATTGAAAATTATAAATAATAAAATATTAAATTAAAATAAGAAAATACAAATAAAGTAAATTTAGTAAATAAATATTTCAAAAAATACAATATTAGTCATATAAATTCAAATTATAAATATTAAATTATTAAATTAATATAAGAAAATATAAATAAAATAAATTTAGTAAATAAAATATTTCACCTTACTTAAATACTATTGGTAAAAACTTCCTTTTATTGATTAAGGGTATAATGGAAAATACTAAAATAGCATGAGGTTATTATTGGAAGGTAAAATTTCTACCGCATAAGCAGTTTCCTACCGCAACTTCCTTTCTGCTTATCTATTTCTACTGTAGCATCGCAATTTTCTCTAACATTTGGTTGTCAGCCACAAATCTAAACATGTGACTGTGTTTGGAAACTGCAATGGATAAGTACTTATCCCCACTACACCGTAGATCCAAACGCAGCCTAAGTTTGGTTTGTTTAGTCACAGGCCTATAGTAATTAATTATAGGCCTAGTACTAGTGGAGAATGACCACGTTCCCTTTATTTCATCCCAAGTCTTATAAAAGAATTTGAGGCTAAAAACTATGAATCTAGGTTCAGGGTACCATAATGACATTAGGATGGAGTTCAAGATTCATGTTGCTACGAGGATAAGAAGACCCTAGACCCGCAAGAAAGCCCAATTTTACAGACTCAGTGAGTTAGTTATTTAGCATGATAGTTTTGTAGCTTAAGGTTTCCATTTAATGAATATTATGTTAAGTTATTAAAGGAGACGTCCTCAAGTTTAGAGTAATTGTTTCATTACTCGTGGTGCCTAATATTTGGTTTTCTTGTAGTCTATCATTTGGGTCAAGTTATTCAGATATATACACAAACCAACGCCTATTGGTAATTTCTTTAGGTGGTATAGTTTGCATGTTAGGCTTGGTAAAGGGATTAATGTAGGAAAACCTTAAACGGGATCCTATGATTGGAAGAGAAAGTTTATGTTTCTCTCTCTAGAAGATGGTACTAGGTGAGGTTTTAGGCCTAATTGGAGAGATACCTATCAAAGGTTCAATAAGCAAGACAAAAATAGTAATTTATTATTTATTCTAGCTCAAGCCTGTTAAACGTGATAATCTATCTTTCTATAAGACATCATTGACGATTTTTTTATTGGAAGTTGAAGTTTTATATAAGTAAATTTATTGACGTTTTTAAACTTATGAATGTTGTAAACTCACTAAATTCTTCAAATTAATCAATTAACTTTTACTTAAATATATGGATGTCGCAAAGCTAAGATGGTTGAGAAGATGACCAAAGAGAAGCCTTACGAGTCCAACGAAAGGAGGAAGAGGCAGGCCTAAGAGCCATTGTGATAAGTTTAGGACTTCCATTAGTAATGTTGGGAAGTAAGACAATAATACAGACTTGCTTACCCTTTAAGCCATTATATTCTCCAATATTAACATCCAAAATAGCCTTGGCACAAAGTTTGCTTTCTTTGTCGTTACGACTCCTGGGCACGAAAAAGGGAAAGGTCCGTTGTTAGATGATATATATTATCATCGCTAATTTATCAGAGTTGGAGACTAGCTATGTCCTTGATGCCAACTATGTGGAATCTCAAATTTTAAGTAGGATCATACTCCCTAATGATAAGAATTACTATAATGATGTTTAGTGTAGATAATTAATAACGGTATAAAGTGTCATATGACATAGGTTTATTACGTACATAGATGTTGCTTCATGCTTACTTCATCATGTAAGTCTAACATTTTCTTTTGTAGGTTGTATATTTGTTGGTTATTTTCACAAACGCGGAGTTAAAGATTAAGTGAATAAATTATCGATTTGACTATGCTTAAAAGGATAGGATTCCAAAAGCTATTGATTGAAATGATATATTTTAGCACCAATATGAGGAGATTAAGGGTTTACATAATGCACTTAATCTTTATTATACCAAAATCAAGTGTGATGAGGTAGAGAACAAGTGAATGGATAAAGCATTTTATAACCTAGAAGCTTAGGAAGACTTTAAGTTTGACCTTCATCGTGTTTTCCTTAGAAGTAAATCTTTTAAGGCGTAAACTTTCGACAATATGGCATAATTCTACAAATAAGATTTGGTCAAGAGGAAGCACCAGACTTGGCCATCAAGACCTTGTCCATTGTGAATATTTTCATCTGAAGGACCTACAATCTTGAGCACGAATGTAATATATACGATTATGCAATCCTACTTGAAGATAACAACCTTAACAGGCAGTGCAGATGGTGGTGATGATGGCAATGATAAAGTTATGTCCAGACTATTATCCGTTGGTTATCTAATAGTTTCTATATGATGGCTCGCGTCTATTTATTTTGAAACCTCATGACCTACTTTAAACTGTCATCTTCATTTGTTGTTTTGATGGAAGACAACAAAGAATATAAATTCAGTAAAAAGAGGTACTGGGTTCTTAAACTTGAAATTTTCTAAAACATCATCTTATTGAATTTGTTAAAAGCTTAGAGGAGCCCTCTCACTCATTTGAATCTTTCAACATCAATAGCAGGAGGTATGAGATCTAAATTCTCCATTTCATTTTGTTTATCGTAACCATGCAAAAAATCAAAAATTTGGAAAGAGCTGCAGGGATGACAAAAAGAGGGAACTTTCCTGTGTTGCACTGAAAAAAGGACTTAAGAGAAAACACTCTTCTCTTAGTTCCTCCTGCGCCGGCCGACGCCCGGCCTACAAAAAATTATTTATATCATTTCTTTCTATATCTAACAGTTGGTATTATAGCACTTATTTTCCTCTACCTTGATGTAATTTAATTTTTATGATTATATGTATAGATGAGTGACTTTTTCTGTTGCGCATATTGATGATGTTAGAGTCACTATATTCTGAAATTGATCTTGCATATCTATTTAGAATAACTTTTGAATAAAAAAAAATGGAGTATTAGAAGTTAAGATATAGTTGGATAGATAAATGGGTCGAATCTAGGTCAAGCTAACCCAATCGAAGGTTGACGACCATAGACAACGTTTTTCATTTTTGCTTAATACGGGTTCCGACAAAATTTTCTTTACAAATTTTCACAGGGTCCACCGCCGTTTAATTGTTTACTGCTTTTACATAAGAGAGAACAATACTTTGATTTACGTGGGGCCCATCAGTTTTGCAGAACCTTATTTACGTGGGGCCATTATTGCAAGCTTTAGTTTTATAATTGTAAAGCACAAGCAAGATTTCTAGAACTCAATGCTATCTCATGGACCGTCATAAAATCTTTAATTTTATACTTATAACGTGGGCCTATCTGAAAGCTATAATTATGAATTGAAAGTGATGTATCTTTATACTAAATTTATTGATTGGACCCATAAATATTTCAACTTTGACAGATTAACTCAATTTTGTTAAATTGCATGATTCAAATCATTGTTTGATTTTAAATTCATGTATATACTTAATTTTATGCAACTATATGATATTGATGCATGATTAATAAATTTTAAAAGGATTATGTGAAACCTTTATTATTCATATTTTACATAAAAAGAGGTGTCATGTGATCAATATAATTTTAATTAGTTGAAAATTAGCCACAACTTCTTTGATTAAGAAAAATATATGTTAAATGTTATGAATAAAATCTAGTAAAATGACACAAATTGTAATCAATCATATTTAAATATAATAAAATTTATCCCACAGGAAGATTTATTATATTTGCATGGTTAATTAGGATGGAATAATAAATTATTTTTTCATAATTTACCTATAGGTATTAAAAAAGGAATATAGATTTATTATATTTGCATGGTTAATTAGGATGGAATAATAAATTATTTTTTCATAATTTACCTATAGGTATTAAAA
>JAOSBN010000006.1:14625532-14644235 GCA_027563595.1 Erythroxylum suave
AAGGAATATAATGTGATAGTTTCATCATAAAGGTTATATATGAATCTTTTAATTAAAGCTTAGCCTACAGGCAATTGTAATTGTTATATGATTCACATTTGAAATATGATTGCATGTTTTAACATTGGTAAAACATGATACATGTTTCTTTGCTTCAACAAATTTAGTGACATAAGCATATTGTGCAGTTATTCAACCTGTGATTTTTTTCTGATACTCAATGTGATATTCCAGAATTGAATGATGCCAACTATGAAATATGGAAAAAGAGGATTCTCCTCTAATTAGGTTGTATGGACATTGATTATGCTATATAAAAGGATGAACCACCTGTACCTACTAAAACTAGCACTCAAGCTGAAATTTCTCTTTATGAACGTTAGATTTGGTGTAAAATAACCGGAAGGATTCTCCTCTAGTGATGGTGAGCATTTGGTGTGTAAGCTTAAGAAATCCACATATGGATTGAAACAAGCCTCTCGTCAATGGTATTTCAAATTCCATGATATCATCTCTTCATATGGTTTTGTAGAGAATATCATGGATCAATGCATATATCTGAAAGTTAGTGGGAATAAAATTTGTTTCCTTGTTCTATATGTGGATGATATTTTACTTGTCACAAATGACAAGGGTTTGCCATATGAGATGAAACAGTTTCTTTCTAAGAATTTTAATATGAAGGCTATGGGTGAGAGTCACTTTATGTCATTGGCATTATGATCCATAAGGATAGATCTTGATACATTTTAGGTTTATCCCAAGAAACCTATATCAATAAGGTCTTAGAAAGATTGCAGATGAAACATTGTTCACTGAGGATAGCAGCTATTATGAATAGTGATAGGTTTCAATTTAAACCAGTACCCGAAAAATGAGCTTGAAAGGGAACAAATGGAAAATATTCCATATACTTTTGCATTAGGGAGCCTAATGTATGCTCAAGTTTGTATAAGAACTGACATTGCATTTGTTGTTAGAATATTGGGAAGATATCAGATTAAACCACTAGAGAGATGCCAAAAAGGTGATGAGGTACTTTTAAGGGACCAAAAATTACAAGCTTATGTATAGACAAACTGATAATCTCGAAGTAGTTCGCTACTCGAATTTAGACTTCGTTGGTTGTGTTGATCCATGAAATTCAACATCTGGATATGTGTTTATGTTTACCAATGGAGCCGTACTTTGGAGGAATTCAAAGTAGACTTTGACTACTACTTCTAACATGGAGGTTGAGTTTGTTTCTTATTTTGAGGCTACCTCACATAAGATATGATTGAAGAGTTTCATATATAGGCTTAGAATTGTGGATTTCATTTCTAAGCCATTAAGAATGTACTGTGACAATTCATCTGCAGTTTTTTTGGCCAAAAACAACAAGAGTGGTAGTTGAAGTAAGTATATCGACATTAAGAATTTGGTCATTAGGGAACGTGTCAAAGAGAAAAAGGTGGTCATTCAACACATTAGCACTGATGTAATGATTACTAATCCTTTAACAAAAGGCATGCCACCAAAGAGTTTTAAGGATCATGTTGTTCAAATAGGACTCGATTCCATTATGTGATTTATTATATGCACTTTTATGAAACTTTTATTAATTTTGTTGTTTTCTCATTCTGGTGTACACATATTTATTTTGAGATTGCAACTATTATGGACCTAGGATAAACATAAAGATTTATTCATTAAGTTAAAGTGGAATAAGAAATAGGATGCATCGTGATACATAAACAATAATACTCACCTTTACCAGACTTATCGCCATGATTCATGCTTTGGCTTCTTTAATTAAGTAGAGGTTTCATGACTTTTAGATTATATCTACGAACCAAGTGGGAGATTGTTATCTATTGGTTATCCAACAGTTTCTATATGATGGGTCATGTCTGTTTATTTTGAAACCTCGTGACCTTCCACTTCGATCTGTCATGTCCTTCTGTTGTTTTGAGGGAAGACAACAAGGAATATAAATTTAGTAAAAAAAAAGGTATTGGTTCCTTAAGCTTGACATTTTCTAATGCACAATCTTATTGAATTTGTTAAAAGCTTAGAAGAGCCACCTCACCCATTTGAATATCTCAACATCAATGGTAGGAGGTATGAGATTTAAATTCAGCATTTCATTTTGTTTATCGTAATAGACATGTATATCATTTCTTTTCATGTCTAACTTAGGCTTATAGAGTGATAGCTATTCTTTAACTTATAAATATACTAGCCTTTAAGATTTCGATTAAGGCTAATATCTTTGGAATTTGTTAACTATGAATATACACATTTTCCATATATGTAATGTAATAGCCCAGACCACTTGCCTATAGATATTGTCTGCTTTGGACTTTCCACGTAGCTCAAACCCTCACAGTTTTACTCTTCCTAGCCCAGCTAGGAAAACACATTTATGGGGGAGAGGTATCCATACCCTTATAAGACATACTTCATTTTCCTCTTCAACCAATGTAGGATTTTCACAACCCATCCCCTTTTTGGGCCCAACGTTTTTACTGGCACAATGGGTTGGGAACTGCTTTGATACTATTTTGAGAATCCCACATTAGATGGAGAATGAAGTATGCTTTATAAGGGTATGGATACCTCTCCCCCATAGACGCATTTTCCCAACTAGGCTGGGAAGAACAAAACTGTGAGGGTTTGGGTTAGGCACAAGGCTCAAAGTAAACAATATCTGTGGCCGGGTGATCTGGGTTGTTACAAATGGTATCAGAGTGGGTCCTGACCTATTGTGCCAGCAAAGACTCTGGGCTCAAACTGGGGGTGGATTGTGAGAATCCCACATCAATTAGAGAGGAGAACGAAGTATGTCTTATAAGGGTATAGATACCTATCTCCCGTAGATATGTTTTCCTAACTAGGCTAGGAAGAGTAAAACCTCGAGGGTTTGAGTTGAGCCCAAAGCGGACAATATATGTGGGCAGATGGTCTAAGCTATTACAAATGGTATCAGAGCGGTTCCCAACTCGTTGTGTCAGCAAGGATGCTAGGCCGAAAAAGGAGGTGGCCAGCAAGGATGTTAGGCCTAAAATTGGGGTGGATTGTGAGAATCCCACATCGGTTAGCGAGGAGAACAAAGTATGCTTTACAAGGGTATAGATACCTCTCCCCCAAAGACGTGTTTTCCCGACTGGGATGGAAAGAGCAAAACCATAAGGGTTGGGCTGGGCCCAAAGCCCAAAGCGGACAATATCTATGAGAGGGTAGTCTGGGCTGTTACATGTAATGTTTTTTTTATCTTTACAATCTTGTTATTCAGTGTTATTTCCTCACATACTCCTATAACATTTCAAGTCTAATGTTTACCTAGATTTTTGGTAAACTTTGCAACTTTGCCCCAATTCTTGAATTTCACATTTCTCTGAGTCAATGTTTCTAATGTTTTGCAAGTTTGGTATTGAGACTATTTTGAGTAACTTATTTTAAGACTTAGTTTAATGGTTTGGGAACTCTATGACTTCCTTAGTCTATCGTTTTATGTTTTTGCATATATTACTTTTTAAGTATCTTTGAGTATGTCATTTTGTGTTTTTGGAAATCTAATATTTTTAGACTCGTTTATTTTATCATTTAACATTTTCAAGTCTTACATTTTGAATACTATTTGAGTTTTTTGTATGGCATTTTGTAATTTTAATATTTCAAACTCTTTGAGTCTGTCATTTGGCATTTTAAAAGTTGCATTTATTTTTAATATGTCGCTATGTACATTTCATATCTAATATCTAGGTTTCCTTAGACCTCCAGTTTTTATATAAATTCTCTTTAATAATATTTGAACTTTTTCCTTAGGGATAATATATTCAAAAGAGTCAACCTGTTTGAGATTTTTTCAATTTAGAGTCCAAGATTTTAAAAATTTCAATTGAGTTATCAACCTTTTAAAACCTTAACAATTCAATTCAAAATGTTACTTTTAATGATATACTGTGTCTACTAAATGTCATGTGGAAGTCTTACCGATATAGGGAAAACAAATATTTTGAACTAAATTGTTAAGGTTTAAAAAGGATAGTCACGTAATTAAAAATTTTAAATGCTTGGGCACTAAATTGAAAAAACCTTAAAAGATTGAGCACTTTAGCATTGATTATCCTTTTTTTTATGATACGTCGTCTGACTCTTTTCTGGTTGCAAATTTTATTGGTAATGCTAAATTCTTCAAATCCATTTAATGTTTTTTCTCTTTAATCAAATCAAATTCTACTTGCAATATTGTTTTGTTTATCTTAATTTTATTGTTTTCAACACAAGCAAAAGGAAATTTTAACTCCATAAATATTATGACTTCCACTCCATTGGTCAAATTAAAAGGGGCTTCTCTCATTAATATTCTTGGGATTGTCCATAACTCTATAGGAATGTTTTAGAACTCATCTATCAAATATGTTTAGCTTGATTAATCTTTTATTTAAAGCTTTAAGTGGTCCTACTGGTAACCTCTATTATACCATTAGTTTATGGATGCATGACAAACATGAAGTGCTCTTAGATTTCTTGTAATTTACAAATTTGTTTTTGAAGATTATGGCATGTCTTCATATAAAATAACATATTAAGAATTGCTTGAGTGTCTTCCCTAATATGGTTAGGTAAGATTTTATTTATGTGCATTGTCTAAAGTAATCAAATATAACAAGGATTGATATGTATTATTTAATTACAAATGGAAATAGGCCTACATACTATATATCACAAATAATAATGAAGATGAGTTACGTAACAAGTTCGTGATGAAAATGTAAGTTCCTTTGCCATTTCTCATATTCCTTAACAAAGTCAATTATGCCTTAATTGTGTATCAACTAGAAATATCCTTATTTCAATATATTATAAGATAGGTTTAATAGTCCTAGTGCAATCTATAAGACCCCTTCATGGCATTCTTTTAAGATTTCTCATTTCTAACGTGGCATGGCACATCTTAAATAGGTTTAAGTGTAAGAGCTTTTGTAAAGTTGTTCATAATAATAAATAATTTAGTGGATCTACAAATGAATTTTTTAGCATCATCTTAATTTAAAGGTAATTATCTTTTGTAGGTAGTTTTTGATAGGAGTTCTCCAATCTTTTACTACTTACTTTTCCTATGATTAAAAAATTTTCATTGTATGCAGCTTAAATTTAAGTTCCAAGCACATATTGTTAGGTTTTGTCTCTTTTGTTTCATTCTTTGATAACTGAATTATTAAATTGTTCTGTAATTTGGGAATATGTTCAACTTGAATTTCTATGTCTTTTGTTATAGTATGGTATAAGTTGAAGTACTTATACATAGCTCTTCCTTGGTAGTGAAGAACCTATTCAATAAATTTACAATAAATTATAAATCTGAATTAATTTTTATCGATTGAATCTACTAAATGCTATCATTTTTATTCCACATGTTAGTGTCTCATGCTCTACTTCATTATTAAAATTTTATTTTTTGGCAATATTATTGATTTTTAAATGGAATTTGAATAATTATGCTAGCTTCCATCTTGATCTGATGCATCATTAATGTTCATAATCTAAACAAGAAAAGATTCTAGTTATATTAACTTGAATTTACCTTTTAATATGAATAGTTCATTTGATCATTAAGTTTATGTTGGTTTATGTCATAGAGTGATTCAGTTGGTTATAGGTTAGTGAAATAATTATTTAAAGACATTCTTTATCTTATATATATTATACGTATATGATAAATTTCATAAGATAGAGGTACAATGCAAATGAAAATATGATGAAATCATAATTATGAGGTTCATATTGCATTAATATATTACTTCTAAATTGTTTCTACTCATTATTTAATGGAGGCTGAACATTAATAGAGTATAAAATATTAGCACACATTATTTTTTTCCCTTATGAAAGAAATAATCGATCTTATAGACTAAAATATACGATTTTTTAATAGATATGTGGGTACTTTTTAGAGAACTACTTCACTGAATTAACCTATATGAGAATTCCATTTGTAATATTACTTGTATGTCTATAGAAACTCTCATTATAATGATTGTATAAGTGATCATTTAACTTAAAATCTCAAAAGTTATCTTATATAAGGATTGTTATAGTTTGGTACTATTGATGACCTATTATAGTCAAGGGTAGCTCAATCGGTGGTCATTAGATGTAATGTGAACTATACAGAGGCAGTTGAGCGATTATTATAGAATATATCACCTCAAAGTAATTAGAGAGAATATTTCATTGTTCTTAATTAGTATTAATTTGAGAAATAGTTGGCTGAGGTAGAATGCACATTGTAAAATAGTTTACAAATTTTATTAATCGAATCAATTACTAATAGTAGAGAACTAAGATGATTGAAATGAAATAGAATAGACATTAATTCTATTCTTTATGTCTAATCTATAATTGTATAATGAAATGATTGAATTATATGACAAAATCATGCATAGAAAGGTTAGTCAAAACTACTTTGACATTTTTAAATATTTGGGTGACTATGATGCATTGCTAAATGTTAATCTTGATCTATAGATATATATTGTTTAATTGGAGAATTAAAGATAAATTAAAAGAGTTTAATTTAACTAATCTTAAATATGATTTAGAGTTATAATTTATATCTACTGCCAACATATTTGAGAACCTAATGGGCCATATATAAAGAACATATTGAAGAAAGAAAATATATTTTAATCAAGTTGAACTTAATTGTAAACTTCGAGAAACTCTATAATTAAATATAAGATATTTAATAAATAATAATCAATATGAGATATTGGATCTTATTTGAGCATAATTGATATTTAATTAGAATTATTTTTATTTTAATTAAAGTTTATTGAAATAGTATTTTAATTTCAATTAAAATTGTAAAATGTTAAAAATTTATTATGAATCGGTTTAGGATCCAAGGGAGCTAGTACATCTTAACTAATCCTCCCTACAACAAACAAACCCTTTACCGATGATTTATTTGGCGACAAAACGAAATTCATCGCAAAAAGAGAACATATTGCGAATTTAAAAACAAGTCATCACTAAAACTTCACGTTTACCATTGAATACAAAAAGTGTCGCACAAGAAAAATCCTTTACCGACGAATATAAACAATCATTACCTAATACGGAATATTTAGTGACGATTAAATCACATCGTCACCAAATGTAGAACAATGAGTGACGATTTGACTTATTCGTCGCGAACTAAGGAAATGGCGACGTTTTTCACAAATGTCACCATAACTTATGAAAAAAAACACGTAGAGACGAATACTGTAAATCTTCACCAAATAAGTTGTATATTTAGTGAAAATATTCTGGAGCATCACCAAAAGTAAATATTTGGCGACAAATTTTATTTAGTCATAAAAGCTTAAACATCCAGCGACGATTGTTTATCATTGTCACTAAATGTCTAGTATTCAACGATGATTTTTAGTAATCGTCACCAAATGGCACACATACAGAGACAAATTCTGGAAAATGGCACTGAATACTTACAATTGGTGACGATTTGTGGAAATCGTCGCCAAATGATTGACTTTTTCAAAAAATTTTAAGCTAACATTTTTATAATTTATCATAGTTAAGATATGTTTTGATGACGATATTATTTGAATGTTTACAATGTATTATTAAAAAAATTCAACACAATTTTAAATGTTAAACAGTAGTTTTAATTAATCATTAGTATTTACAAATTTGGCAAAATATATAAAAATGTTTATTAATTTTATGAATATAATAATATGATATATCAGAGCAATACAGTTATAGAACAATACAGTACAAAGTATCAATTAGAAGTTACCCAAATCATATAATTATAGAACTAGAACAATAACAGTTCACATTCAATACTACGCAAGTTAACCCCTAAATAGTAGATATGTTGTTTGACAAATTATTACAGATACAACAATAAACAAACTTTAAAGCTGAGTTTTGTTGATTTACTCGCTAACTGACGATGATATAATTATTTTTTTGGATTCCAAGTAACATAAGAGTCCTAAAGGTAAATGAGTCCTCGATGTCTAGCTTCCCCATAAGGGTACTTGCATATTCAAACGCACCAATTGAAAAAGTAAAAGTAGTTCCCTCAAGTGTAGTGTTTTTTACGCTCTTTTGCAACAACTTTTTCGCTATAGCTAAAATTTTAGATGATGGAGTAAATAAGTCGTTAGATTTAATACCTAAAACACAATCAGTAGATTTAATACCTAAAACACAATCAGTATAGAAGTTAGATATTGTCATATTAGTAAACTATTAAATGAACTAAAATTAGAGTGACATGCATACGAGTATAAGCAGATAAAGTATTCCGAATTGATGAATTTCACAAATCGATCGATTTTCCTAATCCTTTATGGACATCACTCACGCCTCCATAAGCATACATGTCACCTTCAAGACTAAAGCAAGCTAAAAACAACATATAGTATAAACCATCAAACATGAATACATATAATAGCTTCATAAAAGTAAATGAGACGTACATAATAAGGAAAGTGACATAGTTCAGATGATATTAAACACTTTGAAGCAGAAGATCCACCAAGGAAGGCAAACGATGATTAGTATATAAATTGGAGATTTCTTTTTCAGTTTTGGTTTGCTTAGTAGGGACAATTTTGCCACATTCCTTACAACGATATGAATTAGGGCCATCAGCAGGAACGTGGGTTGTTACAATTATAGAACTAGAACAATAATAATCCACATTCCTCCATATCGACATTCCTTGATGAGATTAAACGTTAAATGTGGGTGGGAAGATAGACATTAAAAGGTAACAAAAATAGACAATAAATCATTTTCAAAACACAACAATAAACACAACTCATACGTTTAAGAACTCATAATAAACACCTAAAGGGTTTTAGTGAACAATCACAATAAGCACGAAGTCATATAAGGTATAAATACTAAACAATGCAACTTTTCTGAGATGAAGTCTGGTAAATCAGGACAATAACACAAAGAGATACAATCTACCTATTTTGAGTTGTCTAAGAAAATACCCATGTGCTTCATAGGACTAGAGGAAAGCCCAAAGTCACAAATGGCAAGCAAGATGCATTTATATAAGTTCCTTGCTACGCAAAATTCAAAAACAAGTTGACAAGATTCAGATAGTGAGGTAAACAAAATCGATTCTACTATGAAAATTAGCTTAGCAAAATCAACTGTCTAATGACAATGTCCAAATAATTATACACAAACAAATAACATGAAAATTAGAAAACATCATATATACAAAAAACAAAGAAGTCAACTTTAGCACTGAAAAAAATTATGTATAGATCTACGGAAAGAACATCCAAATCTACCATAGAAGGATAAAAATCACAACTTTTCTATTTACCAATGGTAAAATAATTGTTTTTTTTGACAACATTATCTCGAGAGCCAAATGCAAACATCACAGAGCTAATACCTAAAAGTAGACTAAAACTTGTGACAAGCCAAGATTGACAAACAAATTAAAGATGTAAAGAGCTTGATAACCGTAAATGAAAATAAAACAGATAGTAAAAAAGAAGTGATAGGAGTACAAATTGTGTTTTGATGAAGTTAATGGCTTTGATATATGAGTAAGGCATCAGCGGTCACTGGTATATAGGAGATGTTTTTGGATTTCAGAAGACTGCTTGAATGAGAACGTTAAGAAGGCTTTTATGTTATGTGAATTTGAAAACCCAATACAAAATGATGTCGTTTCTGTAGTTTAGGTAAATGATGTTGTTTATTATTTGCTATAGTTATTTGGATGTAGTCTTAATTAATTTGCTATGATTTGCTACATTTAGTTGACAATCATCATATAGAGCGACTAATACATTGTTCGTCGCTAAAGGTCGTCGATTCATAAATAATTTTTAATTAATTTATTTTCCTATTCTAAATAAAACATAATTTGAATTAAAAATTAAATGATTCATTTGAAAACTATTTGGAAATTAATAGGATGACCATTCAAATAAAGTAATCTTAAAATAATACATTTTAGCTAATATAATTTCAAAAAACTTATTTGAATAAATGAACATTTTAATTATTTTAATTAATATAAGAACACATTGTAATATAATTATATAACTATTTGATGCAAATTATATTTAAAGATTAGTCAATCCCAAAAATTAAGCAAATGAAGAATAATTGCATATATAATTGAGAAGATTAATTTTTCGTTTTGTTATAATAGGAAAAACTAATATATGTTAATTAATTACGAAGAAAAAGCTTGGGTTTTGGCAGCGTTTACAAAAATTCGTAGCAAAATTATTAAGATTAGGCGACGATTTAAGAAATTACTAGCAAAATGTTGTATATTTTGCGACGATTTAGGTGTTTCGTAGCAAAAGTGTGTCATTTTATGACGAATATTGGTATCGTTGCAACATATGGCCTATCAGAATAATATAACTACGTCATTTTTCGCCTTTTGCCAAATCTATTAGCAACAATGATTGTATATCGTAGGTAAATGTTTGGCATTTTATGACGATTCCTTGTTTCATCACTGAATGTTGGAACGTTAAAAAAATTTTAAGTAGGACGTTCAATAAACAACATCGTCCCACCTAAATTTTTATCAGTACCACCAGCCTTCCACCTCCTTCTACCTCAAGTCTATCTTCATTTTTCTGAAACATTATGCCACATTTCACCGTCGATAAAACTCCTTTGAATTAGCCCCACAGCATGCTACAAATTCTATATGCATGGTCAAGGAAGTCACCCATGTCTATTTGACACTCTTCCATGACATTATACCATCTACAAACTTAAAGCTTTATCTTGAAATGAACTTCCTATCTTTTGGACATATAGTTAAAATTTAAATTGAGATTCCCTTTGAGGTTTAGACTATTGACTTTTTTATATGTCAACATATAATCCTTAGATCCCTTTAAGTAGCCTAACATTCACTTGACTACATTCTAATGGTCTATGCCTAGGTTAGCCTGTGTCTACCCAGTAGTCCAATATAAATGCAATATCAGGCTTAGTGCACACCTGAGCATATATCAGGCAACCAGTCGAAGCAGAACATAGAACATTCCTCATAGGCTCTCTCTTTACTTTATTCTTTGGACATTGTGCCAAAGATAATCTCTCACTATGAGAGATCGGTGCTACAACAGGTTTACAGTTAGCCATATTAAACCTTTTCAAAATTTACTTAATGTATGCTCTCTACGAGAGGCCTAATGACTGTTAAGATCTGTCTCGGTGAATCTGCATGCCTAGGACAAAAAGATGCTTTACCAAGGTCCTTTATGTGAAAATGTTTGGCCAAAAGTTACTTAACCTCATAAAATATGGTCAACTCATTTGATGCAAGCAAGATATCATCCGTATGTAATAATAAGAAGATAACTTTGCTTTGCCTGACCTTATAATATGAGTATCTTTCAACTTTATTTTCCATGAAGCCGAAAGAGATCAAAACCTCATGAAATATAAGGTACCACTTTCGGGAAGTTTAATGTAAACCATATATTGATCTACTTAATGTACAAATCATGTCAATTCTTTATGGATCCTGAAATCCTTCAGGTTGTACCATATAGACCTCTTTATAAAGGTTTTTATTTAGGAAAGTGGTTTCAACAGTCATCTAATGTAACTCTACATCATCATGAGCTATAATTTTCATAATCACTCAAAATGTATCCTTCAAGGATACAGGAGATAAGGCAACATTAAAGTTAAATCTTTCTCTTTCTAAGTGAACCATCTAGCAATTGAGCGAGCCTAAAACAGCTTAACTTTATCTTGAAATCCTTCTTGTCTTTCAAACTCATTTACAACTAATAGGTTTGCTATTTAGTAACAAATCAACTAGCTCCCATACTTTATTAGTCTTAATGGATTTCATCTTATCATTTATTGCATCCCACCATAAATCTGCATGGTGACTAAAAACAACTTCTAAAAATTTTTTAGTTTTGAATTTTTCATTTCTTCCTATTTGCACACGTGGTTGTTACTGCTTAGCAGGTGCAAGACGTACTACCTAGTGGGAAGTACTGTCCAATCATAGGGTGCATGCACCACAAGAGTCTGACTGTTCTCTCCCTTTTGCCTAAAAATGCAAATTTTGGCAAGTTTCGGGTCATTTTTCATGCTTTAAGGCTCATTTTCGACCCGTTTTTCCAAGGCTAAATACATATATACCACTTTCAAACAACAATTAGCAAAATAAAACTAAAAATAGAACTTTATTCTCTGAGAACCTCATGGAGAAAAACTAAAAAATTTTCATTTTTAACCATCCAATCACATAACCGCTTTGATACTACTTGTAACACATAACATGAGCCTTAGTATGTGTCCTGGATCGAACATGAAAGGGAAATAAACAAAGAAATGTAGAAAATGCCAAATTTCAGTTTCCTAACTTCAAACAAGCTTTTCGAGGCTAAAATGAGTGCGAATCCACTGACACCTTCACAAGATCTGCTCACCGGGACACATTAACGCCTTTTTATAGCTTTCTGTATATGTGAACCTCTAAATGGGCCAGAGTATCCTTACGTTCACAATTTGCTACAGCAGCTATAGGCTTAATTTTCTTTATATAGCATTCATATCGAGCCTACCGATGCACACTGATCGGGGTCTATTTTTCTCCTGTAATTTGGCCCATTAATCTAGATTCTTTATTGGCCACTTTATTTTCTTTAACCAGATCATCAGTTAAAATCATTAAAAATGTAATCAATTGTTATCCACTAAATAGGAAAACTTCTAACAATCCTTGAATAAGATGATATGCATCCTCTAAGGATTGGGTCGAAGGTAATGAATCGTAACAAATTAATCAAAGAAAATTTTTTTGAGATTTGTCTTCCATCTCCCTTCCCCTATCGTCCTCTCCTCTCCCTGCTCTTTCTAGTTTTCTTGTTATATTCTAATACATAACAAGTGGTGTCAGACTAGGCGATTCTCAAACTATCATGACCGATGGCACATGGGCTGCAGAATTCAAAAGGCTCAAGGACAACTTAAAGGCATTATCAAAAAATTAGGTGAGAAATGGAAGATGATGATGGAGAATCAAAATCAAATGGAACGTCAAGAAAAAGAGTTGGGGAAACTACAATCTATGTTTCTCCAATTCATGCGGTCTTTGTGAAAAGACAAAGAGTCTAAGACAACAAAAAAGGAAGCTGTATCTCCAACATCTCTAGAGTAGCGGGAACATTGAGTACAGGGGTTGATTACATGAATCCAAAGAGGTTCAACAAAATCAACTTTCCTGTCTTTGAAGGAAAGGAAGTTAAGGGATGAATATACAAGTGTGAGTAGTTTTTAGTGCTGAAGAGTACACTGGGGAATAGGGAAATGACGATCGCAACATTGCACTTGGAAGTTGAAGCCTAAGATGTAAGATTTTTTAAAATCTCCCTACTGTTCCTACTGTCAAGAATATGGTCCATTATGGTTTAACCATTATTTGCATGCATACGAAAATGCCTATACCGTTGTCATTACCTCCTCTGTGATGGGCAGAGGTTTTAAAGACGTTTTAAAAGCTTGTTTCGGGTCCCTATTCTCATTGAGCATTAAGCATACACACCATCATCTTGCTGAAGGAGAGTATAGAAGATTCAAAGCACCTTGGAGCTGGACATCACCGGGAGCAAAGGCTGGAGGTATTAAATTTCATTATGCTTTTGATGCTAACTCATAGAGAGTGGTTAATATGCATGTATCTTTACGTAAATATTGTTGTATGAGATGCATGTCATGTTGCTCTGTTATAAATTTTGTGATTATTATACATGCAAAATTAGATTAAATAATTTGTGCATTATTATTTGTATATATAAATTTTGTGATTAATTATACGTGCAAAGTTAGATTAAATAATTTGTGCATTATTATTTTTATGTATAAGTTTTGCGATTATTATACATGAAAAATTACATAATTTGTGCTTATTATTTGTATGTATAAATTTTGTGATGATTACTATACATGCAAAATTAGATTAAATAATTTGTGCGCTATTAATTGTATGTATAAATTTTGTGATTATTATACATGCAAAAATTAGATTAAATAATTTGTGCATTATTATTTGATTTATTTGCATTATTAATTAATTAATGCAAATGTTTAAGCTTTAAGATAATGTTAGTGATCATATGATTTTAATTAATTGGGAATAGCCATAGCATCACAAATTAGTTAGGATTATATATTTAGTTTTGAGATCACATTAAATCATTAATTGTAATTAATCATACGTGATCTGATAAAATCTACCCATAGGAATTTTGTTATATTCGTATGATTAATTAGGATAAAATATCGGATTATATTTCTTAATCTACCCACAGGAATTAAAAAAGGAACATAATTCAATAGTTTTGCCATAAAGTGTAGATGAATCTAATTGAGTAGAACTTTAGCCCACAGGCAAGTCTTATGTCACTAGATTCATCTGTTAAATGCATGATTTACATTAGTAAACCATGAATTATTTTTGGCCTCAAATTGTATATATAACAAGCATATATTTTGATTTCTTAATTTGCAGTTACTTAGACAGTTAATATTTCTGACATTAAGTGTGATATTCCCGAATTAAGAGGTGACAACTATAAGGTGTGAAAGGAGAGAATTCTACTTCATTTAGGCTAGATAGACATAGAATATGCTATTAGGAAGGACGAACCATCGAGTATGACTGAGACTAGCACTCTAGAAGCTGTTGCTTTTTATGAAAAGTAGGATAGGTCTAATCACCTCTCCGTGATGTTCATAAAGACCAAGATATCTGCTGGTATTTGCAGTTCTGTCGAATAGCATAATAATATCATAGATCTGTTGAAGGCCATTGATAAGTAGTTCACTACATCTAATAAGGCCCTTGCCAACACCTTGATTATTCAATTGTCATCATTGAGGCTCACTGGGACAAAGGGCGTTCATGATAACATCATGCATATGAAGGACATAGCAGTTCAGCTGAAAGCGTTGGAGGTTACTATATCGGAATCTTTTCTGGTGCATTACATTATGTGCACTCTACCTCCTTCAAGATTTCTTACAATACACATAAGGACAAGCGGTCGATTAATGAGCTGTTGACCGTGTGTGTACAAGAAGAGGAGAGGTTGTTGATGGAAGAGGGTGAAAGGGTCAAATTTGACCATTTCAAGAAAGAAGAGACAGGATGTTGTCAAAAGCAAGGGAAAAGGGAAAATTCCCCCTCAATCTGATATAAAGAAACCATCTAAGTGTTTCTTCTGAAAGAAGAAGGGACATATGAAGAAATACTGCACTAAATTCAAGATCTGGATGGAAAAGAAAAGTACTCAAATTTCTTTTGTTTGTTATGAATCTAATATGGTTAATGTTAATCATAACACATGGTAGATTGACTCTGGTTCTACAATCCATGTTTTAAATACTTTACAGGGTACGCAAAACCTAAGGAAGCTAGTAGGAAGTGAACAATTCATCTATTCAGGAAGCAAGACGAGTTCACATGTGGAAGCTATCGGCACTTGCAGTTTGGTTTTGAGTAGTGGTTTTATTTTGTGTCTGGAAAAGACCTTTTATGTTCCAAATTTCTCTAGAAATTTTATTTCTGTATCAAGACTTGTACCTTTCAGTTTTTCCTTTAACTTTTCAGATTTTGGTTTCAGTTTATGTAATGAATCTAAAGTTATTCATTATGGTACATTATTTGATGGTCTTTATTCCATTCAATTGCAAAATGAGGATGCCTATAGTTCGATGCATGTCACTACTGGATTAAAATGATGTGTTGTGAATAAAGAATCCTCTATGTTGTAGCTCGGTAGATTAGGACACATCTCTATTGAGAGAATTAAGAGATTAGTAAATGAGGGGGTACTTAGTACTTTGGATTTTGCTGACTTTGAGACTTGCGCGGATTGCATTAAGGGTAAGCAAACTAACAAGTCTAAAAGGGGTTCCAAAAAGAGTACAAACCTATTAGAAATCATACATGTAGATATTTATTGTCCAGATATGGATGCAAATAGTCCGAAATACTTCATCACCTTCATAGACGATTTTTCGCGATATATGTATCTCTACTTACTTTGCTCTAAAGACGAAGCTTTGGACGCCTTTAAAATGTTTAAGGCTGAAGTCAAGAATCAATGTGAAAAATTGATTAAAATTGTGAGATCAGATAGAGGTGGAGAGTACTGTGGTAGATACACTAAAAGTGGACAAGCACCTAGTCCTTTTATGAAGTTTCTTCAGGAACATGGGATTTTTTCCCAGTACACCATGCCTGGTTCTCTGGATCAGAATGGTGTGGTAGAAAGAAGAAACCGAAAATTAATGGACATAGTAAGAAGTATGAGGAGTAACACAAAATTTCCTCAATCCTGTGGACTGAAGCTCTAAAGATGGTAGTGTATATATTAAACCGAGTTCCAACCAAGGCTGTCTCAAAGACACCTTTTGAGTTATTTAAGGGTTGGAAACTGAGTTTGAGACATATACGTGGTTGGGAATGCTTGTTTGAAGTGAGAATTTACAACCCACAGGAGAGAAAGCTAGACCCAAGGGCCATTAATGGGTATTTCATTGGATATGGTGAAAGGTATGAGGGGTATAGATTCTATTGTCCATCTCATAGACCTAGAATTGTGGAATCAAGAAATGCAAAATTTCTTGAGAATGGCTTGTTCAATGGGAGTGGTCATTTTCCAGACAGTTTCTGAAAAGGGCCATTATGAAGCTTAACCCTCTGGTTCAAGTGATAGATTGATTATCATCCATACCTCTCAAGTTGAAACGGGTGTTGGACAACCAATTATTGAAGTTCCACAAGCTGTTAATGTCAATCCAGTAGATCAAGTTGTAAATGAGGATTAACCAAAAACAGTTGAGCAACCAGTTGAACAACAAGTTGAGAAACAGGTTCTTCGTGAGAATAACGATACAACATTGAGGAGATCTACTAGGGTTAGAAGGCCAGCAACACCTAGTGATTATATAGTGTATTTACAAGATTCAAATTAAAACATTAGAGCCGAAAATGATCCTGAAACGTTTTCACAGGCCATGAGTTCTAAGGAATCAGACTTATGGTACAATGCTATGAAGGATGAGATGGATTTTATGGCATCTAATTAAGTCTGGGATCTCGTTGAGTTGCCAAATAGTGTCAAAGCCATTGGATGTCGATGGGTTTTTAAGACATAGAAAGACTTACGAGGCAACATTGAGAGACATAAAGGAAGTCTTGTTTCTAAAGGGTTCACTCAAAGGGAAGAAATCGACTACATGGAGACATTTTCTCCTGTATCTAGGAAAGATTCTCTTCGTGTGATCATGGCATTAGTAGCTCATTTTAATCTTGAGTTACATCAAATGGATGTGAAAACAGCGTTCCTCAATGGTGAACTAAAGGAAGAGGTTTACATGGAACAACCTGAAGAATTCTCCTTTAGTGATAGTGAGCATTTAGTTTACAAGCTTAATAAATCCATATATGGATTAAAACAAGCCTCCCAGCAGTGGTATTTGAAATTCTATGAGGTTATCTCTTCATTCGGATTTGAAGAGAATATAATGGACCAATATTTTATACCGGAAGGTTAGTGGGAGTAAGACCTGTTTTCTTGTGTTAAATGTGGATGACATCCTACTTGCGACTAATGATAAGGATTTGCTAGGTGAAATAATTTCTCTCAAAGAATTTTGATATGAAAGATATGGGTGAGGCATCATATATCATTGGCATCAAGATCCACAGAGAAAGACCTTGAGGCATTTTGGGTTTCTCTCAAAAGACCTATATCAACAAAGTTTTAGAGAGATTTCGGATGAAAGATTGTGCGCCAACTGTAGCACCTATACACTACAAGAAAATTCAAAATTAGCGGCGAAACTTTTCCGACGGAACAAATACTACCGCTATTCACTGACGGAATTGTCTTTTTCGTTGGTAAAATTGACGCATTTGCGACGAAACGTGTCAACCGTCGGAAAAGAAATTTTCACACAATATTTTCGACAGAATATAGCGACGACAGCGAAATCACCGTCGGTAAAAATGCGCAAAACGTTCACGCAATTTATTAGCTATGGGTAAAGACCGACGGATAGGCTACGGTCGGCATATTTACTGACGGAAACAAGGTTACCGTCGGTAAATTAGAAAATCTGAAAGATGAAAATTGTATTACCGACGGCCGAAATACTACCATCAGAAAATATGAACATAACCAACCCGTTCACCGATGGAAATGATCCGTCCATTGGTGAGTTGGTAACCATATCACCGACGGAGAGATTGATGCCGTCGGTAAAGGCTCCACAATACATGCTTTACCGACGGAATGAATCTCTCCGTCAGTATTTGAGTTTTTGACCAACCACTTTACCGACGGAAATGAGTCATCCATCGGTGAGTTGGTAACAATATCACCGACGAAGAGATTCATTCCATCGGTAAAGGTCCAGTCAGCAGTTTAGATTATTCCAGAAGACCTGTTTTACCGATGGAATTGGGATTCCGTCGGTATTTGAATTTTTCCCGCTTCCTTATGGCACCCATTTACTGACGGAACAGTTCATTCCGTCGATAACTGTTAGCACGTTGAAGTTTCCGGCTCCTTTTTCTTTAGTTTGAGGTAAACTTTATTATTATTGTGTTATTTTTATAAGAAATGCATGCTAGTGAATGAGATTAGTTTGAAAT
>JAOSBN010000006.1:14644335-14682365 GCA_027563595.1 Erythroxylum suave
ATTATTGTTATTTCATATTAATTGTGATTATTATTTATTATTTTGATTTTTAGAAACTAGGTTAAAAATATACAGTACAATTATACAATATGACAATGGACTATTTTATAATTTTAAAAAAAATTCAAAGACTATTTTATAAATTTAAAAAATTACTTAAAATGGTACCCGATATTGATCGATACCAGTATAATATCATACTATAACTCAATCCGATACAAAATTCAATACGGCATTTGCAACATTGAAAATACCTACGAAAATGTGATTCGCTAGGAAATTTACTTTTACGGAACCTTTCAACGAGTAAATTCCCTACGGAGCCCCGCAGAATCGTGTTTGCATAGAGAATTTAATAACCATTTTTTGTCAATACAAACTCAAAACACTTTCATTTCCTGCGCAAAACCCATCTTCTTAAAAAGCTCCCTCTTGCTGTGTATCTTCTCTTCTCCATGCTATTTTGGAGGTTTGAGAATGCCTGACCTTGCTAAAATCTGGGTCTCTTCTTCCTCGTCTCTAGACTCTTCTCTTTTTCTGGTGAAAATCATCTGTGATTGGGAACGAAAACTTACCATCGACGGTGACGATGACAATGGTGGAAACTCAAATAGGGATCCCAAACAAAATCGAGTCAAGAAGGGAGGGTGTAATGTCGAGGGTTTAGACAGTCTTGACGGGAGTTTCTTAGAGACCAAGGTCAAGTTTTGTGTCCATCGTCGAAGAGCTTTCTTCCCTTGTTTGCGCTAAAAAATGGTGATTTTTCAGGTTTCTGTTGTGGGTTTGTTGAGTAGAATTGTGTAGATTTTAGAGGGATATATGCATTTGATAATTTTAGAATTAGTATTTTTCTTTGTTGTGTTTGATTATTGTTGAAGTATCTTCTCAGTTCCTAGTAAGGAAGCTTTTGAATACCGTTTTCATAAACAGCATATTCAATAACTACCCATAAAAGTATTGCCGAGATTTCTGGATGAGGGTGGTGATGGCTGCAATATTTTCTATGGGAACGGGGTTTGGGATGATAAATATCCTCTGTACAAGAGTAAAGATTGTTTTTATAGATGCAGGGTTTAGGTGTTTGGAGGATGGTAGTCCTGATAATCTCTACGTCAAGTGACGTTGGCAACCCAGTCACTGTAAATTGCCCAGGTACTATTTCCTTCAAATGTGTATTCTTTACTTCCTCATATAGTTTATTTGAACCTTCCAACATTGTTTGTTGAGGAAATTTTCGCTTAAGAACAGTGAACAAACTTGAGTGTTGAAAGTTTTCTAACAGATGGGACACTATTGCTTCACTTGTATTAGGGTAATTAGAAATCTGCTTTAGTTAATTAGTCTGGCTATGAAAAGCTTGCTTAAAAGTCAAAGAAATGACTAATGTATGTGTATACGTACTGACCTAGTCTCTGTCTAGTACTGTTACACTAGTAATGTCATCTATACTTTACCTTCTTGTTTATAAAGAAAAAATGTGTTCCATTAGTTATTGATTTGCTTTCTTAGAACTGCTTACTTTTTTCTTGTTGTTGTTGTTTAACCTTATCATTTGCAGTTAGTTGGATCACAGTGTAATATTTATGTCCTTGCTCTAATCCTTCAGCAAGGAGAAAATGTGTTAGTATAAACATGCAAGTAACACATTAAGTGAGTTTGTGTTTACTGTCAAAAGCTTTCTTGTCTCTTAATCTTGTTAAATGTTTGATCAGATGATACTTGAGTTGGTTCTTCTATACTTTATATAATAACTGAATCATTGTGTTAGTTTCTGAACTACATTAATTTCTCTTTATTAAATCAAGGTTACAATAAAGTAGTTGGTAGTTTATTCTTTAGATATATATATCAATCTGTTTATGATCATAGTTGTTTTGGAATAATTGTAATTTACTACTTGGTTTTTTTTTTCCAAAAAGATGATGATAAGAAGATACTTTGTGAAAAATTTTGAAATGCTAATACAAACTTATATTTCATATGGATTAGAGGAAGATAATATATGTGCATAGCTTAGCTAATAATTTTTGGTTATTTTATTGAAAAGTTTGTTAATGGCTAAATTTCATTATGTCCATATGGACTATATGATAGCATAAGTAAGTGCAGTTTTTTAGTCATTGACATTTGGATGTATGGTTACTTTCAATATGATATTACATATAAATGCAATTTTTTTTCATTTACATTTGATAGTACATAAGTGATTAAGACATACGTTAATATCTTTATATTACTTTAGTGTATATACGAATGTTACCTATATAATGAAAAGGTTTGATTTGAACTGAAATATTATTGGTAACGAAAGAATAAAATGTTGTTTTTATTGATATAAATTGTTGCCTAAAAAAATTCACTTTGTTGCTTTATAAACTGAAAGTGTCGTAAAAATTGCGTACAAATTTTAGTGAAGAAATAGTAAAAGTCGTCGTAAAAATAAGCACTAATGGTTTCTGGTAAAAATTACGTACGTACGACATTTACTGATGGAAAAAAATTTCATAGGAAAAATCCTTACAGAAAGATGATTTCGTAGATAATTTCTCTATGAAATGGTGATTCCATAAGTAATTTCCTTACTATGGTGTTTCTGGAGGGAATTCCTTACGAGAAATTGTAGGTCTGATCAAATTTCCTCATTTTTTTAAGAGATGGATATTGTAAATCTATTGGAAGATTTAGTAATGAAAATTTTGATTCCTTCAAGAAATTTACTGACGGAAATTGTAATTCTGTCAAGAAATTTACCGACGAAAATTATAATTCCGCCTGCAAATTTTACGTACGCCCATTTCTCTTATAACTCTTTTCGTCGGTAATTTTCGTCGTTAATTTTGTTTGCCTATGAAAAATCAGTATTTTCTGTCAACAATTTCTATCACTAAACCAAATTTTCTTATAGTGTAATGAGTTTTTTGAAGTCTCACAATAAGTGATTCTAATACCGAAAGCATCTTATAGGTCTATTTCTAAATCATGATTCAATCCTTATATATATGTATGGCAAAGACAATCTACATATAAATTCTCTTTATAATGTCTATACGTAGATCACAATGTTTTAAAAACCGGACCAGACCGACCGGTCAGACCCGCAAAAGTGTGATATATATATATGTATATATATATATATATGGCAAAGACAATCTACATATAAATTCTCTCTGTAATGTCTATATGTAGATCACAATGTTTTAAAAACCGGACCAGATGGGCCAGTCGGACCCGAAAAAGTGTGAACCGGTCAGTGGTCTGGTTCAGTTTTAACAAAAAACCTTTCAAACTTATACCGGTCAGTTTTCACCAGTTCGATGAAACAAAATCCCTAATCACCAGTCGACCCTTCCATATTTTAGAATCTGAGAAAATGGAGGGCGACTACCGATGGAGGGCGATTGAGACTTCGATTCGTCTCTCGCCCGTCGCCCCTTCCATATTTCAGAATCTGAGAAAATGGCGAGGGCGACGAGCGAGAGACAGAGTTTTCTCAGATTTCTCTCCTCTTGCCCCCGTTGCCTCTCAACTTTTTCTCAGATTTCTCTCTCGCCAGTTTAGATTTCTCTCTCGCCATATATGCATGTAACCCATAGATGTAAAAGTCAAGCCTTGTTGACTCTCCTTAGGCGACTGCTGTAGCTTTCCTTACGCAGCTACTGTGGGTAAGGTCTATGTTTTTGTGATGCTTGTTTCAGCTTAAGTCTTTAATTCTTTCTTGAAATTACTGCCTCTCTTGTTGATCAGTATTTTTCTGTTTGGTTATGTTATACTACTGCCCTTCATTCGTTGACGAGCTGCGTGTTTCGGCTACCAGATAACTCGACGTTGGGAGAATAATTTGGAGTGGTAGTTCCTTTTAATGTTACTACTATTTTTTTTGTATCTGAGGTGTGTTTGCATTAAATCTACTTCTTTGGCATTAAATCTGCTTCTTTCAATCTTTGTTATTGTGATTTAGGTTGGAGTAACTGGAGCAAGCGATTGGAACATGATGCTTTTGATCTACAGACTCATCTCTTGCACGGATTACTTCACTGTAATTGTTTCGAATTGAAATGTTGATTCTGGATATCAAGTTTTAGAGGTCATGTTCTGTGTTATTCAAGGTTAACAGATAAGGAGTAGTATTGACTATTGATCAATTTGTTTTCTGTAACAATTAAAAATGCATTAACAGTTGGGTAAAATTTTTTGTAATGATTAGAACTCTATTTAATATCAATCTATGTAATATTTAGAAGTTAGAACTCTATTTTATAACAACTTCTGTAATATTTAGAATCCTCTTTCATAGCAATTTCTGATATTGATAGTTGGGTTATATATATTCTGTTTAGAACTCTATTTGTTGATCTGAACACCAAAATTGAAAACTACCAAAATTTCAGTTAAACTATAAGCAATTGTTGGAGCAAAGCTTAAAAAGTTAGTGTATTTGATCTTGTTTTATAAGCTATTAGTTTGTTTCTGGTCTGTGGTGATTAATTGTTAGCTTCTTCTTTGTTGTTCTCTAGAATAGATTATATAAACTGATAATATTAATTAATCTGCTTCGACAGATGTGTTAGGAATAAGTCTAATGAATGAATAGTAGTCATCAACAGTTCTTTCACTTCTTTGTTCTTGTTCTAAATTTTATATTGGCACGGGGTTTAAAACTTCAGAACGTTAGGTACAATGGATGCTACTTGAGGGTTTAGTATACAATTAGTCATAAGAAAATCCAATAAGAGGAATAGGATTGTAGGATTGTAAAAAGGACACTCGATCGGTCTTATGTAGATAAGGATTTTGAAAATTTCAAATTAGGATGGAGTAACATGAAACAAGTATGTGTCATATAAATGAGTCGTTTAGTGTTATTGAGGTTGGCCTTAAAGAAATAAAAAAGAAAATTCTTGATTATGCAACTACAAATAAATTAATGTTATGCTTTAGCATAATATCAATATATGCTCAAAATCAATCCATATAACAAAGTAACTTTTTTTTAATTAAACATAGATTGTTAGCAGAATAGAACCTAATTGCAAGTAGAGATATTAATGGGTCGGGTCGGGTTGGGCCGCCCTTGGCTTGGCCCATCCCGACCTCTGTTTTGATGGGCCGCGGACCATGGCCTGCGGGAGCCACGGGCAGGTCGGCCCGGCCCGACCCATGTATCTATATTTTAATTTTAAAAAGTACTAAACAGCATCATTTTGGACAAAATGATGTCACTTTGTCAAACTTTGACCCGAGCAAACCATGGTCAGCCCATGGCCTGTTTGTGACCCGTCCAACCCGAGCCAAAATTGTCACGCCTAATTGCAAGTCAACAAAATTATTGAACTTAGACTTGGTCACTACCCAATGAGAATATTTTTTCACATTTTAAAACCTAATGGCTCTCATATGGTATGATATGATAAGTACTAGTTAGTTTAACAAGTAATAGACGGATAAAGTGTACTTGTCATTGGTTTCGCGTATCCATTATAAAAAATAGAAGCAATCTGGGACTCCATTTTTGCTTCATAAATAAACTCCTCTTAATGTTCAAAGAAGTCAACGCAAGGCAACTTGCATCAGTAAGATCTAACAATATCAATGATGAAATTGTCATTAAGAAAAGAAGAGGACATATTATGTGTATGAATTCAAATTGTCATCTAAGAAATATCTCTGTGACCAATTTACACAATAAGAAGCATTTCTTCTAACTACATGTAAATTTACACAACATGAGGATGTCTTCCAATTATATCCAAGTATGCCTCAACTCTTGTATACTACATATTTTTGGTGTAACTAATAAGTAATAACTCAAACTCATGATGTATTTTTGTTGGTCAAGGGAATTAATAGTTGGTGTCTATGGATTTTGTTATTTTAAAATTTGATCAAAATTACAATATCAAGTATAAAAATTACAACAAATATAGATTATCAACCCAATTATGTAGTAAATCTATGGAGTAAAGTTTAATAAGTAACATATGTTGGTCTTTTTTAATTCATTTTGTTGTTGTTGGTCTTCTTTATTACAAATTTACAATTGATAAATGATAATTATTTAAGTTGTATGCTTTTTCCCTGACAATAGTATACCTGATTATTTTTTTTTATACTTTTTAGGTTAAATTATAATGGAAAATATGGAATCATCATTTACTCGTGGTAAGTCTGATCTAGCATGGAATTAGTTTTCTTCCTCTCAAGCATCTGATGGGAATGTCCAATATAACTGTATGTTTTGCAGTATAGTATTTTAGGGGGGGGGGGGATTTTTAGAATGAAAGACCATTTTGCTAGTGTTAAGGGTAATATTGCTTGTTGCAAAAAAGTACTACTTGACATGCGTGATATGATTGGAAAATATTTGCAGCAGCAAGTAAAAAAAAAAGGAAAATAAAGGGACTCTTGATATATCTTTTGGAGATGATGAAACACCACAATAATTAGATAAAGGAAAAAAAAGAAAAGTTAGTATTGACATAGTTCTTATTTTTCTCCAAGAACTACTCTTGGTTCTTAACTCAGTTTAAAAAGTTTGATGGTTGATAAAAATGTTATATTGAGATTTAAAAGAGCATGACCTAGATGGTTCTATCATTCGTGTATTTCTTTAAATGCTTTAAATTCACCATATTTTTAAGGTGCAATTGATGCTACAACAGTAATAAGTCTAGGATTACAACAGTAATAAGTCTAGGATTTAAGGTGCTATCTTATTATGAGCTATGTGTGCCTTTGCTTCAAGATTAAAAAAAAAATGTCAATTAATTGTAGATACATATAAATATAGTTGGGGATCAACAGGATGCACTATTATGGCAGATGGGTGGGCTGATCAAAGACAAAGAACCTTGATTAATTTCTTGGTTTATTGTAATATTGAAACAACTTTTATCAAGTCTGTTGATGCTTCTGACATGGTAAAAAGTGCTAATGCTTTATCGGAATTATTCTCTGAAATTGTCGAGTGGGTTGGATCCAAGAATGTTGTGCATTTTGTTATAGATAATTCAGCTAATTATGTATCAGCTGGGTACTTATTACAATCAAAGTATAGGCATATTTATTGGTCTCCATGCGCTGCTCATTGTATAAATCACATTTTAAAAGATATTGGTGGTATCGATCATATTTCTAGTCTTGTTTCATGCGCATCTAAGATCATAATTTTTGTGTATAATCATGTCATATTTTTGTCTTGGTTAAGAAAGCAAGAAGATTGAGTTAAGATCGTGTGTCCTGCTGCTACCAGATTTGCAACTACATTTATTACTTTGAAAAGTATTTATCAACATAAGCAACTACTTCAAATTTTGGTTACAAGTAAACACTTTTCAAGTCATAAATTATCAAAGATTGAAAAAAGAAAAGAAGTTGTGCTATTATTCTAGATAATAAATTTTGAGATGCTTGCTTGATCACTGTAAAGATTGTGGCTCCGCTTATAAAGCTGTTGAGGATTGTTGACTCAGATGAGAAGCCATCTTTGGGGTATATATATAATGGTATGTATACAGCTCACAAAATAATTATAAATCTTTTTAAAGGGAAGGAGAAATTGTACAAGCCTTATAAAGATATTATTGATCGACGATGGGATAAGCATCTTACTCAAAGGATCCACCTAACAGCTTATTTTCTTAATCCTTATTGCTTATATAGTGGAGAAGCACATACAATTAATATTATGGGTGGTTTGTTTGATATGATTTGCAAAGGTATTTTTTCTATTGAAGAGCAATCACAAGCGATAGATGAAATTAAATTGTATGATGAAGGTTTAGAGAGTTTTGCTAGATCATCAGCAAAGAGAGAACTTATGATGAAAAAATGTAGCCAGGTAAGTTTTATACTTTTAATTCATTATTTACTTATTAATAGTATATACTCTTATCATAACCATTAATTTAAATTGCAGATGAGTGGTGGAGATTATTCGGTGACAGTGCTCCAATATCGAGAAAACTCACTATTAAGTGACTCAGCCAATCAGCTTCTACATCAGGTTGTGAACGTAACTAGAGTGTTTTTGAATGTATTGATACAAATAAACGAAATCATTTGGAACATCGAAGATTTAATGACCTTGTTTACGTTATTTATAATCTGTGAATGAAGAACAAGTATTTTATATTTTTGTTTTTATTTTAATAATTTTATTTTTGTTATTGACTTTAGAATTGCTCTATTATGCGTTCAGAGTGCTTAGTAAGAAGAGAACATATGATCCAGTTGATATTGATTGTATTGAACATACTATTTTTTAGATCAAAAGAGAGGAACCCTCGTCTGCTCTTGATTATAATGAACTTGAAAGGACGATTTATGAAGAAAATGCATTCGTCACAACGAATGAATTAAGAACATTTACTGATGGTTAGTTTATATCTTATTTTAATTATATTTAAGTTAAAATTATACTATATTACAAGTTTACAATTGAGAATAATTTCATATGTTACTAATTTGTAATTTATTTTAATATAGTAGAAGAAGTTAATGCAAATATTTTGGATGAAAGCCTAGTTTACGAATCTGTAAATAGCGTTGGAGAATTTAGAGCTTTTGACGATGACGAGATGCAACCTCCTTCAGAAATGTAATTTTGATTTTTATTATTATTTTAAGTTTTATATTGAACTCATATTTATTTATTTTTAGTTCATTGTATAATAGTTCATTGGTGTATTTTTATTTCAATAAAATATTTTATTTTTATTTATTCTTATAAATTTTACATCTTATTTATATATACCAGTTTTATAGCGGTTCACTGCCGGTTGAACCTCTAAACCTTAAACATTTCTTTTGATCGGTTCAATGTCCGGTCTAGTTTTTAAAACATTGGTAGATCAAATCAAAATCTCCCGCATATATGGATAACATTAAGAATAATATGGATAAACCTAACTTTTCTTGAAAATTGACTCAAAACAAATAAAAATCTATTAGGATTTTATCTTTTACGTCTATTTTATTTTAAAATATTATTACTTAATTATTCTACTATGTATATGTGTATGTATATGTATATTTTCATTATATATATATAGGTTTATCGGAAACAGTTTCATACCACTTAAAGATAAGATTATGTACTTCTGAACCTCTATAAACTTTGTATATGAGCAAGACTTTGTTGTTATAATTTTATTTTGTCATAGTTTTATCACTATTCTTATTTCTAGTGTTAGATATTATATCTTAATTAGAAGTTTGGTATAAAAAAACTCATATTATGATTCCTATTCTACGTTAATTACTATATAAACAGCTAGATGTTTAATTTTATTAAGTATACAATAGATATTTTTATTATGTAAATATTAAGAAATCAACTTTTTTATAATGAAACTAATTTGATTGGTAAAGGCGTCGTCGTTAAAGTGATTAGGAAAAAGTTCTTAAACTTACTATTTAACCCTTACAATTCTACATATGAAGGTAGCCCTTTGCCAGGCCATGGATGTAAATAGCTCCATTTGTGAAGTAGAAGACTTGAACAAATCGATACAAGTGTAACCGATGAAATCGAACGCTTGAAACGGGTCTTTCTAGGTTCTTTTGTGTCCTCATTTTTCTTTCCTTTTAACTTTTGTAGGGAGACGTGTGTACATCTTCGTTGTGTCCTGCGATTGTCATGCTTTAGTCGTGAGCTGAGAACCCGTTTGGCATAACTACCGTAAAGTGTATGCATGTTGAAGATACAGATTTAATTGCCCCGACTGCCACATGTATATAGTAGGGCTAGCTGGATACCACTTGTAACTTTCCATTTGTACGTCTCTGGGCCTTTTTCATTTTCGAATTCTTCATTTGACCTCCGCTGATTGTTTGAATCTATAATATAATTGTTAGCATATTTAATTCTATTGATATTTACCCCTAATTCCTTCTAGCTAACCCCGACCATCTTTCTTAATTGAACGTTATTTCCACAATCGGTTAGACTTTGAACAGTAAAAGAAAATAGTGACCATAAAATAGGGTATGGGTGCAATCCCGTTGGTAATATGCAATCTTCAGGCGAAGTGGTCCAAAGGGAGGCTATCTTGGTAAGCCATAACTCCTCCATTCCATTTGGGTCAAGGAAGAGAAGGAAAACAGACAAAGCTTCATATTAATATGTGTAACAATATTTCAGTTACTCTTAGATTACGGCAAACTAATCTTTTATTCTCAATTTTCATGTCGCTAATTTTTTTTCTATTCTCTTGTTAGCTTCATCTAATTTGTTCTTCATTTGTCAACTTGTCTCGTGTATTTCATTTCCAATTTTATACTTCTTTCTCTTATCTGTCAAATGTTCAATAAACCTTACCAGTGTTTTGGGTAGCATTAATCTTAATTTTCTTAATATAACAGAGACGTTTATTATTGTAACAGTATCATATTCAACAAGCATGGTTATTGCGCAATATGACGGATCAGCTATAGATTTCTTATCAGAAGTGGAGTTCCTCCACTTTTGTCTTCCACTGCCTCAAATGATCTCGCTCCATAAATACCCTTCCTGGAGGCGTGTGTCCTCCACATTTCTCTGCCATCACCTTCCTCTCTTCCCAGAACAAATTTTCTAACCATACATTTCCCCTATTTGTTTTTGCTTCCATGGCAAGCCAGCAAGCATCTCCCAATGATGCCAAATATGCTCTCCCTGTCAATGATCCCGAGCAACAAACACCACTAGAGCTTCAGACGAAGGGGTTTAACTACTCAAAAAGAGCACAATGGCTACGAGCCGCCGTCCTTGGAGCGAACGACGGTTTGGTCTCCACTGCATCACTTATGATTGGTGTGGGATCTGTGAAACAAGACATAAAGTCCATGATACTAACTGGGTTCGCTGGATTAGTTGCCGGAGCTTGTAGCATGGCCATAGGAGAGTTTGTGTCAGTGTACTCACAATTGGACATAGAGTTAGCTCAGATAAAGAGAGACAAACAAAGAAATGATCATCAAAATGGAGAAAGAGAAAATAATGGAGATGGAGAAAAGGAGAGCTTGCCAAATCCACTGCAAGCAGCTGCAGCCTCAGCTCTTGCGTTTTCAGTGGGTGCAATGATGCCCTTGCTCGTTGCATTATTCATAAAGGATTATAAGGTGAGATTAGGAGTGGTGGTAGCGGCGGTCACCTTGGCTTTGTTCGTCTTTGGGTGGTTGGGGGCGGTGTTGGGGAAGGCACCGCCAGTTAGGTCTGCGTTGAGGGTTTTGATCGGAGGCTGGGTGGCTATGGCTATCACCTTCGGGCTAACCAAGTCTATTGGAAGTATCTAGTTGCCTATAAATTAATCTCGATCTTTGTTCACTTTCTTTGCTTTGATATTTTTTATGTTTGTGCATAGGAAAGAGGATAAAGTGAAAGCGAAGGGTTTTGTAAGAACGGAAGATTATGTTGTCCTACATGTAGCAAGTATTTGGTTTATGTTCCAGAATAACGCTGCACTCTGCTTATACCGAGGCGTCCAGTGCTGCTCCGCACGCTCGCCTTCTCTCGTTGATGTTAGTCGACCAAAAATAATAGAAAGAAAGATTTAACGTCAAAAATACTAGTAATTCGAATTAACAGATACAACCTTTTATTGATAACAAGTTTTGGAATTGATTGAACAATATTCTGTTTCAGTTTGACTGAAAATTTTAAGTTTCTCTTGCATTGTTAGTTATGTATAATTTATGAAATACTGCTTCCTGAAAAGGTTATTTGTTTCCAAGTTTATGTGATACAAGTGACAACCTAAACAGCAAATATTCAGTCATAACGCAGATTGTATAGGAAGACATAGAAGTGTTGGTCCTGCCAATCATAGAAAGCCGTTAACACTGCTTATTTATTTATAGATAATTATCACTAGAGCATTTCCGAGCATAGTGGCTTGAGCAGCTGGCCAGAAATGAAGAATCTGTTTATGCAGTCAAAGTGAATCACTTACCCTGTCAAAGAGAAGTTTATTGAGTTTCCAATCAAATCTGTACTTTGTCAGGTTGTCTTTATAGTCCAGCGTGACCAAGGTTACTAATTATTAAGTTGATTCTACTCACTCGAACAGTGTCTTAGAACCTTGCATTTGTAGTTATTAAAACCTATGTGACAATTTTATGCAAGTTGAAATACTTAGTATACTAACTTGCTAAGAAAATAAGTCAACTAAAACTTTCTTTCTTTACCAAAACTCAAATCCTAATCAAGTCTTGACGCTATAAAATGTGAAATGATTGCCTATCAATTACAAGTAAAATTTGGCATTTGGTGGTCATCATTTGGTCATATGAAAAAGTTATGTGAACAAAGTGATTCAGGTTGACAGCTGGAGCTGGGGATTTAGAGGGGCTAATATTATGGCAAGTTATCTGCGAAAGTATCAACCTAATGCAATGGTAGAGGACATAATAATCTAGTTGCTTGATTCATCTAAGACCTTCACTAATGAATCATGGTTTTAACTAATTAGTTCTCAAGGTGTAATGGTATGAAATCATCTCGAAAACTTTGAATCCTAAAGCCCCAATTATCAACTGGTTAGTAGCCAAACATAGGCTAAGAACCATCTAGAAGAAAACTCTGAATCCTAAAGCCTTAATTATCAACTGGTTAGTAGCCAAACACAGGCTAAGAACCAAGGACATACTATTTAGGGGTTTTAAGGATCATTTGTGTGTTTTATGCGAAATTGTTGCAAAAACCATACCTCACCTCTTTTTCCAATGTCAATTTTCTAGTTCTATATGGTCTTTCATTCAGCAGCTACCGAATTATTGCTGCAGAGAAACAAAGTAGAGTGAAATGCTAAGGTGGGCTAATTGGATGTCTTGTACGGGAGAGGACGAGGATTTTCTAAAGATTACATTCAATTGCTTTGTTCTTGCAATAAGGAGGAAGAGAAATCACATAATATTCAAAGAGATTTCACTAGAGAAGCAAATGGTAGCTTTTAATAACAGATGTTGGCTAAAGGAAATACTACATGCTCACGATGCCTATCAAAATGCTAATAGCTCCGTAAGATCAAGATGGAGCTTCTAAGGTGATGATAGGGACATGTCGTTCCCTTATAGAGCATATAAAGATAAAGGATTTTCTACGAATCCACAATTTGATTAACAAATTAGAGGAACCACTTTAAGTATGATAATAGTACACATGCACGTAATAATAAAGGTTAAAGCTTGAATCAGAACTTACAGTTTCATGGAGGTACAAGAAGAATCTGATGGAGGACTCTTGATAGCATCTCACAATCTTAACCACCCTATATTATATCTTTTATCATTATTGGTCACATGCACATATCTATTTTGTTGTATCTTATGTTTAAGTCTTATCATTTAGCTATTTATTCTTATCTATTTATCATCATAGTTATACATTGAAGGATGTTACTATGTTAATAATATATGAAAAATATAATACCATTTCCTAGTATTACTTTGCTCTTCCATGGTATTCAAGCTCACTTCCCATTTCCCTTAATTTTCTTTTCCAATCAACCCATGATATCGAGTCCAGAATACTCAAACACATACATCAGTTTAGATCACCTGAGCATAACCATAGAAACCAAAACACAAACATAAAAAACACACTAGACCTTCCATTTAGCATAATATTTTCAATCCCAGCACATAAGTAAACACTAGCATAATCCATTTCAATACCCTATAATAGAAACTTCATAATCAAAACATGTCAAAAACCAATCTACCTACATTATCATTTAACCAAATTACTAACTTTTTGGCTACACCACTGGACATTGCAAACTACCTGGCATGGAGAAATTTCTTCATATTTTTCGTTACCTCAAACCTTATTGGATGCATTAGTGGAACAATTTCACCTCTAGAAGACCACATAAACCTTGCACCCACTGACTACCTCAAATAGAAGAAGATCGACTAGCTAATTTGTTGCTTCCTCACTGGATCCCTCTCCAGCTCAATTGCTAGACTTGCTCTTAGACATAACATAACTCAAAACTTCTGGGTTGGCTCTAAAGATCACTTTGTGCTCTAGTCCACTTCCCTAACGATCCCTCTTTTTTCGAAAACTCTACACCCTCAAAAAGGGCTCCAACACCATTATTATCTCAACATTGTGCCCATCACTGCTAACAAACTCGCTACTATTGGTGACTCCATCTCTGATGATGATCTTGTCCTATTCACCTTAAATGTCCTACCTGTAGATTTTGAGTCCTTCATCACCACAATAGAACATCACACCACTAGCAACATCACCTTTATCGAGCTCAAAACTAAGCTTCTACTCCATGAACAATGATTGCTCTCCTTCACCATGCCATCTCCTTCAGATTTTACTTTTACTAACTTCTTTAGCACCAAACGCTCCATTCGTGACTTCACCACTGCTAACTACCTTATCAATCTCTACCCACTCCTATTCTTCATTTCAAATCTCCTACAGTGCACTCAACTTGATCTTACTCATCTTCGCTTCTTTGGTTATGTCTATTTTCCTTATTTGGGCTCCACTTATGCAAACTATCTTCCACTAATTTCTGTACAATGTGTTTTTTTTTTTGGTTATATCTCTCACCATAAAGGTTATCGGTGCTTTGATCCTATCACCTCTAAGCTTTATATTTCTTGTCATGTTCACTTCATTAAACATCTCTTTCCCTATAAAACTTTACCTATGTCATCCTAGTCCTCACATTCCTCATCTCTCATTTTTTTTTACCTTTCCATCTTCCCCCTCTACCCTTTACTTCTTCCTCCCCCTACTACAACCACATTACCTCCTCATACTCATCCCATGATCACACGTACCCAAGACCATACACATACCCCTCGTCACTTTTTTGATTTCATCACCTACATTGTCATGCCCCAAATACTCTTTCCAATCCCACATTCTTTACTCTAGCTAACAAAATTCCTTACTGGCACCAAGTCATACTTGATGAGTTCAACATTCTCCATCGCAATAACACATGGACCCTTATTCCTCCCTTTCCAAACATAAAAACTATCGATTGTAAATGAATTTCTCGCACTAAAAAAAATCTTGTTGATTTTCTTGAGTTTATATAAAGCTTGTCTTGTCACCAAAGGTTATCAACAAAACCCGAGAGTTGATTATACCTCCAACTTCAGTCTTGTTGCCAAACCAACAACTAGTCATATCGTCATTACCCTGGCCATATTCCATAATTGTACTATTAGTCAACTTGATGTCAATAATGACTTTCTTCATGGTTACTTATAGGAACTTATTTATATGTCTCGACCTCCTAGCTTCACAAATCCCTGCTATGTTTATAAACTCCATAAAGCCTTATATGATCTCAAACAAGTCCCGCAAGCATGGTTTCATCACCTAAGTTGAAAACTCCTTGATCTTCATTTTAAACCCTCAAAGTCTAATACCTCTCTCTTCATTCATAAAACCAACTTACACATAGTTTTTCTCTTAGTTTATGTGGATGATATCTTAGTCATCGGTTCTTCACCCTCCTTTATTACAACCTTTATCAATGATCTTAACTCTACCTTTTTTTTATAAAAGATTTGGTCTATTTCATCACTTTCTTGGTATTGAAGCTCACCCCACTTCTCAGGGCATTATTCTTATCTAAACACAACACTCCAAAGATCTACTTCAAACTGACCTTGACAAATCTAAACCAGTTCTTACACCCATCACTTTATGTCTTCGCTTGTGGAAAAACCATGGTGTTACCCTTTTTGATCCTAATGAATATAGTAGCACTATTGGTACACTTCAATATCTTTGTCTCACTCGTCCTGAAATTCAATTTGTTATCAAAAAAGTCTCCCAATTTTATAGTGTCCTAATAATATTCACAGGTCTACAACAAAACGGATTCTAGGATATCTCTGCTCTATACCCTTTCATGGCATTCATTTCACCAAATCTCCCCACTTTTCTTTACAAGCATATTATGATGCTGAATGAGTTGATTATCTTGATGATCGATGGTCTTCATCTTGTTATTATATCTTTCTTTTGCCTAATCTTATTCTGGAGTGCTAAGAAGTAACCCATAATTGTTGGATCTAGTACTGGGGCCAAGTACTGCAACATTACTCGTGCTTTTGTAGAATTATGTTTAATTATTATTCTTCTTAGTGAATTGGGCTTTAATGCCCTTTCACCAAGATAATCTCAATGCTACATTTTTGGCCTTAGATTTGGCTTTTCATGCTTATATCAAGCACACTAAAATTGATATTCATTTTGTTTTTGATCTTGTCACCAACAAATCTCTCTTTATTCGACACATTTTATCCTCTATTTAGATTGTTGACATCATGAACAAAGCTCTTTTCTCTTAAGCATTTCAATGACTTCAATACAAGCTCACGATTTAAACCTCCTGTGAGCTTGAGGGTGCTGATGACTTCTCACAATCTTAACCACCTTATATTGCATCTTTTATCAATATTTTTCACATGCACATATCCATTCTGTTGTATCTTGTGTTTAGTTTTATCATTTAGTTATTTATTCTTAGCTACTTATCATCAAACTTGCATATTAAGGGATGTTACTCTGTTAATAATATACAAAAAATACAATACCATTTCCTACTATTAGTCTGCTCTTTTTTCGTTTCCTATCTACTAAGTTAAATGATTAAAGACAGGAAGTTCACAATGGAAAGGGTCTCCGCCTATATATTTTTGCAAATGAAACAAATACATGAAAGATTTTCAGAATCAATAGTTAAGAATGAAGTACTAGAAGAAAATAGAGATGAAGCTCATAAGGTTTTGATCTCAAACATCACTCTCTAGATTGTCAGCAGTAAGCACTTACGAAAATGATCTCTCTAGAAACTTCAATTCGTAATGGAGGGGCTTCCTTGGAGTTTTAGAATGTTAGACGCAACATAACTAGTAGGTAGAGTTATAAGTGGATGAAAATGGAATGGTTTGTAAAGTGATTAATTCTCAGTTATATTTAACTCATATATATGTTGCTTTTTGTATCCATCATGTTTTCCTAATAATGATATTTTTATCTAATTTTCAAAAAAAGATTAGTTAATAGTATAGTTAAAGACAAAAATGGTTAAAGAACCCAAAAAATGTCAATCACTTGTAACAAAAACTTCCTTGCTCTCATTTAGAGTTTTCTACTAACTTTTATTAGTTTGTTTATCACTTTCTTCAAGCTTATCATTGTCACCTATTACCTTTTATTTATATCAAAACTTCCTAAATATTTTTCTCTCTGTTGTCATCACCATCTATGGTATGCAATTGTATTAAAGTTATAAACCAACCAAGCACACAACTATCGTATTAACCATTCATTTTACTTGTCATTACTATTCTTTTTTATCTTACTTAGAGTTCCTTGTTTGGCTTATGGCTCTTTTAGTTGTTTATATCACAGTCAACTATACAAGTTTTATTTTAATATTTGGATGTTTGCATTAGTTATAATCATTTTTCTATTTAAAAGTTTGAGTCCTATAAATATATCTATAAGAGTCATTACTAAAAATTTGATGTGAGAAAAGAGGTGTAGAATTTTAGAAGATATTTTTTAATATTTTATTGGTAATTTATAATTCAAAATTTGCTAATAACTTGAGTTCTAACTTGACTATTATTTGTTTAAAGTGAAAGTTATAATAGTTAAGAATGAAAAAGAGATTGAAAATGAGAAGGAAGAAATATAATGCTTATATACCAAAGCAGATTTCTAGTGTTCGTATGTATAAGTTAATATCCTAGTATGATATTCGTCTAATTGACATGAAATGCTTTTTGGTATTTGAGCTTTTTATTTATAGTATGGTATTATGTGTTTTATAATTCATTGGTATCCTTTATATGATGCAATGATATTTTTAAAATAATGTTATTATATTTTTGTTATGATTTAATGTTATCATATTTTTGGTATAATGTAGTAGAATAGTAGATATGAGTAATGAAATATAGGATGACAAGATTTATCTATACATTTAATAACCTCAAATAATCTAAAGAAGAATATTGAGATAAAGGAAATATTAGAAAATGTAAATAAAGTTCAAAAATTTTGAAATGATATCTAATTTTTACCAAAAGCATGTAGTGTCATGGGTTTGTGGTTGCTATAAAAAGAGAAAAGAAAGATGAGAATTGAGAGTTTAAGATTAGAAAATTTGTTCATCATCAAGGTCAATTAAGCAAATCAAAAGAGACTAAAACAATGATGAAGTAGAAGAATTGGGTGCAATGCTCATGTATGTTATTGGTTGGTTTATTTAGACAATAATCAAGTTTAAGGATGTGCACAACCATAATTTGATTCTAAGTAACATGAGGTTTGTGAGGCAACATTGAATTGTAGATAAGCAAGTCAGACATACATTATAATTAAACACTAATTACATAATTATGTTATGTATAAATGTGCAATATGTTATTGTATACACAAATGGGTATAAAAAAATATAACATGCTTATAAGAGGATTATTTTTAATCATATATATATGTCAAGACGAGTAAGATTAGATAAGGAGATGGCTGAAGAATGAAATATTGTTAGGTTGTATATAATTACATAAGTGACTCATTCTCATTAGCAAAATGCAAGTACAAGTTAATTGAATTTAAAAGAAGTGTATGTCAACACATGTTTAAGCAAAATGTAGCTATAAGTTGTTTGAATTTAAAAGAAGTGTATATCATCACATGTTTAAATTTTTAGTAATGTTAAGATTAAAAATATTCTTAAATATCTATTTTTTAGGAGTTGGCACATAAATATTGTTAAGTGGCATTAAAAAATGAAAGTTCGTAAGATTCAAGAGGATGATGATATTAATATCAAAAGGATAAAATCAATCGGAATAAATTTTTATATGGTCCTTAATTATACGACATATAGCGAATCAAATTTTAAGTACTCTTATAATATGTTGGACTAAGCTAATGAAAAAGTTTATATATCCTATTAGAATTGAGGTAAGGGATGTTAGTGACTATTATGGGCATATATAGATTCCTTTGTAAAGATATAAGGATAGAGGAACCAATTGTCTTAAGGTTATGTGTTCGGCTAAGAATAAAAATATTTGAGATCTTGGAGTGAAAGGGGTTAAGAAGAAGAAACATAAAAAGAAAAGGTTAGCTAATAAAGATACATATTAGGAAATTACTAAATGATTGATTACATATTTTTATTTACTTGTTTAAATTTATTAGTTGGGAGCAATGATGGCTAGGATGGATTTTTAGATATATATAACAAAGACATTGAAAAGAGGGTTAAAAATATGTTTGTCAATTGTATTCCGTTTAATCAAGAAGTAAAAATATGTTGTATGATTTGGTAATATTTTATGTAGTTTTTCATGAATTTTAAATAAAATAATCTATGATAGTGCTAATGTATTCAAAGTATTCATTTTATCTCCATATCTAGCATTATGTCAAACCTTCTTTTCCTTTCCCAACTAAACCTCCAATATAGACTTCTCTAGCTTCCCTCTACCAAATTCCTATAATGCTTTTCTTTGTGCTACTTAGCCCTAACTTTCTAACCCCACCAAACTCACCACTTACCACTTCCAAGTTTATCTTTACTTCAACCTTGCTTTAAGCTCTTAGTGCTCTTGGCTTGTTCACTTCCAACACCAAATGGTTTTAGAGTCAGTTCTAAATGACTCATCCTATTATGGCCCTCTCCAATTCTACTCTCCTTTTAATAGATCTTACCACTAGATCATGATTCCTCCTTTAAAGATTATATAAGAAGGTACCTCTAAATAGAACACTACCCTAATAGTGTTTAACATTTCCTCCTTTTAATAAGACATTGGAAGGACTATGTCTTAAAGGAGATTATCTGGTAACAGATGATAACCTATTTTGAATCAAGTTTTCTCAATGATTGATGCTTTTTATGCTTATAAAAAATTTATCAATGTTCAAAACTGCAAGTACATTGCATAGTTGTAGCTAGCATAGGTAAATATGGGTCCATCCCATGAGGATTGTAAGTACTAGTAATTACCTTTTTACTACTATTTAATCATCAATTTAGATTGTGGATTTAATTAAAAATGAAACTAACAACTAAACTAAGATTAAAAAAAATAATGAATTTAAGACAAAGAAAAATACTTGGAAAAGTTTTTATCAAATAAATAGTACCTAGATGATGAATCATCATAAGAATCGTTAAATATTAATCCTTTATCATGAAATTATATTATTAATTTGCCACAATTCCTATCTGTATCTTTCTCAAGACTACTAACAACTAATCCAACGATTAATTAACATAAATATTTCTAGTTAAAATACCTAGAATTGCATTATTGATTCGTGAACTTCACTATTAGTTTTGAATCTAATCTAGAGGATTTATATAGACCTATTTTTAGGTTTGCATGCAATTCCTTTCAATTATGGTAGATCTATTTATAGAAGAGGATTTCTTAATATCATTCATATGAATTCAAATCATGAACTAATATTTAGGACATATTAGAACAAGAATAAAATTCATAATTGAATCTTAATAAATTAATCGATAAAATTTCATTAAATAAAAGATCAAATCATATTGTTATCACAACTTAGGGTTCATCACACTTAGGCACTAAAAACTATAGTTCATATCTATAGAAAATAAAACCAAAGATAAACATGAAAAAGAATAACTAGAAAATAAAGAAATTATAATTCATAATCTCCCTTTTTCTTCTAATTGATCTTCTTGCAAGTTGGAATGGATGTTGATATCTATTAGATCTTATGATATATTCTTCATGTTTTCCTCATCCCTTATCAAAATTGTCGCGTCTCTATATCTTTTAAAACTTAAAATCACTTAAAAACTCCCTTCCCTTATTTGACCTCCATTCATTCCCTTTTATAGTAAAAACTAAGACTCTTGGGATATACACAATCAATATACATGAGCATGTAGGTGATAGTGTATCTCCAAAAGCGCCTAAATTTGGGATTTTACATTGGCATAGAAACTTACACAATAACAAACATGACCATATAGATCAATATACATGGGGGTGTATCTTCACACGACCAAAACCAATATTCTTTAAATCTTCACACATTTATAGAGAATTACACAGTCATTGTACACAATGGTGTAGTTCCAATTTGCTTCAAAATTTTGTTCCATGCCTTAATTTTATTTAAATTCTTCTCTTTTTGGTCCTAAGGCAATTGTCATCTATAAACACATTTGAAGCAAATTAATTATTATAAGCAAATGATAACATAAATTATCAATCTTACAAACATCCATCCCTCTTTAAATTTTGAAGGAAGTTTATAAAACAATAGTACAAGAATTATAAGAAACTCACTGTTTCACACTTTAGGTCCTTTACTTTGTAAGTCCATTGGTACCAATAGAGTACATTAATGCTCTTTTCAATAACAAACTATTAATAAAATAAGGAATAATAAAACTCCCTGAATCTTCTGTTGACTCAAATAGTTTGTCTTGTAGGAAGTTTAGACCTTTCGTACTCAAGATGACTACCAACAAGTCATTAATAGTTTCCTTATTTGACTCCTTTTATTCTTCCTCGATCTACTTTATCCACTATTCTATTTTCCTTTCTTGGATAAAGGCTTCCTCTTTTTCTTCTTCTTCAATCATCTTTCTCAACTTGTCTACTTCCTCTTCTTTGATAGAGGCTTCCTTTATTTCATCTTTCCCTGTTCTTCCTTCTCTTCTAAAGTATCAATTTCCCTTTTTTTTTCTTAGAATACAACTTCATTCATGAAATTAACCTTTGTCTCTTCTTCACTCTGATGTGTTAACAAGCTCAAATAATATGCTATATTATGCTCAATATATTTAGGTAAAGAAAATCTCTTCGAATTCACGTTTGCTAGCTGCACTTTTGGAAAGGTATTATATTATTATATTTATAAATCACTCTTCTTCTTGTTGTTGTTGTAAATATTCAGTTAAAGCATAATCAATTTATCCATAAACATAAGGATGACTCCATTCTAAATCATATGTATTTACTCTGAGGCCAATTTTGCATACTTAGTTACTGCCACATATAATTTAGTGTCTGACATTCATGATTGCAATGGTTACTCCTATAAATGTTGCATACTTCATGGATATCAATTGAGCCTCTAAGAATATGTCGTCATACCTTTCTTTCTAAAATTGTGATGTTGCCATAAGTAATGGCATATCATAACTCCCATGAAAATATTGTCCACTCCATCCTTCCATTGTAGGTTATGATTGTAGCGATGAATCTCAAATCCTAACAATAAACCACAAACTTAGAGTCAAAGTAGAGAAGTTCAAAAGATAAATAAATGAATAAGTAAAAAAGAAAATAAAAGAAAATAAATTAAATATAAAAATAATGGTTAGAGTAACAAAAGTTAGGTTTTCCTAATATTACTAATCCCTGGCAACAATACAAAAAACTTGATTGATGGTTTCTATACTTATAAGAAATTTATCAATTTTAAAAATTGCAAGTGCATGGTGTAACTATAGATAGCACAGGTAATAGGTAAGTACTGTTTGATCCCACAAGGACTATAAGTACTAATAATTACCCTTTTCCTGTTATCTAAGTGTCAATTCATATTGTGGATTTAATTAAATATTAAACTAACAACTAAACTAAGATTAAAATAATAATGAACTTAAGGTAAGGGAAAATACTTGGAAATGTCTATACCAAATCAATAATGTCTAACTGATAAATCCCCCTAAGAATTATTAAATATTAACCCTTTATCATACAATTATATTATTGATTATTAGACCATGGAAATTCCTATTTTACGTTAATATTTTTCTCTCTAGACTACTAACAACTAATCCACTAGTTAATTAACAAAAATCTTTCTAGTTAAAACTTCCAGAATTGCATTATCGATTCGTGAATTTCACTATTAGGTTTGAATATAATCCAGAGGATTCATGTTGACAGCTATATCTAGGTTTGCATTCAACTCCTTACAATTATGGTAGATATATTCATATAAGGGGATTTCTTAATCTCAATCATATGAAAACAAACCATGAACTAATATTTTGAATATATTTGAACAAGAATAAACATATAATTGAATCTCAACAAATCGATCAACAAAATTGTATTAAATAAAAGATCAAATCATATTGTTATCACAATTTAGGATCCATCACACCTAAGCACTAAAAAATTTTGTTCCTATCCATAGAAAACAAAACCAAGGATAAACATACAAAGAACAACTAGAAAATGAAGAAGTCATAATTCTAAATCTCCCTTTTCCTTTTAATGGATCTTCTTGCAAGTTGGATTGGATGTTGATATCTATCAAATCTTGTGATGTATTCTTTGTGTATTCCTCATCCTTTGATTAGAACCATCGCTTTCTATTTCTCTTATGATTCAAAATCACTTAAAAACTTACCTCCCTCATTTTGCCTCTACTCATATCCTTTTATAGTAAAAATAGGGTTTTTGGGATATACATGGTCAACTTAGATAGGGCTGTAGGTGACCATGTTTCTCAAAAAATACCTAAATTCATGATTTTACATAGGCAAAGAGACTTACATAGATAAGATACACAATGATGTATATCAATATATACGAGCATGTAACTTTATATGACCAAAACCAATATTCTTCAAATCTTCACACATTTACAGAGGCTTACACCATCATTATACACAGTTGTGTAGGTCCAAGTTGCTTTAAATCTTTATTCCATGTCACAATTTCATCCAAATTCTTCTTCTTTTAGTCCAAAAAGGCAATTATCATCTATGAACATACTTGACATGAATTAAGTACCACAAATACTATAAGACTATTAAATAGCAAGCAAAACACATTAAATATAGGTGTATAATTATAGTCAAATAAGCATTCATCACTTAACCTTTCTGTATGTAAAACTTAATAAAATCAAATCAGAAAGAGAATTTTTCTAGAGAGAGAAGATATGACCTCTTAAAAATGACCCATCCCTAGTCTTGTTCTCTGTATCAAAATTCAAAACCTTTTCCTTTTTTAACCTCACTTTGCTAGGTGGGAAAATTTATATTAACAATTTTTATGGCCATTAGAATATTGGTCATCCAAGGGTCTTAGTTATATTGCAAGTTATATAGGTAGGCCCCTGTGTATAGATGATAAAAATGCAAATCTCAAACGGATTGGTCATGCTTACATTTATATTGAGGTAGAGATTGAAAAGACTCTCCCTGAGAGTATTAAGATAAATAAATTAGATGAAAGGGAAGGTCTATAAAGGATTCTATATCTATTAGCTGCTAATATAGGTCTAAAAGGAAGGAATAAGAAAAAGGGGTTCCAATAGGGAAAATTATTGAATATGAGCCAAAATAGGAGGCTAGTGTAATGCAGATTAGATTTCCCTTCAAATGTAAGGAGATAAAGTTAGTCATATGGATGAGAATATTCCAATTTTTTAATATTGTGCTTTGTTGCTTTTAATGAATAAGAGATTTTGAAATGAGAAGAATTAAGGTGAAAGTTAGAAGTAGAATGAAAACAAAAATGAAATTGAATTGTGTAGTAAGTTGATGAAGAATATGTACATATGTGTATGTTCTGTTATTGGTATTCTTGATTAAAAATTTCCTTATGGATGATATTGATTTGATATGGAGATGAGAATGAGGGATAAATGAAGTAGAAAAAGTGATCTTGGTAAACAAAATGGGTGGTTGATCTGGTAAATTATTCAAGGAGTATGTTTCAGTCCTTTAGCCACCTTTTTCTCTAGCTATCCAAATGGGATGATTCTTGATTTGGATTAAACTAGAGATATATATGTTAGCAACTCTTATGAAGACATCAAATTTAAATTCTGTCTTTAAAAATTGCAAAGTTTGTCAAGAAGTTGAAAACTGGGTGCGGTACATTAGAGGAATGTAAAAATTCATGTTCTGTATTCAAGGAAAGATAGCAGCAAGGAATTTTCTGTGATCACGTCACAACAAAGATGCAAAGGAAAACACAGACAAAGCATATCGTCTTTGATGACATCATAACACATACGCAAGGAAAACACAGACGATCGAAAAACATAGAAGCAAGGGAAAACATAGACGAAAGGAATCATCTGTTATGACATTAGAACATAGACGCAAAGAAAGACAGACGCAAGGAATCGTCTGTGATGACGTCAGAACATAGATGCAAAGAAAGACAGACGCAAGGAAAACACAGACACAAGGAATCATCTATGATGACATCATAATATAGACGCAAAGAAAGACAGACGCAAGGAAAACACAAATGCAAGGAATATTCTGTAAGGACGTTAGAACATAGATGATAGGAATGAAAGACGATAGGAAAGACAGACAGAAGGAAAGATAGACGATAGGAAAGATAGACGATAGGAAAGATAGACGGAAGGAAAGACAGACGATAGGAAAGATGGACAATAGGAAAGACAGACGGAAGGAAAGACAGACGATAGGAAAGACAGACGGGGAAAGATAGACGATAGGAAAGACAGACGATAGAAAAGATAGACGATAGGAAAGATAGATGATAGGAAAGATAGATGATAGAAAACACAGAAGATAGAAAACACAGAAGATAGGAAACATAGATGATAGAAAACACACACAGACGATACAAAGAAGAGGTTACGTCTGTACGTTAGATGGTTACTTAGTTGAAGTTAGATATAGAACTCAACTAAATAACGGTTTTCAAAATTCAAGAAGTGGTTGTCAAGGATCAAGAAGCAGTTAAAGAGCTAACCCTACTGTAACAAAAGCTCACACTATCTTTCTAGTAAGAGAAAGACAAGGATGAGAGCCTGGAGGCTAAGTAAGTAGAAAGAATACATTGTGTAAGAGACCTGAAGAGGCTCTAGAAGGGAAGAAAGAATACTTGTAATTGTTTGAAGTACAGTGAAAGTTATACCATTTGTCCCGAGACAAGTTCAATATGATTGAGGAAAGAACCAAATTGAATGATTTTGGTGTCAATGGAGACATAAGACATAGAGGAAAGTGTTGAAAAATGACTTCAGTGTCGGGGTCAAGAAGAGAATGTAAAGTTGACCTGAAATGATGTGCTATAGGAAAAATCTGAAGGTGAGTAAGAGGTTATGACTTGTGATTTCAGTGGTATTACTGAGTCATAAACTTAAGTATAAATTATGAGTTTGGATAAAGGGAAGTAGGTAAGTGGATAAGAACTGGACAAGTAAAACAATAGAGAAGATTTTCCAAAATAAAATGTTATGTTAGAATGTTAAAGGGTGTTTTTCGCAAGAAACTTAAGTATAAAAGATACAAGCCATAAATGGAAGGATAGATAGGACTTTTCTCAATCATTAAGGGCATAATTGGAATAAGAAATGTTTTCTTGCTTATAAATGAAGAAGAAGGAACGTGAATGGAAGGAGAAGCAGTAGAGAATTACGAAAATGAGAGAGAAAGAGAAAAGAAGAGAGTGGGCTAGTGTTTGATTTTTCTTAGTCCTCAAGAAAGATTTTGAAGCTGTCTAAGAAGAGAAAAAGGAAGAGGAAGAAAAGAGCTTCCATTTGAGCTAAGGATCCCTTCATTTGGTGAAGAATGAAGGTAAGACCGTTTTGAGACTTTTGTATTTTTGAAAGGATTTTAGTCCATGGAGTTTAGACAATATTTGGGTTTAAGTATTCTGGAACCAATTTCAATGATTGTGCTTGAGGGATTTTCAATTGAAAACCCTAATTGAGTGGGGATTTTTGTTATTGTATAAAGGGATCAAAGAGGCAAGAGGAACAAGAAAAAGGCATGTTTGAGCAAGAATATAAGCAAGGAAATCAAGGTGGGTTTCATGTTTATAATTGAGTAAATAAGCCCTTAAAGTTTTCTTCCAAACCAAAAAAGTTTTAAAGTGTTTTCAATTGTGTTATAAATGTGCTGTTAAGGCTTCTTGAATGCTTTGAAAATGTGCCACTTGATTGTATATGATTTGGGTTATTGATTTATGAAAAGACATGTTTTGAAAATGTGCCATGTTATGCTATTGAATTGTGTCATGGCATTTTGTATAAAGAAAAGCATGAGAATATGAAATTGTGGTTGAATTGAGCATGAATATGTGCTTTTGTTTGGGTGAGAGTGGAACCGTTTTGTAGTCACGTGCACGTTGACATCAAGCCTTCTCCCGGTAGCCCGCTTGTGGCCCACGAGATCCGAAAAGTGGACTTGTTTCGTTCACAAAGTAAACTTCGGTTTCTCTGCTTTGTTTCATAGAACCCTCGAGCCATTTGTTGTGCATATGTGTTCATGATAAGTTTAATGCATACATGACTTATAATTGCTCATGAATGGTTTGATAAAGTGAGAATTTTGAGAAATAAGTATTTGATGATTTTTCATGAAAAATTACTATGGTTCTAAAATGTATAATGAAATGAGTTTTGAAAATGGATTTTGTTTGTTATTCATTATAAACTTGTTACTCACGAGCTTTCAAGCTCACCCCCTCCTGTCCCCACCTTCAGGTAATGAGTAAGAGATGAAGTGAAAGAGAGTCAAGGCATCATTCCAAGCTTGCTTATGTTGTATTTTGAGATAATTTTGGAAGACACAAGGCTTTAGTCATGTGTTAAGGATTTGTAGTTCATGTATCTTTTGTATTTTGGGCATCTCGAGATATTGAAGGTTTGTAAAAACTCTTATATTTTGATGGTTAATGAAGTATGTTTGTGTTTTGCCAAGTTGTCTGAAAATTTGTTTTATTGAAATGTGATTGATGAAAATTAGTTGTAAGTAATGTATTAAAGGGGTATGATGAAGTAAAGATATGATATTGGAAATAACGCAAGTCTTATGATATATGTTTGTTCCGATTAAGAGTTGAGTTCCAGAAACGGTGCCCAACATTTATGGTATTAGAGCACCAGTATTAGGATCTTACATGGGCAAGAGTTCAGATATGTGTCAATCGCAAGAGCGATTGTTAAGAGTTCAGGCCCATATAATTAGTGAGAAAAAATGGTGCCTTGGTAGAGTTTATGGTAAGGAAAGTTTGTGAATATTTTAGCAATAGGAAAATATGGCATAGTTCGATATGTTAGACATAGATTCAGCATTTGTGATTAAGTTAGGGAATATGGTGATGGAAATTTTGTTGTGGATATGTATCTAAATTGATACGGATGTGAAAATATTTCCATGACTTGATTGAAGAAGAGATAGAGACAAGCTGAAAATAACAAGATTTAAGGTGTACAAGCAAAGTGGAATTGAAACGTTGAACTCAGAATTTATGATCAAGTATAAGGTCGTGTTAGTGAAATTGAGATTTGAATTTCAAGATGGCTATATGTTCATGCTCCTAAATCAATTAAGAATGTATGTATGGAAAGTGAAACAAAGGATAGTGATATATATAGAGGTTCTAAAGATTATGTTGACCAGTTATTATGAGTACATATCTGATAATGTACTTAAATTGGTGATATATTTTCGAAAGTGATATCAATACAAATGTATTGTCATGGATTGTTTGAGGAATATAAGGATATAAGTCTGAACGATGAGATTAGAGTGTACAAATAGAATGCAAGGAAAACATAACCTTGTTATGATCTTAAGAAGAGGAAATTGGAACCAAAGTGGTTGTTCGATTAATGTGATAAGAGTTATGATCCACAATAAGAGGATATTAATAATTTTGAATTGATTGAGGATATACATGTGGAAGATGAAATAAATGATAATAGGAAAATGAGACAGAGTTGAGGAAATAGAGAAAGGGAAATGAAATAGACATAACTGACTTTACATGAGATGAATGAAAGGATCTATAGTATAGGGAAAGTTAAAGTGTGTATAAGATGGGATTTATGCATGAGTGAGATTAAGACGAGGATGAAAGATCAAATGAGAAGAGTAGATGCACTCAATATGGTAGTTGACTAATTATAAAATGATATAGCATCCGAAAAGGTGAATTCAGGAAAGTTGGAATACAATTGGTGTTAGAATGTTTGATAAAGAGAAAAATGTTATCTAAGATCAATTGAAATCAAAGTATCATTTGTGTAAAGATATAAATTGGTGATCTTTAGGAATAAATCCACAGACAGAATGGCATGACTTTGATGATGCACCCTTAAGCATATGCGACAGTAATTATGTTTACTACTTCATTGAATGTTGGTGAATAGAACATTATGACATTGTAAGAATGATAGAGATTGGTCTTCTGGAGGTATTAAGAATGGCTGATAATGCGGTGAGGACAACAGTTGATTGATAAATATTGCATGGATAGTATAGAAGATAGTAGCGACAAAACTTCTTTCAAAGAAGAATTTCATTGAATTAGGTTAAGCAGATTAGACAGTTTACATTAAGGATGATCAATAAAAGGACAAGTCAGAAATGAATATGTAATGATTCGAAAGTGAGTATTGGAGTCCTATCCCTAACGAAGACTCAAGCAAAAGAGGTAAAAACATGCTATTGAAAAAGTATGTGTTTTGGTTTGATGCAAAGTATTTGACTATGAGAGTGGATTCCTCAATTTAAGGAGACATTGACTGCCAACATGAGGAGTATATGGGTTCATGTTATGTTCTAAGTAAATATGTTCGGGAGATGCAAATTTGACCAGATGAAGGTGTTGCAAGCACAGGAAGTTAAGATTGCAAATAAATTAGATCGTGTGGAGAAACAAGTATGAATGAACAGGCATTTGAATACGTCAATGTGAAATATGAGGAAATCTAAAGAATGGAGAAAATCAGTCAAGAAAGGTAAGAAAAATTGGGAAATTGGAAATAATAAGAGATAATATTATCTTATTGAGGAATTACGAGAAATACTCCGGGGCACATGGAGTTTGATAATATTTGTTCGAGTTAATAAATGTTCGAGAATACTATGGTATTAAAGATTAAAGCGATCCAAGCAAAGTTTGATGATAAGTTAAGTGTATTCAAAAAGTTGAAAAGAATAGTCGGAATACATGAGGAAAAATGAGTAAATTGTATGAGTGACGAAAGTAAAGAAAATTTTTGAGGAATTATAACACCGATATTAATTATATTGTCTGGATTTAGAGATTTTGTAGTATACATTGATGTTTGTATAAGAGATCAGGATAAGATCCAACGCAGCAAAATAAAGTGAATTCATATGCATGGAGACAATTGAAACCTCATGGGTTAATTGTTTGATACATAAATTGAAACTTGCTGCAATAGTGATTGCTTGAAAGTTCGAGACATTATATGTACAGAAATATTTTGAATGTGTATAACATATACAGATCATGTAATTTTGGAGGTAAATATTGAGTTGAAAGAATTGAATGCGATACTGAGACAATAGATAGAGTTATTTGAAGGACGATGATTGGACAAGTGAGTACTATGTTGGTAAAGCTAGTTTTGTAAACAAATGCATTGAATAGAGAATTCAATGGCAGTGTATCACAAATTTGGATATTGAAGTTATCAAATCTAGTGCAATAAAGAGATTGGGCAGATTGATTTGTCACTGATAATTTAAGATTAGTTTTATATTAACAAAGCCCAAATTGAGGATCCAGAAATTGTGAATCTTACTAAGGAATAAAAAATGAATACGAACTTTAAGTTCGAATAGGAAGGATGATACCTTGTGATTGAAATAAGAAGTATGTGTGATTGATAAAGATGATAGAGCAAAGAGATTGTTAGAAAGTATAAATGGTAACTTATGATATTCATCCTAGTAGGAATACACCGGAACATCATTTGGTGGCTAAGAATGTAGAATCAAGTGACTAAATGTTTAAAATTGCGGACAATCTTAAATGTCAGAGATATGCTTAAGGCTTAAATTTTTGGGAGTTCATAGGAATATGAGATCAATGTACATCTTTGATTGACTTTAACCATCACTATCATTATTATAGTGATTTCATTGAAATACTGTATGAGGAGTTAGATGACAGGAAGAGTCGTTCGCATTTGTTTTGTGATGATTATGTTGATAAGTGAAATCGATCAGTATTAGAAATTAAGTGACTCAAAAAGATGAATGAATTTGGTAGATCCATGCCAAAGACATGGCATACAATGAGATATACATAAGAGTTAAATGTACTGATACTAAGAGATGTGAACTATGAAGCAAAAGATGAAATGTTTCTAATGAGTACCACCTTCCCAAGGTGTGCCTAGATTGAGTACAAGATGTGCTCAGGTTAAGATAAAGAATCAATTAAATTTGAATTTAAGTGGTCCATGTGAAGTTACTAGGAACCGGACCAATGGATTATGAGTTGGTATTACCAACAACGATGTGTTATTGTAAGTATGTTAAGAAATATCAATATAATCTGACATAGATGAAATGTCAGCACAGGAAGTGAAATTTGTAAGTAAGTTGAAACCTAAGGAATAACTCGTTAAGAAAGTGAATGATTAAAATGAGTGATTGAAAGACCAAATGAGTCTTTTGACTGTGATCATTTGAAAGAAATTATTCAAGTGAAGAAGTTATTAGGGAGATTGAGGAAATATAGGACAATGTTAGCTCCATTGGTTGATCACTCAGGTGAGAATTTCGAGGACAAAATTCTTTAAGGGGAGGGAAATGTTAGACCCCAAACTTCTCTTAGAAGATTTGAACTAATAAATGAAAAATGTGGAGAGGTTCATATTGTGCTTTTTTTCTTTTAGTGAATAAGAGATTTTGAAATGAGAAGAATTAAGGTGAAAGTTAGAAGTAGAATGAAAACAAAAATGAAATTAAATTGTGTAGTAAGTTGATGAAGAATATGTACATATGTGTATGTTCTATTATTGGTATTCATGATTAATCATGCATTAAAAATTTCCTTATAGATGATATTGATTTGATATGGAGATGAGAATGAGGGACAAATGAAGTAAAAAAGGTGATCTTGGTATGAGTTGTGTTAAAGAAAGATGATTGTGAAACAAAATAGGTGGTTGATCTGGTAAATTATTCAAGGAGTATGTTTCAGTCCTTTAGCCACCGTTTTCTCTAGTTATCCAAACAAGATGATTCTTGATTTGGATTAAACTAGAGATAAATATGGCAGCAATTCTTATGAAGACATCGAATTTAAATTCTGTCTTTAAGAATTGCAAAGTTTGTCATGAAGTTGAGAACTGGGTGCGACACATTAGAGGAATGTGAAAATTCATGTTCTGTATTTAAGGAAAGATAGAAGCAAGGAATCATCTGTGATGACGTCACAATATAGACGCAAAAGAAAACACAGACAAACCATATCGTCTGCGATGATGTCATAACACAGACGCAAGGAAAACACAGACGATAGGAAAACATAGAAGTAAGGGAAAACACAGGCGAAAGGAATCATCTGTGATGACGTCAGAACATAGACGCAAAGAAAGACAGACGCAAGGAAAACACAGACGCAAGGAATCATCTGTGATGACTTCAGAACATAGACGCAAAGAAAGACAAATGTAAGGAATCATCTGTGATGACGTTAGAACATAGTCGCAAAGAAAGACAGACGCAAGGAATCGTCTGTGATGACATCAGAACATAGATGATAGGAAAGACAGACGGAAGGAAAGACAGACGGAAGGAAAGACAAACGATAGGAAAGACAAACGAAAGGAAAGACAGAGGATAGGAAAGATAGACGGAAGGAAAGATAAACGGAAGGAAAGACAGACGGAAGGAAAGACAGACGATAGGAAAGACAGATGGAAGGAAAGATAGATGATATGAAAGATAGACGATAGAAAATATAGATGATAGGAAACACAGATGATAGAAAACACAGATAATAGAAAACATAGACGAAGTTGAAAACACAGACGATACAAAGAAGAAGTTACGTCTGTACGTCGGGTGGTTACTTAGTTGAAGTTAGTTACAGAACTCAACTAAATAATAGTTTTCAAGATTCAAGAAGTGGTTATCAAGGATCAAGGAGTAGTTAGAGAGCTAACTTTATTGTAACAAAAGCTCACACTATCTTTCTAGTGAGAGAAAGACAAGGCTGAGATTCTGGAGAGGCTACGTAAGTAGAAAGAATACGTTATGTAAGAGACCTGAAGAGGCTCTGGAAGGGAAGAAGGAATACTTGTAATTGTTTGAAGTATAGTGAAAGTTATACCATTTGTCCCGAGACAAGTTTAGTATGATTGAGGACAGAACCAAATTGAATGATTTTGGTGTCAATGGAGACATAAGAAATGGAGGAAAGTGTTGAAAAATGACTTCAGTGTCGGGGTCAAGAAGAGAATGTAAAGTTGAACCGAAATGATGTGCTATAGGAAAAATCTGAAGGTGAGTAAGAGGTTATGACTTGTGATTTCAGTGGTATTACTGAGTCATAAACTTAAGTATAAATTATGAGTTTGGATAAAGGGAAGTAGGTAAGTGGATAAGAATTGGACAAGTAAAACAACAGAGAAGATTTTTCAGAATAAAATGTTATGTCAAAATGTTCAAGGGTGTTTTTGGCAAGACACTTAAGTATAAAAGATACAAGGCATAAATGGGAGGACAGATAGGACTTTTCTCAATCATTAAGGGCATAATTGGAAGAAGAATTGTTTTCTTGCTTATAAATGAAGAAGAAGGAACGTGAATGGAAGGAGACGCAATAGAGAATTACGAAAATGAGAGAGAAAGAGAAAAGAAGAGAGTAGGCTAGGGTTTGATTTTTCTTAGTCCTCAAGAAAGATTTTGAAGCTGTCCAAGAAGAGAAAAAGGAAGAGGAAAAAAGAGCTTCCATTTGAGCTAAGGATCCCTTCATTTGGGGAAGAATGAAGGTAAAACCGTTTTGAGACTTTTGTATTTTTGAAAGGATTTTAGTCCATGGAGTTTAGAAAAATATTTGGGTTTAAGTATTCTAGAACCAATTTCAGTGATTGTGCTTGAGGGATTTTCAATTGAAAACCCTAATTGAGTGGGGATTTTTGTTATTGTATAAAAGGATCAAAGAGGCAAGAAGAATAAGAAAAGAGGCATGCTTGAGCAAGAATATAAGCAAGGAAATCAGGGTGGGTGTCATGTTTATAATTAAGTAAATAAGCCCCTAAAGTTTTCTTCCGAACCAAGAAAGTTTTAAAATGTTTTCAATTGTGTTATAAATGTGCTGTTAAGGCTTCTTGAATGCTTTGAAAATGTGCCACTTGATTGTATATGATTTGGGTTATTGATTTATGAAAAGACATGTTTTGAAAATGTGCCATGTTATGCCATTGAATTGTGTCATGACATTTTGCATAAAGAAAAGCATGAGAATATGAAATTGTGATTGAATTGAGCATAAATATGTGCTTTTGTTTGGGCGAGAGTGGAACCGTTTCGTAGTCACGTGCACGTTGACATAAAGCCTTCTCCCGGTAGCTCGCTTGTGGCCCACGAGATCCGAAAAGTGGACTTGTTTCATTCATAGAGTAAACTTCGGTTTCTTTGTTTTGTTTCACAGAACCCTCGAGCCATTTGTTGTACATATGTGTTCATGATAAGTTTGATGCATACATGACTTATAATTGCTCATAAATGGTTTGATAAAGTGAGAATTTTGAGAAATAAGTATTTGATGATTTTTCATGAAAAATTACTATGGTTCTAAAATGTATAATGAAATGAGTTTTGAAAATGGATTTTGTTTGTTATTCATTATAAACTTGTTACTCACGAGCTTTCAAGCTCACCCCCTCCTGTCCCCACCTTCAGGTAATGAGTAAGAGATGAAGTGAAAGAGAGTCAAGGCATCATTCCAAGCTTGCTTATGTTGTATTTTGAGATAATTTTGGAAGACACAAGGCTTTAGTCACATGTTAAGGATTTGTAGTTCATGTATCTTTTTGTATTTTGGACATCTTGAGATATTGAAGGTTTGTAAAAACTCTTATATTTTGATGATTAATGAAGTATGTTTGTGTTTTGCCAAGTTGTATGAAAATTTGTTATATTGAAATGTGATTGATGAAAATTAGTTGTAAGTAATGTATTAAAGGGGTATGATAAAGTAAAGATATGATATTGGAAATAGCTCAAGTCTTATGATATATGTTTGTTCCGATTAAAAGTTGGGTTCCAGAAATGGTGACCAACAGATACTACGATGAATATAGTGAGGGATAAAGGCTAGAACTTAATTTGTTTAACTCATATGTAAGAACACGTCTTTGAAGTATTATGATAGAAGCCAAAAGAAGAAAATCTAGACGTAAGCCTAGGAAAAAGGGGGTGCTAGCTTTATACTCAGATGAATCTAATGGTATAGAATGTTATGAGTCTGAATAACCTAAATAAACAATAGCATTCAAAGGACTTTTTTCCTTGAGGAATCATAGTTTTTATGGTCTGATGCAGATCAAAATAAAGAGCCCTTATTTCAACAAAGGACTCTGGTTTTTTTCAATAAATTTTGATCAATTTGAGTCATCTTAATCCTCATTATAATAGGCATATTATTCTCCTTAGATCCTAATATATTCATAATCCTCAGTTGGAGCTACTCTAATTAATTCTTAAATTTTAGAGTTACTTCCATTCAGTCCTAAAAACTCTCAAGATCATAGTGATTTATGTAGAAAACTTAGAGTTTCTAAAAAACCATATTTGGTATATCCTTATCTCCCTAATAACTCTCTCTTTAGAGCCTTAGTTAATTGCAAGATATTTTGATTGTATTATTTTCCCCTATGAAATTTAATGACTCATATGTAATGGTTAGCAAAGTTGTGAAGATCTTTTAAAATTCTAGTATAAATTTGAGGTGTTATACTTGAAATATTCATTCGCTTATAATATTAGACAAAGTAGGGAATGCTTTCTTAAAAAAAAAAAAGATAGGTTCTTGGTAAATTCCTCTTGTTTATCCTCTTTCCCTCATAATCATGCTCATTACAGTAATCATCTCGCCTTTCATCATAAACTTGTTAAAATCTATTTGAAATTGTTCAAAAATAAAAAGAAATAGCCTTTTCAGATTCTTTTATTTTCTATTTAAAGTCCTTAGCTTTAAAGATATTATCATCAAGGGTATGAGCAAGCAAGTGAATAGTTCTCTATCTTTCTCTTGTGTGAATAAACTCAATGCCATTAAAAGGGAACAAATCCTATTAAAAAAATAATTATTGCTGCATCCAAAAGGAGAAGAAAGAAGCTTTAAACTATCTTGGTGAATTACAAGTTAAATTGAGCCTTAACATCAATGATGAGGCTGCTAAAGCACTAGAAAGATCAAACTTGAATAGGTACACTTCTACTCTAGAAAATTTATATTTACTATTGAAGCAAAAAATCAAGAATCATTTGGCTTAAAGAGGGGATAGGAATTTGAAGTTTTTTCACAATGTCATCTAAGGTAGGAGAAACAAGAATACAATTATACCCCTCCTTACCCTTACTGACATCTTATTTATGAACAAATAAAGGAGCTAGGTTTCATATACTATAAGGATCTCCCATTCTAAATCTAGTTAAGTTAGGCATCTCTAGCTCTCTACTAGAGGAGATCAGATCTATGCTCATTAAAGAGATTATAAAAGAAGAAATTTAAAAAGTTATTCTTTCTATAATCCTTTACAAGATACCTGGGCATGATGGCTTCAATACTAGATTCTTCTAAAACAATTATGACATCACAAGTTCATTGATCTCTAATACTATTCTTGAATTTTTCCAAAGTGGTAAACTCTCGAGGGAACTTAACAAAAAACCTTCTTATTTCTAGTTCCAAATGTTCTTAATCCATCTTATCTACATAAATATACCTATATGATGTTATAATGAGATCTACAAGGCTATTTTAATGATTTTAAAATCCAAGTTAAAAGTTTCCATCAAGGGAATCAGTAATCATACTTTAGATGCATACATTCAAGGGAGAAATATTAGGGATAATATCTTAATTGGTCAAGAATATTACAAGATATCACGAGAGAAACGAGATTAAAAGGGCTTTAAAATTGATTTTAAAAAGGAATTTGACTCATTACATTGGAACTTTCTTTTTTAACTTTATGGAGTTGCTTGGATTCCCTGTATCTTTCATCTCCTAGAAAAAAGAACATATCACATCTACATCATTCTCTGTGATGGTTAATGGGGAACCAACAATGCTATTCATAGATAGTAGGGGGCTTAGGTAAGGGGACCCCTTATCCCCTTATCTCTTTTGCCTAAATGATGAAATGCTTTCTAGAATGATTGCTCTTAACATTTTAAAAGATAATTAATTTAGATTTGATTACAAATGTTGTAAGATAGGCATTTATAAACTCTCTTTTATAGATGATTAGCTATTATTTTATAGGGCAACCACAAAATTAGTATAGGTCTTCCTAAATTCCTTAAACTAGTTAAAGACTTAGTTGGAATCCCCACATAAGAAAATTCTTCCTATTTATAGGGCCAATGAGGTGATTGATTTGATTATCTTGACTAAAAATTTTAACTAGGAACAACTCCCATTCAGATATCTAGGTATCCCTATTACCAGTGAGAATCTCTCTTGTACTGATTATAACCTGATGCTTAACTCAATTCAAAGTAAGCTGACCAGTAGCTGCAATAACCGTCTGTCATATGATGGTATGATTCAAATGGTCATCCTATTCTTATCTAACTTGCACATTCATTAGTGCTCGTATTTTGCTCTTCTAAAGGAGGTCATAAAACTAATAAATCTTCTTAAAAGATTCTTATGGTTAGGCTTAGAGGATGGGACTAAAATTCTTAAATTTAAATGGTAAGACATCTGCACACCTAAGGAGTATGGAGAACTTGGCATCATCTCAACTAGAACTTTGAGCAAAGTGCTCTTAATTAAGAGGCTATGGAAGATTTTCACAGAGAAGGAGTCCTTTTAGGTCTAAAGGATTTGCATGAATTTCTTAAATGGCGCAAGCATATGGTCAATTAAGGAAAAAACTAGTTCTTAATGGACTTTGTGGCAAATTATAAGAATGAGGGTTTTGGTTTGTTCAAACATTAAGGACAATATTGAAGTGAATCACACGTTAATACAACACTTAGAAAACGATATTTAAAAGCACAAGAAGGGGGGGTTGAATTGTGTAT
>JAOSBN010000006.1:14715082-14756027 GCA_027563595.1 Erythroxylum suave
TATTTCATGTTTTAATTCTACTTGGTTGTTTTCTTATCACGAACTCTTGTTGTAAATTATAATAATTTGAGAGTTAATAATATTTATTATTCTTTTTATCGGATGTTTTGATTTAATTATTATTTATTATATAATGAAAATTAAAATTGTAATATTTTAAATACTTTATATTGTTCTCAATTTTAAATTTTTTGATAATGATTGTCTTTTTTTATATGATAATTATTATTTCATATTGTTGAATGACTTGGTTTTTGTTCGTTACAATTTAAAGCTTCGGGAAAGGTATGTTATTTTCATTATTATCATTACTAATTTCGATATAATTTCTTATAATTTTCTAATACTTAAATTTAATTGTTTATTAGGAGTCTTAAATACTTTGTATTATTGTAATATTTTAAATACTTTGTATTATTTTTAATTTTATAATTGTGTGATGATGATTGTCTTTGTTTATATTAATTGTGGTTATTATTTATATATAAAATATTTAAAAATTATTTTTATTTCATATTAATTGTCATTATTATTTATTATTAAAATTTTTGAAAGCATGGTTGATGTAAATAGTAAACTAATAAAATATACAGTACAACTGTACAATATATTAATATGGACTATTTTGTAAATTTTAAAAATTTTAGGGACTATTTTATAAATTTAAAAAATTATCCAAAATGATATCCTGTACCGACCGGTACCAATACAGTTTCATTCCAAAACTCAATTCGGTACGGTATTTATAACATTGGTAGAAACCCGCAATATGTGAGTAACAACAGACTAGCCTCCTGCAATTTTACTTTTACCAAGACCAGAGATGTGCTCAGGGCATGGTTAATGGTCTGTTGGAAGCCGTTACAATTAATTGATGAAATCAAAATTAACGTCCAAATCCTTTTCCTGTTTTTGTCTTTTAAGGATTGATGGGAATTGAACACAGGATCACTAATTAGTCGCTGGTTTGTAATCAATAAAAAGATTAATAGCTCAATTAATACATAACGTTTACTTTCTTTAGGTGCATAAAATAATAGATGTCAATTTATAAAATTAAAACCAAATCACGTGTATAAAAGCATTCTCGAATAAAAGATTACTGATGAAAATAATTTTAATTTTCAAAATTACATGTATGGCATTAATAATAAATAAAAAATTAATGTACAAATATTGAAATTTCTTCATTCTTAATATATTTTAGCCATTTAAAATTTATGTAACATTGGATATCTCTCTAATCTTGGGAGAGTAACTATAACTTCTTAAATTATGGGTATTAAATTAATATATATGGGGTTAATTGGTACAAACTGACCGACTTTTAACTAAAAAAGTTACCACTTTCACATTCCAACTTTTAACAAAATTTCAAGTTACAGTCCAACGTTCCAAACAATTTAGTCATTCTACATGGAAGCTCGTAACAAGAATCCAATGCTAGCTCACCAAAGCCAAACGTTGTTGTCGTCCTCGCCTCTTGCACATCTATGCAACAACGTCGTCTCCCTCTATTGTCTAACGCATTGTTTGGCATGCCGTCATCTGTGTTCTTCGTATCTGAATGTCCTCCCCTGAAGCTTGGTCACAATTCAAGCTCGCCAACCCTCATCCAAACTCTTATTGTGTATGCTCTTTAATATAAGAGTTTATTTATGTTTTTCTTTTATATTTGAACTTGGTATGACTTATAGTCTAACCTCCTCGTTTATTGTTAAACAAATTTTATAAGGCCCTTTATGATTGTAGATCAAAGTTCAATTGAGAACATCCCTCACCTTTAAGAATTCTAGAAGGATAAGGTTTGTCATATTAATATATCATGATGCCACTTTTTGATCACATACTTAAGCATCTTTTTTTTTTACTTTGCGCAAGGTGAGAGTTAATACAAATTTTTTATTTAGTGTGATAAAAAGTTCACACTAAGGAGCATTCAAGTAATTAATAGTTTGACAGAGAATAATAATAAATTAGTGAAGTACGTATATGCATCTAGACAAAAACAATGTAATTGCTCATGCTTTAGGACATTGTTCTCTTGAATTTTATCCAGTGTTGCAATATGAATGTGTTGCTACCAATATTTACGTAAGAAATAATAATAAAAATGTGTGTATTGTGGTCAAAGTTGTTATAATTATAATGAAATTGATTGAGTATTTCATAGTTTATTTAGGTCCTTAGATGTAGTGGTTAAATTTTTTAACACTGGATGTATGAACTTGACTAATTTAGGATTATTAAAGTAGCTTAATTTCCAATTTTATGCTATACTATCTTGAGTTAATTAACTTTTGATTTTAGACCAAACTTTTTATTATAATAACAAGTGAATATGAATATGATATTATTGAACATGTGTCAATCAAATGGTGTGCAGAAGAGCAAAAAATACAAAAGAATATAGTAGGATTCAACTATAAGTCACTACATGTTATCTCTAAAATATATTTCACATATAAACAACATTATTTAAATTTTCACATAAAATAAAAAAATCAATGGGGATCATATATTACATATAACCATATATCAAAAAAGCCCAAAGTTTGGCCTTTCAACTGGTCTAGAAGTCCTTAATTATGCCTTGATCTTGGTTCTCTTAGTTAAAGGATCACCCTCCAAAGTTTGAATCTAGTTATTATATCAAGATTTTGAGGAGAGTTGTTGATTTTACCATTCCTTTCCTATAACCCTTTTTCTTTATTTATTGGATCGATTCTTGGAATTTTGCTACGTCTCCTACTTTCTCTTTGCCTTTTATTTTATTTTATTTATGCTCTTTATGAAATGATTACCACTACATCAATGACTTAACTTTGATGGAAATCCACAATATGTGAAGATTCAACATCATTAATACACATATTCTAATGCAGAATAACATTTACTTTTGTTATTAATTAGTCTAAAAAATAAGAAATAAAAGAATCACATAAGTGTTACCAAATTAGACACATTATTTACAAGAGATAACATTTTAAAACTTCTAGCATTATGATAATAAGTTTTGCAATTTTTTTCATTTAACCATGCCACCTCTTCATGCATATAAATTGCCTTGGTTTTTTTGTCCAAACTCTTTAACCCTCTTTTTATTTGATTTGCTAACTCTTGCCTTGCATGTTGGAGGGTTGATGAAATAGAAATTATTTTCACTTCTTGTTGGCTAACATTATTCACTTTGTATTGGGTTGATCCTTTTCTAATATCATTTAATGTGTTATTCTTTGGAGAATAATTTATAAAAGAATTCTTTAGGATTGCCTTTATTTAGAATAGTGTAACAATAAAGTGGCCACATGGGATACTAGTTAAATTCCATTTTCCATAAATACAACTTCTGTTTCTAAGGTTAATAACAAGGTGGTCTTTCATACAATGCTCAATTTCAGATTTTTCCCTCCCTTACAAAATGAGCTAGGTAGTTTGTTACTTTTTTCTTTTGTAAAATAAGTAATATATTCATTCAAAAAGGTGGACAATACAAAAGGAAATGAGAATCATCTCCAACAGTTGGAGTATATAAACTAACTAACTACAAAATATGTTAGCACTTGTAACTACATTGTCTATATTCCAATTAGCTGCCTGATACGATTAAAAATATGTTATTGATGAAAATTTGTCAAAATGGTCATCCCAAGCTTGAGATAAAACTCCCTCCAGGTGTACTTACTATAAAGTTCAGATTTTCCAAATATTTTAGTGTTTCTCATCATCCATATGAAATGCACTAGCATTGCAAAACCATCCTTGAACACCTTTAGATCCTCTTTGCTTTTCCATTATAGATCAATTATCTAATACATATAGTCCATCTAGTTAAGGTTTTTGTTCTGTAGCTCAAATAAGCTAAGAATTTTTCTCTATAGTGGTCTTGTATGACAACACTTTGAGAAGATATGATCAATTAATTCCTCCTCACTTGTACATAAAGGATATAATTTATATGAGATCTAGAATTTATCCTATCTTTGGTATTAAGTTTTTGCTTAGCTACTAATCAGAGGATGATAGAGTGTGTTGTACTCTAAAACTCTGTATCATCTTGTAAAAGGGGAACTTGATCAGTGGACTAAGTAGCACCTATTTACATGAATGATTAGTGAACTCGTGTGAGTTATATATCTCCCATCTAGCTTCAGCCTCTTGCCTCAGATCTAGTGGATAATCTAGCATACAATCTGCTATTGGACTGATTCCTCTGCCTATATGAAATAGCCAATACTAGTAGTCATTTCAAATAAATATTTACATCTTGGTTTTTTCAGGGATTAACCCTGTTAGAGTTGTAAAATATTGAGTCTTGTATAAAGGGCCAAGAGAATGTCAATTTTCAAACTAGAATTTTGTGCCTTTTCCATCTCTAACGTAATGCTTGATATGAGGGTGTGTAAATGATCTGGTGCATAAGACTTTTTAGAAGTTGTAGGATTGAGTACTTTTCTGAGACATAGACCAAATGCTTCCTTATTTGACATGAAATATGTACACCTGTTTCACCAGAGACTCTCCTTGTCAAAGCAAATTCTCTACAGCCTTTTAGTTAACAATACCTTGTTCATTCTGCTAGCATAGTTGATATCTAGTCCACCATATTCTTTGGGTAGACAAATGACACTCCATTTCACTTTGGAAGTCTTTTTACCACTGAGATTTTTTCCATGCCATAAGTGATATTGGGCTCTCGATAATGATAATGATATCTAAAATTTGTGCTTTAAGCAATATACATATGTGTCAATCTTTGAAGAAGTTCCATAGTAATAGTGAATAGGTAAGGAGAAAGAGGATCTCCTTACCTAATTCCCTTAGTTGCTTGATAATTTTGAGTAGGTTCCCCATTTACTAACACTGAGAATGATAAATCCAACTAATGGACTTGCTAGGGTAGCCAAAAGCAAGCAGAGCATTAATAATGAAACCCAAGTCAATTTTGTCATATGCTTTAGTGAAATCTATTTTAAGGGCATAACTTCTGACATGTTCCTTATGATTATATTCCTTGAAACAATCCTTGAGCCATCATAATATATTGTCACTGCCCATATTTCTACTTGAAACATATTTACCCTGACTATGATCAATTATACCAAGTAGAGTATTCCTCAATCTATTGGCAAGGATCTTGTATAGCTAATTGCAATAAGTTATTAGTTTGTAATCATTCAGTATTTTAGGATTGGGGACCTTAGGCACTAAAGCAAGAAATGTCTTGTTAATTTTGGTGAGTAACTTGTCACTACTAAGAACTCTTTTACTGCTTTAACAAATAGTAATTGCAAAAGGTTCCATTTCTCTTTATAGGACCTAGCATTAAAGCCATTAAACCTAAGAGGCTTATCTGGATGAAATGAAAATAACAAATCTCTTAGCTCTTCAATTGTGACTGTTTTAGTTAGCACAGATTCTTGATCTTGCTTGATGGAATCAACCATTTGACTAACTCGATGGCTAAGAAGGCTTATAGTGTGAGTAGATAGTCTATTTATTGCTTGAAAGTGACTTCTAGCCATTCTTTTCAGTTCCTCTTACTCATATATCTTCATACCATTTCTAGAAAAACTATCCTATTTTTGTTTCTCTTGCCTTGAATCAAACTAAAAATGTATTTAGAATTTATATTTCCTTATTGCAACCATTGGATTTTGGACTTTTGTTTCTTATTCATCACTCTTGAATAAACAGAAATCATAACCAAAGCAAGAAATGTCTTGTTAATTTTGGTGAGTAACTTGTCACTACTAAAGAACTCTTTTACGGCTTTAACAAATAGTAATTGCAAAAAGTTCCATTTCTCATTATAAAACCTAGCATTAAAGCCATTTAACCCAAGAGACTTATCTGGATGAAATGAAAATAACAAATCTCTTATCTCTTCACTTGTGACTGTTTTAGTTAGCACAAATTCTTGATCTTGCTTGATGGAATCAACCATTTGACTAACTTGATAGCTAGGAAGGCTTATAGTGTAAGTAGATAGTCTATTTATTACTAGAAAGTGACTTCTAGCCATTCTTTTCAGTTCCTCTTACTCATATATCTTCATACCATTTCTAGAAAGACTATCCTATTTCTGTTTCTCTTGCCTTGAATCAAACTAAAAGTGTATTTAGAATTTATATTTCCTTATTGCAACCATTGAATTTTGGACTTTTGTTTCTTCTGCTCTCTATATTCTTTAATGATTTGCAAATAATTGGACAGTTATGATTTCTCCTTATTCAAGAGTGATGAATTACTAGGATCCTTGGATAAAAGCTTCTGAGTCAATGACAGATTCTTGAGGGCCTGCACTTTACTGAATTTCAAAGGGTCTGTATTAAACTTAAGGAGCTTAATGCATTCAATGTTGATATATTTTAACATTTGAACATATTGAAAAGTTTTATAACCCTACACATTCATATGAATAACATTTCTAATAATTGGATCAAGCCAAGAGTGTTTTAGTAGGGAGTTGAAGAACTTAATGGATGATTTTTGTTTGATCAAGCTGCCATTAATATGTATCCTAATGGGAGTGTGATAAGAAAATAGTGGTTCCTCAAACATTGCATAACTTTTTGTTAACTGATTTATCTAGCTATTGTTTACTAAGTACCCCGTCCAACTTTCTTTGAACCCTGTTCAACTTTCTTTGGTGATTGTTTTATGTGAATATAAGGCCTTGATATCTAAGATCATCAAGTCTAAGAGAAGATGTTAATAGTTAGTTCTTTAGTATTAGCATATATAACCTTTCTTACCCCTAAGGCTTTAGAAGAAGATAATCAGCAGTTAAAATCCCTTGCCACCATCCATAAGACTGACATGTTTAAATCAATATCCTGTAAGTCTTTCCACAAGTTGACTATTTAAACTTCCCAATTAGTAGCATAAACCATAGTTATAGCTATTGGAATGTTAAGTGATTCTAGAACAAGTTTGCAATGAATAAGTTGATTCTTCCATTAGCATGTTTAGAGTGATTGCTCATGGTTTTCCAATATGTTTAGATAAATTTCATTCCATTTTGAAAACCTTCTTCTTTGATCTTGGTTTCTACCAAACCAAGAAAAAAAAGACTAACTAGCTTCAAGATAATCCTTTATCGGGACAATTTAATCCCCTAATATTCCATATTTTGCCAAAAATTATGATTGAAAGGACTTAGTCCTCGTAGTTTTTCAACTTCTACTCCCTGTTGCCTGCTATTCTTTATGTTGCAGTTTAGTTTCATTGTTGCCCTTATCCTTATCATGATTAACAGCAACTGGGGTAGCTACTCTGTTAACTTCTGTTACTTCAGTTACCACATGACTGGCTATCTAATTTTTATCTACATTCATAATTTCTTCTGCCTTGTTATATTGGATCTGAGATATAGCCTCTTGTATAATTTCTTCAACATTATTATGTTTCATAGATTAAGTCACTTGTTGCTATTGGTTTTTTGCCTTATCCTTTAATTAAGCACATTGTGTAAAGGTTACGGCTAAGGATAAATTATGATTACTACCATTCTCTTCATCATAACTATGATTTTCATTAGTCACTATAACTTGATTCTCAACAATCTTAACTATTTTTACTTCATTTGTTTCCCTATGACCAATAATTGTCTTTCTCGAGTTGTTTGGATGAGTTGCTTGCTGATTTTGAGTTTCAGCATGTTCCATTTCATAATATGTTTGCATGGTTTAGGTTCACTTGAATGTTGTTTTCTTTCATTAACTACCTCATTAACATTTCGCTAATGATCCATATTTTAGTAACAGGTTTCATATATGGCTTCCATACATAGGATAACAAAATTATGTCCTCAACCAATTCTCCGCCAGAATTGAATTTCATGATAGGAATAATATATGGCGTAGTCTTCTTGTGTTCCACTTGAATACAAACCTTAGCATAACCTACTCTTTTTATATTTGCAGGATTGTCATCCATAGCTAGGGGAGTTCTAATATAACTAGCCAAATAACTCAAACCCTCAGATGACCAATATTCAGGAGGAATTTTTACACCAATCATTGAAAAGAGTTAGTAATCTTAAAAAGAAACCAAAAAAATACAAAGGAAAGTTATTCCTAGGTTAAAAGTGAAAAAGATGATAGGGCTTCTATTTTCTCTCTAGATACACGATAAGCTTTCTTGGTAATGATAGATGAGTATAGAAAGGAAGCCAAAGCCTTCCATGAAGGCTACTAAGAATGTGGACTCATCGTCAGTGACTGAAACTCCAAATGATTCGCAAGCTCAATTGATGGGAACTGGACCTACAGGAGTTGTTGGGAACTTGAATACTACTAGTGACAAATTGATGACTATGAGGGTTGTTAAGAATCTCCTGTTGAAGTGGGTTATTCTACGTTGAGTATGGCCAGGAAGACAAAGGAGTCCACGAAGGCTGCTAAGAATGTAGGCTCATCTATGGAGACTAAAACTCTTACTAACTCGTAAGCTCATTCGATAGGAACTGGGCCCATGGGAGTGGTTGGGAACTTGAATATTACTAGTGATAACTGACGACTATGAGGGTTGCTAAGTATCTTCCTACTAAAGTGGTTTCATCTGCAACTTGTGAATGAAGGAGCTTATGATACTGACAAGATGTAAGAACAACTCAATCAATGGTTGAATCTGGTTAAAACTATGTGAACAAGGATACTAATCAGCGAGTTTCCTAGGTAGATCATAGTGATCCAGAGCTAAAGCTTCCAAATGCAAGTAAAACAGGTAATTGTCGATTAGTTTGGGATTATTTTGATATCTCTAAATTACAGAATGCTGGATTTAACCTTAATTTTGTCCAACTCATTGTTCATGATGGTATTAATCTTGGTATCATAGAATATGACAACATTAAGTCTGAGATTGATTATTGGAATCAGGCTGTAATTTGTTATGTGATGGGTTCTAGACCTCCTTTAACTATTTTGAATGGGTTTATCCAACATATTTGGGATGGTTTTGGTATCAATAAAATAGTTACTAAGAAAACTGGTATTACATTGGTGAGATTTGATTATATGGAAAGTAGGGATGAGGTGCTCCAAATTGGTACTTATCATTTTGACAAAATACCTTTTATTGTCCAGCCATAAATTGAAAATTTTGATATGTTAAAGAAATCATTACCCACAGTTCCAATATGGATTAGGCTGCCTATTCTCGATGTCAATTATTAGAGTCCTAGATTAAGTAAGATTAGAAGCCTCATTGGGATTCCTTTAATAGATAATAAGAACACACAACAAAAGGAAGGGGTTAACTTTGCTCATATCTTATTTGAAGTTGAAGCTGGTAAAGAGATGCCTAAAATTGTTTATTATAGGAATACCACGGGGATTATTGTGGAACAGGCAGTTCAGTATAAATGGAAGCCTATTGTATATGATCATTGTAAAAGGTCTGGACATGTTATGGATGAGTCAATTATGCAAACTAATGTTCTAGCACCTATTCCTCATAATACTATTTCAGGCTCTACTAAAAAGAGACCAATTGAGGGTAAGAGGAATCCTATTCAGGTTGATTCTTAGATTGGAAGGGTGGAGACCCTTATTCACAATTCTTTTAATATTTTCAGCTTAGATGATTTTGTGGTTCATCCTCTATTGAATGCTAATGATGGAGTTCCAGAGAAACCCCCTTTCAGGCATGGATATAGTTATGTTTTGGAATGTTCGTGGCCTTAATGACCTGAATAAGCAGAAAGAGGTTTCTCTTTATTGCAAAATTAATAAAGTAGGTCTTATTGGTATGCTTAAAACAAAAATCAAAAACAGTAATTTGGACAAAACTATTGCTAATATCTTATTGGATTGGCAGCATTTTTTGGATCACCAGAGCCATCATAATGGCAGAATTTTAGTTTTTTAGAATCCTGACTTCTTTGATGTAGATATTGTTAGTTCGATTGCTTAAATTGTATCTTACAAAGTAAAATGACAAGGGGATAGCAAGCAATTTTATATCTCTTTTGTCTATGGCTTTAATGAAAAAGAGGGAGAATTTAACTTTGGAATGACATGAAAGCTTTGACTAATTCTTATTCCTTGCCTTAGTTAATTAGTGAAGATTTTTAATAACATTTTGCAACCTTATGAATGGGTGGGAGGTAATCCTATTACATGGAATGAAATAAAATAATTCAAGGAATGTTTGGACTATTGCTATTAAATTGAATTAAAATGGTCTTGATGTTCTTTCACCTAGAATAACAAGTAAGATGATGGTGTTGGCTCAGAACATTAAAGTTCTTAGTTCCAAGCCTTATCAGATTTCCTAAAAACTAAAGAATGTCATACTTGCTTTGAGGAAGCTCAACAAGAGGAGTATGGGGACATTCTTGGAAAGTTTCAACATCTTAGATTTGTTATGCTTTTTGCTCAAGAAGCTATTAACAACAATCCTAATAATGTTTCTCTTCAAGTTGCAGAAAGATATGCTGGGTATAGTTTCATTCAACTTATTCGAGATGTAGAATCTTTTTGTCAACAAAAGAGTAAAATGAAATGGATTCAACTTGGTGATCAAAACACTACTTTTTTCCATGCAATAATGAAGCGTAGGGGAAAACTTAATCGAATCTATAAAATTAAAACTCCTCCTGGTACTGAAATCAATGAGCCTAATGAGATCGTTTATGAATTTTTAAATTTTTACAAAAGTATGTTAGACGTTACTAAGAATTACCATAAGTCAGCAAATGCTTTTTTCTTTAAAGCTAGGCATATGCTTTCTCCTGAATAGCAATTGAACTTGATTGCCCTTATTTCTCCAGCTAAAATCTAGCAGGCTATTTTTTTTTCTATTTACAGAAGTAAAAACCCAGGTTTTGATGACTTCACTAGTGGTTTCTTCGTTGATGCTTGACAGATTATTGGTAATGATATTACTAAGGCTACTCAAAAGTTTTTTTAACTCTAGTAACATGTCTAAGTATTTCAACAATACTTGTCTTACTTTAATTCCTAAAGTAAACAATACTAGTTTTGCTTTAAATTTTCATCCCATAGCTTGTTGTACAGCTTTTTATAAATGCATCTCTAAGGTTCTTTGTGATAGATTGTGGTATTTCTTGCCTTACCTTCTTTCTCAAAACCAAGGTGCTTTTTTAAAGAATAAAAGTATTGTGTATAATATCCTAATTTGTCAAGATTTTATCAGACTTTATAAAAGAAAATCAACTTCTTCTCAATGCCTTATGAAGATTGATTTGAGGAAGAATTATGACATAGAGCATTGGGACTTCAGTTAGGAGATTCTTGTTGGATATTGTTTTCTTGAAAAGTTTATCAGATGGGTTATGTCATGTGTTAAGTCCACCATCTATACCATTATTTTAAATGGTGCTTCTTATGGGTATTTTGAGCAGACTGGGGGTATTAGATAGGGTGATCCTATCTCCCTCTTCTTTTTATCTTGGTGATGGAATTTTTGTCTCGAATTTTAAAGATTGTCAACCAATTGGAAGATTTTAGGTTTCACCCTTTATGTAAAAGCCTTTCTCTCACCCACATTTGTTTTGCCAATAATTTGATACTTTTCTACAAGGCTAATAATGCTTTAGTCTATATAATCATGTAAGGATTTGATTATTTTTTTAATGTTTTACTAGATTTTGTGCTAATAAAACTAAATCAAATGTTTATGTGGCTGGTATATCTATTGAATGTAAATACAAAAATCCTTATGCTTACTGGGTTTCATGAAGGTTCTTTTCCTCTTAAATATTTGGGTGTACCCCTATTTCCTAAAAAATAGAGTAAAACTAACTGCTGCATATTAGTTGAGAAGATTACAAAGAGGATTCAAAGTTGGGCTTCTAGGAATCTCTCTTATGCTGGAAGAGCACAATTAATTAATTCAGTACTGCTCTCCCTTCGCACTTGTTTGGCAGGTATATTCATTCTCCGTTCAAGTGTGATTAAGCAAATTGAAGCAAAATGTCGACATGTTCTTTGGGGAGCCTTTGACACAAAAGGAAAACTTGGTTTGATTGCTTAGGATGATATTTGCAGACTTAAAACTTAAGGTGGACTGAACTTCAAGGATTGCAAGATAATGGATTTGGCTTTGCTTGGTAAACATATTTGGTCTATATCTACAAAATAAGATGTTCTTTGGGTGAAATGGGTGAATGGAATTTATCTTAAAGGAACTGATTTCTAGTCTTATAAGCTTAAAATGGACCGTAGTTAGTGCTGGGCTAAACTTAATAAGGTAAAAGAGAAATTTCGATGTGCTTATTACAACGGTGGTACATGGACAAGTAGTAGTTTTGTTTATACGACAGCACATGGTTATGATCTACTAAGAGGAAAAACTCAAAAATGCAGTTACGTAAACATTACCTAGGGTAAATTAAATATGCCTAAACATTGTTTTATTGTCTGGCTTGCAGTTACTAATAGACTACTAATAAAAGATAGAATGCACCATCTTGGTTTCCTACAAAGCACTATAAAGTGTTATCTTTGTGATTTTGAAAATGAAACCATTCTCATCTTTTCTTCATTTATCCTATATCACTTGCTATCTTGTTGGCTATTAAGAGATGGATTGGTTGGAATTCCAATCAATCAGCACTTCAAAGCTGCTTTCACTGGATTGATAAATGCAAGAAGTCACGAGCTATCAAGTATCTTCTAGTTGCTATCTTATTTGCTATAATTTATTTCATCTAGCAGGAATGACATTATGCTTATTTCAGGAAAAGAATTAGATGTAATAACAACATTATTGAGGAGATTAAATTGTGTGTTAGATGTAGACTTTTAGACTATCATGGTTAAAAAAAAAAGTAAGTCTAATAGTGTTTTCTTTTAGAATTTATGTAACTACATTTATAGGAGTGAAAGGAATGAGGAACCGTACCTAGTAAGTGGCTTCATTCTTTCACTATATGTAGTGTGTATACTTTTGTTTGTTTGGTAATATCATTATAGTTGTTACCAAAAACAATATTCAAGAGGAATTTTATCTATATTCACCCAAATTGGGATACATCTAATTTCATTTTTTTCTAGCCTAAAACCAAATCCCATTTCCTTTAAAAAAATTGCTTACCTTGTGTATGCCAGGGCCCTATGTATAGTATCTTTCCAATCATTTCCTCTGAGGAGAACCAAAAAATGAATAGCTCATCCTCAATTATAATTGTAGATTGGAGACTTCATTTCTTCCAATTCGTGTTAGCCCAATGCTGGACTACTAGGGCGGCCATTATTTTCTTAAGAAAATACCTAACAAGCGAGGTTTTCCACTTACTTGCACCCTTAAGAAGTTTTTCTATAGGAGGAGTGACAAGTCCATCCTTTGTACCAACTACATAGTGACGTTTCCCGAATGAGTCTGGACTCCCATTACATGGATTCAAGTCAATTTTTCTAGTTTCTAGGTAGGTGTTTGTTGGGACGTTGTGAGAGAAGGAAAGTCCTCACTCTCCAACATAAGGGTGGATCTTGGTGACATTTACCAATAATGATAAATAGGTGGGTTATCAAAATAGACAAAGAACTCGGTTCATATCAGGGAAGGTTCAAATGGCAGAATAAGTGAACAAGAAATGAGATGATGAAGGTAGAGTATGTAATTGAGAAAAATGATGAAAAAAGTTCAAACAAGTAAGATCCATGACAAAGTAGTGAGAAGGAAGAGGGATCTCGTAGTGAGAGAGTTGTCATTGAAAGATTTTTAGGTATTTTGTTACTTTTTTAAAAAACAAAATCTTTTCTAACATTCCAATATATTAGAACACATTTATCCATTGTAAATAGTCAAAGCCTATTTCTTTTGATAAACTTATTCATTGCCTTTTCTCATAATAATCTTCAAGTATGCTAGGACAAGCTTATCCTTTGCCTTCCTTAAATAGGCATTGAAGCACTCATAAGCCTTATTGGACTATAAGTCACTTTTGACTCTTGTATCAAAAACATGCCTACATCACCTTTATTTTTTCTTTTCTAGGTTTTCTAGTCAACTATAATTACCTTAACAAAGTAACATTCTACATCTAATCCCTTATAATGATGTTTACCTGTAGTTATCTTTACAAGTTGGACAATAAATGTCTAAATGATCACATTTTCTTAATTTAGTTTTAATTACTAGCTATAGTCCATGCATACACAAATTGTAAAGCACTATAAGGTTAAATAATGTTGAGCATAAAAATCAATAAGGTGTTAGATATGTTGAAAATTTTACTTCATGCTTATTAAATGTAAGATCTCATACGTTGTCTACATCAATATCATCTAAAAAGCATTGAAGGAACTGACTCGAACTTTCTTTGCTCTTTATACTAATAACATTTTAGAGGGTATATATTATCATTTAGATATATCCCTATGGTAGTGAACTATTGACCTCCATACCTAGTTTTTAAATGAAACTTATTAATGCATTAAATAGGATTATAAGATTTTAGAGATATTATTTTCATTTACTCTATATAAAGGTAACATATACCAAAACTCCTTTAGGTGCTCCAAGGAAGAGGCATTTGTTATCATTGTACTTATAATAGTTTTAAAAAATGATCTTGATTTATCATATTGATCTTTTTCATCTACCATTATTAAATGTAAGATATGTTTATTAACTATTTATTCTTTAATATATGAAATTTCCTATTGGTGATCTCTTAATAATACTCTTTTTTAGGCTAGAAATATTTTAAGAAGGGCTAACTCTAAAATTCTCAATATCCTTCTTGTCATTCCACTTATAATTTATTTCTTTCAATAAATTTTCTTAAAACATAAAAGTTGTAGGTGGTCTAACCTCTCTTTAGAAAATTTCTTTAACTACAATAATTTATCTCTCATTTTAGCAATTGATATTCCCCCATCCTAATCGGACTAAGTTTTATGACTTCTCCCTCCTGATCCTTCCCTTCCTTATCTTCTTCCAATAAATTCTTCCATTACCTTTTCTAACCTTTCCTAGATCAGATGGACATCCCTAGACCTTATAAACAAGTTCATCATAAAACTCCCCCTCCTTTTTCCTCTTCAACCCCTAAAAACTACTGGCATTTTGGATTCTCTCCATCTTTGCTCCCTCCCTTAATTAGATAAACCTCCCCTCAACTGATTAGAATGTTACTATCACTTCGCCCTTTAACTCTTCTTAGTCCAACATCTAACAATGGATTAGTTAAGGCCTAGAATTATGTGGTGAGTGATGGAGACCCTTTAGTCAAGCTTAAACTCATACATTTTTTCCTAAAAACTCCCACTTCAATTACATTTCTGCCTCTAAAGATAATCCTAGTATGAGCAACTAAATGGAACAAAACTCTAGTTAGTTTTTTCTTGGAAAAATGCCTCTCTTCCCCTCTATCAAAGCATGGGCAGAAGCACTATGATCTACGCTTAGATTAGAGCATCTTTTGGTTACAGAAAAAGACTACTTTCTATTCAAATCTATTTCTAGGAACACAAGTTAAAATTTCAAAAAGATATATAAATGTAGACATACTAATACTCAAGGTCGTGTAAGAGAAACACGATCTAATTCATGCCTATGTTATAGACTAACACTTTTATTTCTAAATCATCTTACAAAAAGTATATCCTTTTGTTCTAAGTCATATTCTTACCAAATAAAAATACGTCCTAGCACATGACTTAGGCCATATGTATAAAAAATAACCTTGACACACATATTCTTAGTGGGGTTAGTTGTATTGGTTATACCTAGATTATAAGTTAACCATCCGTACGATATGACATAACATTTTTTATTATCTTTTTTATCTTGTATCCAAGTCCAAGTCTTTGAGTTTTATTTAAATTTTGACATGTTTTTTTACTTATTTTACACTTCATCTTTTATATTAAAAAATGATTAGGGGAATGAAAATGCATTTGGGTGTTCACTTCTTCTTTTGATATATGTTAAGTGTTAGTAAGAAAATATCATGATAATACAAAAATTTTGGCTAACAATTAATCGATGAAAATTATTTTTTGGAGAAGATTGTTAAAATAGATGAGATGAGAAAAGTTTATGAAAATGATAGTAACTGGTTGACATCACTTTGACGTCATCATCATAATGTGCTTCTGGAAAATTGTACAACTTAAATCTTTTAAGAAAGTCTAGGAAAATGTCCTTAACTTGAACTATCTTATCATTGATGAAGAATCCTTAAAGGACATTTTTTTATATAATGTATTCTAGTTCTATCCTTATTTTCTCTTTTACAGAATGGACTTTCTCTATTCTTATAGCTATTTAGTCTGGGCCTTCAATTTGTTTACTTATCACTCAACTACCCTTCTCTCATTTCTTTTTTTTTTTTGGTGGTCCTTTTGTTCAAATCATTATTGGTCCTTTTACTCCTCTCATGCTACTAAATTTAACCACTTGCAATAACCATAGCTCCCTATATTCATTTATTTATTTGTGTTTCCAATTCTCTCTTCTAATTCCTGGTTTGTCTCTCCTATTTGTTAATGTCCTCATTAGGGATAGCAATAGGTTGTGCATAACTTGCGATCAATTCAAAACATGTTAAATTGATCATAAGTTCTTTCTTAAATTCAACTAATGCTCGACCAAAAGGTCAGTTAAACTCGAGCTACCCCAAGCTTAAGTTCAAACTTTAGGGCACCCCAAAATGATTTCATTTTGTTTTTTTACTTTTTTAATCTACAAATCAAAACTATATTATTTAACATCATTTTAAAAGAGTAATTTTGGACAGTCGGGCATTGTAAGTCATCTCCTAAGACCTGAATTTAGTTTGAAATCCAATCAAATTAGGTTGAACTAGGCCAAAATTGCCATTCTTAGTCCTCGTTCATGGAAATCTCACCCCTAATCATGGTCATACTTTTTTTTTACCTTTTCTTTGTTCTCTTTTATTTTCGATTTTCATATGTTTTTTCTTATCATGTTTTTCTAAAGTGCTTTCTAAGTCGTTGTAACATGGCCCTCTCACCTCTTTTTAAAGCTTTGTTTCTTTTTTTATTCTTTTTAGGTTTTCTTACCTTTTTTACATAACTAATTAAAAATATAAAAAATAATTAATTTAAAATTGATAGAAATAATAATTTAAAAATTCAAATTAAATGTAATTGGGCTTGATTAAAACTAATCAATCCCAATTAGAAGTAACTATATTTAATTAAAATAATTAGAAAATTGATAATAAATAATGATAAAACATAATCAAAACTAATAAAAAAGATCATGAAACAAAGATAGACTTAAGTAAACATACATTTATTTAAAATATGATTATTTATTTTCTTAGTGTCTAAAAAATAAGTTAAAATAAAAATTTATGGTATAAAATAAAGTGTCTATAAGATTTAATAAATACATAAAAGTTTGAGAAGCCTAGATTATTACATCACATATAAAACGTGGGTCAAATCTCATATTAAAGAAGGGAAGAAAGGAGAGGTGAAAAGATTCATAGGCTTAAAACAAAAACATTACCAATCAATTTCTAACTAATTATTTATGGACAAGTTATTCCCTTTTTTAAGTTAAATAAATTTATTTCTAAAAAATGGGAGCTTAAAACCCTTACAAGCTAGACATTTGAGGGGTACAAAAGTAGTTATGGCTCACGGAAACTAGTTGTTATGGAAACTGGCTAATTCATTAAAGTTTATAAACACTTGTCTAAAGGAATTAACAAGGGTAACAAAGCAAGGCAATACTGGATCTTTTTTTTTAATGAATGAAAATATATTAAACTATAGTAGAAACTATTACAACATTACAACGATTTCCAAAATTCAGAGAGCTTTAATATACAGACACAGTATCGGTTCCATTACAAGAAGAGTATAGATCATTAACTTACAAACATAGAGACCTACTTTAGTTTCAGCTACTCATAAGTTCCATTTGGCTTTCATACGAGGAGATAGGAGGTCATCAACTCTTTTGGCAATAATGACTGCTCAGATCTAATTGAGAATTTTATCCTCTAGTTTGTGCTTGTCTTCTTCTAATTGCTTGTGGAGTCGATTATTTCTTTCCTTCCAAATCATGTTGATGGTGGTGGTGAATCCTTCTTTGAGGAGGACATCATTCTTATGGCCAGATTTAGAATGGTTTATTACCCAACTCAAGGTGTGCTCCCACTCATAGGTATGTTTTGTAGCTTCCACCATGCATTGGATCATTCTCCATATGGCTTTGGAGTAGTCACAAATAAAGACCCAATGATTCATGTACTCATCTGCAGCATGACAAAGAAGACAAGATGTATCTATAGGCAATAGTGGATCTTGTTTTCAGTTAAAGTTTTAATGTCTTCTAACATCATTACTAATTTTCTGTTGACACTATATATCCTCTAATCCAGTGTAATAGTCTATTTACTAGCATTTGTTTGTTTGTTCGAGGCTTGTTATGCATTCTACCCTTTTTTTTCTCTCTAAATGGTGTATACACAATAGTTGAATGTAGTTTGGAGAATGATGTAGTAATTAGCTAGCCTTTTCTAGTTATTACTTGGCTATTCTACTATTAGGTTCCAATCCCCCATAGGAAAATAGAAATTAAGAGACTACTGAATGCAAGAACAGATAAATTGAGAATAAATGCATTGGAAGAACAGATGAGGAGTTGATTTTGTAGTTTCCTGACATAATACACATTTCCAGTATTGAGAGTTAAGTATTATGTCCTTGGTCCAGAGTCTACATTTAACCAATATCTAACAATTATCTGCAACTTTTGGGGATATAAACTTCTTCTATACAAGTTGGGACCAACTTAATAAAGTAGGTTGATGCCTTAAATATTCTAAATAGGAAATTCCTAAGAATGAGAGTTAGGATTATAAGTTAGTAGGTTTTGTCTTATTTATGGCATTCTCTATGTGGACAAGACCAAGAATTGTCACGAATAATTTCAGTAAATTTTAAGTTTAGAGGGAGTCTACACCTCAAGGAATTGACTTTTGGTCTCAATTCTAGAGGTCTAAGTTGGATCTAATTGTAATACTAAAGCCAGGTATCATGTCCATTTCCAATTTGAATCTTGATAAGAGGATAAATAGAGTCCCTTAACCTGAGCATCTTAATGAATGGACAATAATGGTCTTTACTTTCTCTTGGATTCCAAAAGCCATTTGTGGATAGATAATGAGCATATATCCATTTCACCCATCTAGCTTATTTATCCTTGAAAATCTCCATATCCATTTGGCCATCAACATTTGAAGTTTAGCCTAAGCGAGGTTATGCCTAAACCTCATTTTTGTGTGGAGTAACACACATCAATCAATTTAATTTTAGCTCTATTATTGTTTCGTTCTCTTGACCATATTTATCTTTTGAATATCCTTTCAATTTCTTTTATAATCATCTCTAAAAATATTAGGTGGCCTCCCCAATGTGTTTTTAAGTTCAATAATACTGTTTTAACAAGCTAAACTCTTCCTACTAGTGAAAGGTACCTATTTTGATAGGTTGCAACATTTTTCTTATCTTATTCCAGTAGATGACTACAATCAATATATTTTAGTTTCTTCCAAAAAATCAGACGACCAAGGTTGGTGAAAGGTATGGTTTGAATTTGCATATTTGAGATTTTTTTAATAATTGCACATTAGAGACACTGGCTTATATGAGGAGCTTGTTTTTTGTAGATTAATTTCAAAACCGAAAATTTGGAAAACAATATGAGGGAGTTGATAAGCAGCTTTAAGCAGGAAAGATCATCCCTACTAAACGTTAATAATTTATCAGCATAAACTAAACTATAAAGCTTAAGCTTTTGGATTCTATATGCTTGAATATGGGCATTAAGGAGATGTTATGAAATGTAATCCTGAAAAGGAATTCAATTGCTATAGTGAAGAGGTAGGAGGATTATCACCTATATTCTTGCCACTAACAAAGGCACCATAATAAGTATTAATGAGGGATTTGAGGGGCTCCTTCTATCTTAAAGGAAGTAACTTAGCAATAATGTTTGTAGACTAGGCTTTAGTAGGAAATAGGCCTAAAGTCTTGCATACTGATTGGGTTTAGCTTCTTTGGAATAAAGTTTAAGTAGTTTTGTTTAGTTGCCTTAGCATTTTTCTGGAGTTAAATAATTTTAAGACACATTCCACCATTAAGTTGTCAATAGTGTCCTAGGTTTTTTTTAAAAAAAGTGCATTGAAGCCATCTTACCGAAGGGGTTTGTCAGGTTTGAAGTTAAAGACCACATCTTTAATATCTAAAGGAGAGACATGTCTGATTAAGAAAGACACCATTTAAGGATCCAATCTTGAGTGAATGAAAGCTTTAAGGGAATGAATGGAAGAGTTGTAAGGGGATTTTGATTACATCAGATTGTTGTAGGAATCATAAGCTATGTTTTTAGTGCTTTCTAGTTAATAAAGAGGTTCCTTTGAGCATCCTTCAGAACACTGACTATATTGTTATTTCTTTATGCTAACAGATAGTTAAAGAAGTAACATGTACGTTTATCATCATCTTTTAGCTAGCTCACCCTAGCTTTTTGCTTGAGGTAAGTGTTATAGAAGAGAAGAGCTGAAGAATGAATTCAAACCTATCTTCCTTGCAACTTTAACTTATCATCATTTGGATTAATATAAAGTTCCTCCTGACAATGCTTAAGAATCTCCTTACTAACACTAAGGTGAGCTTATATTTTTAGATAAGCTCTCTTCTTTAGGGCTTTAATTCCTTCCTTCACAACTTAAAGTTTATAGACAAACTGGTAAGTTTTACATCCTCAAATCTTTTTGCTTATGGGTTTCTCCATAATCTCTTGGAAGCCTTTTACCTACACCAAAAAGTTACAAAATATGATTGGATGTTTAATGAGTTTAGCGAGGGTCTTTAATTTCAATTGTGGAATGGTCAGAACATAGTGGAGGCCTAAATTGAGAAAAGATGATAGGAAATTTGATGAGTCATTCATTGTTCACCACTGCCTTATCCAATTTCTCCCTCAAGAACTAGTCCCCACTTTGCTTTTTTGACTAGGTAAAGTGTTGACCTATGTAATTAAGGTCAATAATCCCTAAGAGGTTTATGATTTAGGTGAGTTCATGGTAGCTTTGTTTATATGGCAGTTTCCTTTCTTCATCTTCTTCAGAGTTTATGATACAACTCAAATCTCTAATAAGAAATCAAGGAATTTGATTTCTTGATTGGACCTGCTTCAAGTCACTCTAGAGAGAACTCCTTTAAAACTCGAGGTTAGAAGCATAAATTAATGATACTATAAATGGGATTGCGCAGCTGAATAATTGACAATGGAGGTGAATGAGCAAATATGTGCTATATGGAACAAAAATTTGTATTTGAGTAGGATTAAAAATAATTAGGACTCCACCATTGTAGTTAAAGATTGGCTAGAAAAGAAATTCCAACTAGGACCTAGGAATCTAAGCTTGTTCTCTAATTCCCCAGTTTTTATTTTGGTTTCAAGAAGCCTTATTAATATAAACATTTTTCCAAAATGACATTTATAATTAGTTACTTTTTTAAGACAATTAAGTCCTAAAGCGTTTCATACTATGAGAGATATTATTTAGAGAAAGAGGGACTAACTTATTTCTTCTTGCTATTCCCACATGTCCTAGTAAGGGAAGGAGTTTTTACTACATAATTTTCCACTATAAAGATTAGATTCTAGATATAAAAGTTGCTGAAGCTCAATAATGTCAACTATAGAGAGTTAAAAGGAATCCCGACTAATATGATCTGGGGCTTCTTGCAGAATAGGATTAACATTGATTTGACTTAAATGGAATTGTATTTAGTACATAGTTGACTTCAAATGACCCCATTAATTCATTGCATAAGTATTTCAAAGATCTAACCTATAGGTTTCTAGGACGTGGTATGAGTAGGTTTCCAAATGCAAGAAAGCTGAATCATATGGTTAACCATTTCACCATTCTTCTTGAGACTTTTAATAATCAGTTAGTTAGGAATCTCCTTTTCTCATTTCACTTTAATGTATAGGCATGCATAGCTAATTCTGTCCATCTTAACTATTTGTGAGTTTATACTTAATAATTTGCCAATCGAGCTAGCAATGAAACTTAGTCTCCTTTAAATTTACTTAATTTAGTTTGTAAACATTAAATTTAAATGAGCAACTCGTATAAGGAAAATATTTTTCAGAAAATAAAATTGGAATTTGATATTATATATAAAGTAAAAATATTCTATAAACATGAAATTGTTTTTATATAAAAATTTAAGAATAAGTTATTATAAAAATTTGAAATGTTTCTCAATTTTTAATACTAGTCAAAATTAACAAAAATATCAATAAAATGTACAACTTTTCAATTTGTAGGAAAAGTAACCCACTAACAACCTCATAGCTAATGGTATTGATGTGGCACCCTATAATAGTGGAATTATTTGATACAAGAGCATTCAAGTGGCATGTAATTGACCTATTGAGTAATTGTTGTGTCTAATTTCGATCAATTTTTCTTACATTCATATCTTGATTTTAGTTACAAATTCTTACGTTTTTTATCCAAATATGAGATGAATTGAGTGAAAATGGTCATGAATGTTGCAAGAAGGTTGAAAAGAAACATTATTTGACCCAAAAGCATTCAAGTGGCATGTAATTGACACATTGAACAATTATTGTGTCTAATTTCTATTGATTTTCTTACATTCATATCTTGATTTTGGTTACAAATTCTTGCATTTTTAATCCAAACGTGAGATGAATTGAGTGAAAATGGTCATGAATGTTACATTAAGATTGAATGGAATGTTTTGAAAGGTAACATAAATTTTGGGTTAAAAAAATGGTGACTCAAGTGTTAGTCATGGTGGCGACTTAACTAGTCACCCCCATGCAAGTTCTTCTACATTCTTTTTTATGGTAAGGTGTCACACATGCAGGGTTTTGATGGCACATATGAAATCAAACCTAAACCTAAACATAGACTTCAAGGATAAATAGAAAGAATAGAGGGTGGTGGCAAAACATACACACATTCTATCATTCTCTCGTTCCACATTCTACACATTAACTCATTCGGGGACAAAAACAGAGAGAAAGAAAGAAAGCAAAGAAGAAAGCAGAGAAAGAAGAGACCAATTGGGTAAGGTGAATAAGAAGAATAGCAAAGAGGTAGGAGTAGTGTGAGCAGTCAACCATCTAGGTGAGAACCAAGCGGCAGTAAAAGGTGAGAGCCAATGCAGAAGGCTTGACAGTGGTAAGAGATCACTGCAACTCTGTCATCCAAACTCTTGTTTGCTCATTTTTTAATTATTTCTCTGTTTTTTTACTGAACTTACTCCTCTGTTAGTTTATAGACTCATACTCGATTATCTTTTGATAGTTCATTGGTTATTTACTTGGTTTATTGCTTAAATACTTCTCTTATACCGATAAAGATGGGATTGAAATATTTGAATATAATGAATCTTGTTATTTTTGTGATGGGCTGATCATTTTTTTAGAGGATTAATGTATCTATTTTAGTCGAATATGCATGATTTAGGGGTTGTGTTGTTGTCTTATGTTTGCTATAGTTTTTGAACTAATTAGATGTAGAATGACCAAACTTTGCATCATTTTGGTATTAAACAAAGTATCCAAAGAAGAAGTTTAATATGGAACTAGGAACTATAGACGCTTAGGTTGAGAATTAGAAATATATTAACCTAAGTGGTAATTATTAGTTAGGTTGAATAATTAATTTGGATGATAAACTTGTCGACTACGAAAGTTAGATTAGTTTGTTATGTGAATTGATTTTATAACCCAATTCGTAATTTTAGTAAGATAGTTATCCATCATTTCCCCTTAGTCATGCATAGGAGACTAAATAAGTGAAATTAATTCTCAAGAACTTTCCACTTCGATTAATATATTTGTTTTTGCTTCCGATTGAATCATTTTACTTTTCAGCTTAATTTTGTGATTTTATAAATCCTTCACTCAACAAATCGGGATAGAATTTTTAGGATTGCATTTGTTTTTATTTTCGTTCAAGATTAATCTAAGTAAACCTATTTCACCTCCTTGGGAGACGACCCTAGGTGATCCACTATAACTACTTCGTATACTTGCAAGTAGGTATTTTTAGAACTTATTTTGGGCACAACACAATTGATTTTAAACTTTGAAAAAAAAAACAACATTGACCATTCTCTACTAAACTATGCCCTTTTATTATGTAAGGGTGTAAGACATAAACCTCCCTTGTGGTTTAAGAAAGTTTAGAAAAAAACTCATTCTAATTTTTAAATTTCTAGAAAAAAATCCCTTCTCTTAGACATTAGTCAAAAATTGATGATGAAACATAAGTGGTGTAAACATCATATATAGACTAATTAAATATCACTAACATAGTACCTTAACTCTACTCTTAAACCTCTCTTGTAATATAATTATAAAAAAATTAATAGTTTAGATCTGATTTAATTATATTAGTTTGAATTTAAGAGTTAGGTTGGATCATCATGTAAGCAACATTTGATTAATCTGTATGTGATGTTTATGTTTCTTGTATTTTATCTTTATTTTTAACCAAAATCTTAAGAGATGAAGTTTTTTAGAAAATTAAGAACTCTACTAAGTTTTTTTCCAAAATTTTTAAGATCATGAGATTTTTCTAACTTTTTAAAAACTACAGTAGAGATTATATCTATTAGAGCTATTTTAATTATTGCACTATCAACACCATCCGACAATAATTATATATATATATATATATATATATATATATATATATATATCAGAGCTTGAACTAACTCTACTATGTCATTAAACTGTTTACTTCTTCGCCATCTATTCCTATGTTCCAAATAACAACGATGACCCGTATAACGTATTTTACTTTGTATCCTTTTTGAATATGTTTGCTGGTTACACACAAGACAAGTCATATATCCTTTAGTGCTCCACCCAAAAAAATTCCCATAAGCTGAGAAATCATTTATACTCTACAAAGTAGTAGCATGAATTATAAATGTTTTTCCTTCAACAACATCAAAAGTTTGCAATCCAAATTCCTATAGATCGTTTAAGTCATCAATTAATGGTTGCATGTATACATTGATGTCATTAACAAGAGCAGTAGGTCCTAGAATAAGCAAAGACAAAAACATAAAAGGATCATTCATACACTTATATGGAATTAAATTGTATGGGACTAGAATCACCGGCATCTATATCTATTAGTGCTATTTTAATTATATCATTATCAACACCATCCAAAAATAATTAAAAATAGAGTGTATGCAAATTATATATATATATATCAAAAAATTACCAGAACAAAAAATTACCTTACTATTGATTCGTTAGAGATCAAATTTTGGAGATTTAACAAATATCCAAAAAATGTCTCTAGAGTCCATATAGAAACTCATATGCTCAAATTTATATAAAAGTACTCAAGCTCCTCAAGCCTTATATATGTATCCTAGTATGTTCCAACAAGTTCACAGAGTCCTAAACCTTTTATTACCTAGATAGGTTTACAGAAGTTACCAGAGGGTTTTCCAATATTCAATTAACCAAATGGAAGAGAAGGGGAGAGAAAGGAAGTGATAGAAAAAGTTGTTTTAGAGAGATATAAAAAAGAATAGAAGATGAAAATTAAAAAATACCTGGTTTCTTAATTTAAATTGATTATCAAAAGTGTCAATTCATGATATAAGGACATCATCATGCTAAATAATTTTGTTGGTGTAGTGTGCCATGTTAATGTCATTATTTATGGGGTTAAGGATGAACTAACTTTTTCTATAAATTAAAAGTTTCAACAAATTATTATTACTTTTGATAGTTCTAAATAGTATTCCAAAATAAAGTAAAATTCAAGATTTTTATAGTAATTTACCCTACAAACGATTTTAAAAATTTTATAAAACCTTAATTTTCTTTGTCATAAAATCTATTAACTTTAAATCCTTTACATGGCTTTACATGGTGTTTACCGTTATCACCTCCTATCCTTGCCTCCCGACTATTCTAGTCCTCCCAGTTCAGACTTCTTCATAAGAACTTATGACTTTTACTTGTTCTTCTATCCTAGCTTGATGGTTCAACAGGTTAGCTATGGTGCCTTAGTATTTTGGTGACTTATCAGCCTTCCACTATTGTACTATTTAGTAGTGTGCTTTTCTCCTTTATTTCATCCTTAACCTCTACTCTTATAAAGGGTTCTGGCCTCTCCTTCCTATTGTTTTCACTTATTGTTCCATGTTTTCTTTTCCTTTTGGTTTCTTTATCATTTTAGTATCATGTCCTCTCTTGACCTAGCCTTAGAAAATTTTCCACCGTTAGCTTTTCCCACCAAACCTTATCTTCTCTACCACCCCACAGTCAACTTTCCAAATATCCTATCACTCCCCTTAGCCCACTCACCTCTTCAATCTAAAAGTCATATCCTTTCTCAATATGGGGACCTATCCATTAAAAATCTTCAAGAAATTGACATGTGCAAACATTCTCATGCAAATGTTACTTCCCCTACTAATCTTGTAAGGAAGACATGGTCCTAAGTCTTAAGAGACTCTTCCCAATCTCCCACACTATATTTATGTCTTTTGTTTCTTTTAATGGCAAGAACTTAGTAGCTCATCTACCTTATGTTCTCAAGAATGTTGCTCAAAAGTGGAATGTAACTCTCCTTAATTTATTCTAAGGAAAAGGCCATTATTTCTAGTTATAAATAGTTGGTCACAATCTCATTGGAAAATCTTTAGGTTGAGAGAATTTTTAATCACAAAAAATAACTTATTCTTGTTCAAATTTGATTCTCCCTTCTAAACTCATTGACATATTAAGTCTGATTCTTGACATTTCATCTCTAGACCCTTTTTTAACATAAATGGAGACCAATAATTTAGCTTCAAAATTTGAAACAAAATTAAGGCCTTACTTGGATTAACATCCATAATATTCCATTAGAATATTAAACTAAATGTGGTCTAAACTACCTTTCTAGTTTTGTTGGGAAGCCTCTTTGTTTTAATGAGGTTACAGTAGCAATGTCAAGAATCACTTATGCAAGGTTTTATGTCCTAATAAACATTGGTAAAAACTACCTAATGTAATCCCTATTTTGAGGCTAGATGAAGAAGGAAACATGTTTAAAGACCAAGTTTTTGAACCTACTCGTTGAGACTTGAAACCTCTAAGAATATGAATTTAAGAAGCCTTTAGGTCACAACCTTAAGATAGGATACTATGATAAGTTAACTCAAATGGAATCTATGAAAGATAATACACCCAATAAGGTCCTCAAGGGCAAAAAATAGGTCAAATATTTCGCTTTGTACGATGAGCAAACAATAGCATTAAGATGGATTCTAGCAATCCATTGAACATTCCTACTATCCTTGAAGCTCCAACATATAATATAGAACCCACCAAAATTAATGTCGAGGATGTAACAAAGAAAGATGTGATGTTATAACATAAAAAAGAGGATAATACAGCCAACACTCCTAAAAGGAAACTAGACCTTGATTCAAAAATGGAAGTAAGCAATCTCAACCAAGGAAGCATATAAGATATTCAAGAGGAGAACATCAAATTCAGGACAATTTTTAAAATAAAATCAGTTTAAAAAAAAAGCCTTCACCCTCCGTTAACTAATGGCTTTGTGTACTTTGAATATTAATTGGCTTAATAACCTCTCAAAACAAAAGGAACTACTTGATTACCTAGAAACAATTAAGCTCAGTATAATAAGTTTGTTCGAAACTAATCTAGTAGAAAATAAATGTAAGTCTTTTGTTTCTGAAAAAAGGTTATAGGATCATCACCAACCACTAGAACCACTTATATGGGAGAATGTTTATTGTTTTTGACTTTAATGGAGTTGAGATATTAAACTCTTCCATCTCTGATCAGCACATCCATATGATAGTCAAGTTAAAACAAGAGGGCTTAAGCTTTTAAGTCACTTTCATATATGCTTAGAACTATGCTTTTTAAAGGACCTCCTTGTAGAATACTACAAACAATTTGGGATCTTCTATAAATGCATCATGGTTAATTTTAGGAGACTTCAATAGTACACCCATAGGAGGCGGAAGGAAATGTAAAACTTAAAAACCACAATGAGGATATAAGGAATTATATTGCTCAACTATAGATGAATAATCTAAAAATGGATAGTTATTTATTCACATGGTTGAACAAGCAAGAGGCTAGATGGTATTTAGGGAAAAAATTGGACAGGGCTTTTATAAATGTTCCTAGGTTTCCTAGGTTACTTGAATTTTAGAATAATAAACCAACTTTTTAGAACTCCCTTATAGGATCATTCACCTATCTTAGTCAATATTTTAGATGATATTAGGAAACAACACTCTCCATTCAGATTTAACAACTACCTAATAGAATGTAAGGGGTTTGAAAATTCTATCCAAGTTAGTCTCAATACAATAGTTCAAGGGTACAAAATGTACATCTATCATAAGATCTAGTTTATAAAGACGAAACTAAAAAATCAATAAGATTCATTTCTACAACATGAACAATGCTATAATTGAGACCAGGAAGAAGCTTTCTAGAATCCAGGACCTCATCTATCAAAATCCTAATGATGATTTCCTTAAATTATTAGTGAGGGAGGCCTTATCATCTCATAATTAACTAGTAGAATCTAACTATTCTCTGATAGACTTAAGATTATGTTACCTCACTATATAGACCTTCTCAAGGAGCTTTTATTAAAGGAAGACAAATAGGAGATAATATCCTTCTAGTTTAAGAATCCTTTAGGTGCTATAATAAAAAGAAATCTAGGAAAGATTATGCATTTAAAATAGACTTTCATAAAGCCTTTCACACTGTAGAATGGAGCTTTATATTGAAGTCACTTAGAGCATTTGGCTTCCTTATCACATTATATTTCAACTATTTCTTTTGTATTCTTGTTAATAATGAACCTAATAAAGTGATAAAGAGTGCTAGAGGTGTGATACAATGGAACCCCTTTTCTTTATACTTGCTCACCTTGGAGATGGAAGTCCTAAATATGTTGATAAAGCTTGTCATTACTCAAGAAAATAGATTTAAATTCCAATCCAGATGCAAAAGGATGGGGATTGTGAATTTATCTTTTGTTGATGACCTTATTCTCTTTTCTAAAGCTAAACTAGCTTTAGTCAAGGCTCTAATAACATATTTAGACACCTTCAAAGACATCTCAAGGTTGTCCATTAATAAGAATAAAAGCCTTCTAATGCTATCCTTTAGGGCACATCAAGTAGCAAATCGGCTCTTACTAATCACCATTCTGAAGTTACCAAACCTCCAAATCATATATTTGGGTATGTTTATTTTGCCAAAGAGACCATCCCTAGCATAGTTCCAACACTAATTGAAAAGGTATAGAGAAAGATCTCTAATTAGTGCAATCACCCATTATCTTTCACAGGTAGGATTCAACTCCTAAACTCAATGACAAAAAGTCTCCTTTCTTACCTAAATAAGTCATTAAGACACTAAACAAAATTACGAGGAAATTCCTATAGTTTAGTGACTTCTCTTAGAGTGTTCATACTAAGGTTAAATGAACTGAATTATGCACCTAAAGTAAGAGGGAGGTCTACGCACTAAATATATATGTGAGACAAGCAGAACCTTATTAAGAAAATGTGGAGGTTGTTTAAGGATAAGAAGGCTTTATGAATCAAGTGGTTTCATGAATACCATATAAATAGCATTGTGTTCTAGTGTATACAACCCCACTATAACACATAATGGACCTTGTTGAACCTACTCAAATTAAGAGAGAACGATGAGGAATCAATTTTCATTTAATATAGGCAATGGAAAATCTACTTTCTTTTGGCATGGTTAGCGGACACAATGGTGGCCCCTCAGGTATGCAAATGAATTAAACCCTTTTAGAGATGTTATACATGATAATGCCCTAGTGTGGTAAGCTCTACCTACCTTCTGATACCAACTGGAACAAAGACCAAGGGGTAATATTATTCAATATCTTCTGGATTTGAATTTTAGTCCCAATCATAATTACACATTGATGTAGCATAGTCACCTATTTGGTTTATTCATCAACTCATCTTATATTGAATTTCTAGGAGATCACACTGTCAAAGTAAAATGGCACTCTCTAGTTTGGGATGAACATGCAAACCTAAGAGTTTCCTTCACTGTATAGTTAGCCTTTATAGAAAGGTGTAACAAAATGGATAAGGTAAAGAAGTTCCAAGATATCCCTATTAATTATGTCATATTCAATGAGGCTCTTGAATTAAATGAGCATTTTTAAAAAAAATAAATTTCCTATGCAAATATGACAGAAGATGTACTGGCTATGCAATATGGAAAATTCAAGTATTAGCAATTAAGAGATGGAAACTTGGTTCTCCCAACAACATACAAAACAAAAGGTTGATAAAATTGTGAGCAAGATAGCAATGAGGAACACAATGCATGCCATTTGGTGTGAAACAAATAAAAGAAAATTTTAAGATTCTTTTAAAGATAGCAGTGTGTTACTACAAGAGCTACTAAACACTACTAGACTGCAAATTATGGCCGATCATATCCACAAATTATGCAACCAAACTTTACTATCTAGATGATCACTTTAATAGTTCCCTTAAGTAGTCCCAATCTTGTTTCCAAGGTTCGCATAAATCTAGCTTATGATCCACAATTATAAGTAACTATTAGCTCAAAGCATGACTACATGAAAATATAACAATCATAGAGCCAAACTGTTGCTTACTTCATGAAAAAAGAGCATTTATGCATAGATGCTATTTAAGGAAACAAGATAAAGCCAACACTTACAGGAGAAGAACTTAAGTCAGAGCTTATCAAAACTTGTATGCAGAGAATAAAAGAAGGTTTGAAGTGGATAAGCACTAGTAACCTGGGCTTGAAACCTTCATAATCTCCAATCATAAGTGGGCATGCAAAACATCCTAAGTTCATCAATGGAAACATGTAAATAACTTTTTTAAGGACTTATTGGTAGAACTTGGAGGATAACCAAAAAATGGAGTAATAGACCTATCCAAAGTCAATATAACAAAGTAAGGGGCATAAAGAGTTAAAAGTGTTTTAAAATATCCCGTGCTAGTACGTTGCAACACGTGTTTTTGCTTGTAAGAATAATACCTCCAATTTTTATAATGAATATACCCTTTAATTAAAAAGAATATGTTAACCTGAAAAATATGTTAACCTTACACGCTAAGTTAAAAGAATACTACTTCAACATTTATAATATCATTTCATTTTGATTCAAGATCGAATTAGTTAAAAAATTATAAAATTTTAATTAAATCATTTTTTTGAAAAATAGTTTCAATTCTTTTTCAATACTTTGAATTGATGTATGTGAATTGAAATTTTATTTACGCATTTAAATAATTATCTATCTATTGATACATAAACTATACATATCGATACTATAAAATAAAAATAGCAATAAATTTACTCCTGAACATTTTAAAATACACATCTATCTTCTAAATGGTTTAGTAAGCTTAATTAAATCTTAAATATTATAAAAACTTTTGTTCAAATCCAAATCACTCTTAAACTTATTGTATGTTAACTAATTATGATAAATATTTTAAAGTGCAATGTGTTAGAATACATAACAAATAAAAAGGGTTTAGAATATAAGTATAAGAAAAGAAAGAAAAAAAAGTAGATACCAAATTTTCTATAACCAAAAGTATAACAGGAGAAAGTAAACAACGAAATCATTTTCATCACATTCATCTACGTGAAAGTTTGACAATCGTACTTCCTGGATCATCCTGCAAGGCGGAGAGGTAGTACGGCTAATGAACGTCATAGTTCACCGTATCAAGTTTGTCGATTAGATCCACCTTATTCATTTTGCTCAGTACTCTAAATGACAGATTATTTGATGATTTACTGTCCATATTTAAGAGTACTGCCAACTGCACCCAAAACTAAAAATAAGGGCTTGGTGTTCAAAAATCTCATTAAGCTCACGGAACTAAACTTTTAACATTTGACAAATACAGTTGTAGTATCACAATGTCGAACGTGAAAATATGAGATATCTCCAAAGATTACACTTCACCATCATCGCCCAAGTTAACCTGTCCTGAGCGGAGGAGAAACCAATATGACTCCATCTCCTCTAACAAATAGAAAGGGTACGGTGCGCCTTGTAGTCTGGATCAAGACAAATCTATGGATTAGTCTACCGAAATAGTGAAAGGCCCAGTACAACCCATTTGTAGTAAAGTTGCAAGAAAAAACAAACAATCCCAAGTACAAAACAACGACATCATTTAACAGGAAGACAAATTGCAAATCATCTCTCCCTCAAAATTATGAATCCTATAATTAGTCTTGTGCCTCCAACCTAACCATCCCAAATTAATTAGAACTTGTTTCTAGAAAACAATGTCTTAGTTACTTTAATGTCCACGAAAGTAATTGAGTTGTATAACCCAACTAATCACACACTATGTGCAGATATTTTCAGAAAAAATTCTACTACAAATCTATAAGTCTTTCTGATAACCAAAAACTTTTAGAGATTCTATATTAAGATTGGGAAGTTTTATAGCATGCATTTATAAATAAGTAATTATAATTACTGAATCTCAAACTAGTAACATTTTATACATACAAATACACACAGAGAGGGAAAAAATAATATATAATGAATAGCTCACCTAAAGGTTGTGGTGAACAAAAATCAATATATGAATTATAGATGTATCTCCAGTCCTTTAAGTTCAAATCAAAATTTCCACAAACAATAGACAACTGTCATACTATAATGAAAATACTCGAATTTTGAAAGATCGAATTTCTAAACAATATCCATCATCATGATAATGCAAAGAAAATAATAAGAAAAGCATTGAAATACTGTAAAATTAATAGCTAATCCCAAATAGAGAATTATTCGCGAACTTCTTCTTTTCCCCTCAAGAACTTGTAACAAACACTTGCTTCCTTTCATGTATCTTCTCTCTTTTGTATGCAAACAAGTAGAATTAAACTCAAACCCTGAGCTATTAGTTCTAATTGTCTACTGATGTCATGCCAAATTCTAAAGAAAACTTACATAGAAATCTCAATATATGGTTTTGTAACCCATTAGAATTAGTAATAAAAGGAGCCTAATATGAACTCCAGAAGAGATAATCTCTTGCTTCTCTCTACCTCCTGTGATTCTCCACATGATCAATCTCCTTGGCAAGTTGTTCCCCGTCTCTTGCTCAACTATTTGTTCTCGCCTAAGCTCTAGTGCTTCTTCTGCTTGCTTTCCCTCCATTCCACTGGCCACCAACCACCTTACTATTTTTGGTAATATGGCAGGTAACCAGGAGAGCTTCCCGCCTCTTTCTTCATCACTTCCTGCCCCTATCAACAATGGCTCTCCAGCACAGTCTCTGAATCCTAACCCTCCTACCTGTTGTTCTAACCTTCCTAATCATGATTCTCAACCTGTGAACTTAGATCCGCCAAAACAAACCTGAACACAGGTCGTGGGAGATTCAAATTCTGACTCTAAGTTGCATTCCTCTCCTCCAAGTAGACATGACGATCGTTCCATTGTTACCCCACCTTTGGAGACACTAAAGGAGGGCGCTTCATGTTGGAATTCCACCCTCCTTGGCTTATTTCATGATAAGTCTCCTGCCATTCTATCAAGGCCTAGGCATTTGCAAACTAGAAAAACCATGGCCTCTCTGAGATACTAATGAACAATGATGATGTCTTCTTCTTTAAATTCTTAGATGATGTAGATGCAAGGTAGGTGTTAAATGAGGGTCCTCGGCACATATTTAACAAACCTTTATTCCAAATCTAGAGTCCAGGTACCCACCTAGAGGATATTAAGCAAGCTAACATTCCTATTGGCTAGGCATATATGGGGTTCCTCTAGAGTACTGATCACAAGTGGTCTCAGCTATATTGCAAGTTTTGTTGGGAAAACGTTGCCCCTTAATCAAGCTACAGCTAAGATCAAGTGAATAAACTTTGCGAGAATTTGTGCTGTAGTAGACACAATCAAGGATCTACCCGAAGAAATCCCAATAATGAGGTTGAATCATAACCTAGAGCTAGTTAATGATGTGGTTAAGGTAACGCATGAATGGAAACCAAAACAATTGAGTCCTAAGAAATCTAGGACCTACTGGCAAGTTATTTAAAACTGAAAATTATGAGGAACTCATGGAAATCAATCAAGCTACTAACCTGGGGGATACTAGCAATTCTGATGATGATATGAATGTTGAAAGTCCAAATTTGTCTTTGGTAACTAAATGTGTAGATATTATCCATTATAATTCAACAGATGCAAAGATGGACACCTCGCCAGTCATTACAAACCAAGGTAATTTGAATAAGGCTAAAGATGGAGGAATATTTGGGAACATAGAAGGTGCAAATGTTAATATGAGAAATGAGTGCTACCAAGCATCAGATTGAGGAGGAGTTTAGTATTCAGGGGAAAAGAAAATCTAACAAGAAGAAAAGGCAATCCTCTACTAAATTAGGTTCATGACAATATTTGCATGGAATATCAAGAGATTAAATGCTCCTACCAAGCAAGTGGCTATTAAAGACTTCATTTTTGTTAATAAACCTTACCTTTTGGAATACTTGAATCAAGGCTCAAACAAGAGAAATGTGATATTCTTAATATCCTTCCAGAGTAGTGGAAACTTTTGAGAAACTATTCTAACCATTATAATGGTAGAATTATGGTAATATATAACGAGGATAAGACTGATCTACTATCTAGCAACACCACTGACCAGCTAGTGCATATTCAGGTCAGGTTTAAGGCACGAGCGATCCATCATCTGGGTCTCAGTCATTTGAAGTATAGCCTATCCATTTGCATCAAGCAGTTCCATTTTTGTCTGTAAATATTAGATTCTAATACTTATGGATTGCTATTTTGGTGGCAATCCTTTGCACTAATCAATTATCTAGAATTGTCCAAAAGTGTACTTAAAACCATTATACTAAAATGCAAACCTTAACTTTTTATATTCAAAAATATCTGCAGGCACAATGCCTTCAAGAAGCTTGTTAACTATCCAAAGGGAAATCTTGGTCCATACAAAAAGATTTACTGACTGTTAGAAGTCTTTGTCCATAAAAAAAAATCACAGACTGTTAGAAGGCCTTTAACCATTCTATAAACTAGAAAGCCTTTGAAGTCTTCATTGTTAACTAGTAGAGAGGATATTAATAAGGGTAAGCCCTACATTTCAAGAAATTAAGGGTCCTATGAAGGTAGTACCCTCAAATAATGAGATGACTGAAACAACTTCACAAGCCACGATAAACAAACTAAGAACTCTTCCAAATTCCAACAATTAAATATTACTTGCTGAAACATGCAAGTTGTAAGTGTCCATATAAACTGATAAAAATACAGAGAAATAAATAATTTACAGCATACCCGTACAATTTCTTCATAAGTTTCATCATCAATTTCAATAGTAGTAACAGTTTCTTCTACATCACCAAGGATCATATTTAGGTGCTGATCATAAGCCTGCAAATCCCAAAAAATTAATAGAACTTAATATCAAAATGAATAAAAGTTGGAGCATAATGCTTAAGAAATATTAGATTTATCACCCAAATAGAAAAGTTGGAAGTCCATCTATTGTCAATTATAATATCCAAATTCAAAACAAAAAACTGATGAGAGCTAAAATTAGGGAGCAACGAGGAGAGCATTTTTGAGAATGACAAATTCCAAAGCTGCCCATCATAGCACCTTTTGTGGACCTACAGCACTGATCAAACTGCAATCAGACCAAACACCTATCTTGTTCCACAATCTTAAGCCACAACAGTAGCTGCTTTACAAAGTTACACAAAGGGTCAAGTTTATGGTGAGCAGAAGACTGGTCAGAAAAGCATTAATTCGTTAAAAAATGAACAAGTGAAAGCAACCCTAATCTCTGACTGCCCAGTAACAAGGTACAAAAACTAACAGACACTTACTAATCGTATTGTTCTGGGTGGAAACTAAAAAATCTAACCATACCAGAAACAATGTGTTAACAATTAAGTACCAATGACTTATCTTAACAATTAAGTACCAATGACTTATCTTAACGATTAAGTACCAATGACTTATCTTCCCCCTCTCTTTTTGGAACCCATTACCCATAAGCTCTCCCTCAACAAAAATGTACCAAACCACAAATTGCCGTCAGTTGTTTCAGAGGGGCTCTTAATCTGAAATGGTATAAGTTGAAATAGAAAGCAATTTCAAAAGCTTTTTGTAACTGAAATACTATCCTAGGTAGATTTATACCCAAATCCTTTGCTTTTCCGTTCTTTTTCATTAAAAGAGACTTTCTTGTGGAAAAAAAACGTTAATTGGTTTCTGAAAAAATGAATATCGAGTCCAACAGAATCCAACCCCAAAAATTCTCGCAGTTCGCAAACACATAAAGTAGTTCTAAAATGGAATAATGCTAAGTGTTAAGAAAGGAGTCAACTGACGTGGAGTTTGCCACGAAGCTCACGGTCGGAGCGAAGCTTGACGTAGATACGCTCGTCCAGACTAAGTCTGATGAGATCCAATGGTTCCTTCACCGTACTCTCTTCTTCAGTCGCCATTGCTCTTCTTCTTCTGTTTGTCTGTCCGTTTGATTATTTGGTGTAAGAAATAAATAGAAAAAATTAGGCAGTTTGTGATTAATATTATTAAAAATAAACATAAAATGATTTGTCTACTTGACAGATAATGAAACTCGCCAATTAAATAAATAAATATCGTGGTTTTTAGCTATTAAGTAAATTTGAATAACTTGCCCGTGAAGAGGAAGAATACTTTGGTAATTTTGTAAATTTTTATTTTGCGAATTTTAAACCAAACTATTTACAAGAAGGCATAACACGAATTTTATGGTTAGGATTGGTTGATGTCTTCGTTGGTGGAAACAGATAACAAAACACAAAAATTTTGTACCCAACAATATTTGGTTGTTGACACTGTCCTTTTTGTTCCATCTCCGGTTCATAAAAACACAAATTTTTTGTTCCTTCCAAAACCGTGGCACAACTTTTTTGTCCTTGTCACAGAAACAAAACACGTGGGCTGTTAGACAAAAATACCCCCATATTATTATTAATATTCCACACATGCCCAAGTGTATAAATAGCAAAAAAAGACATTCTTAATAAAATATAAGACTTAAATGTATCTTTAACCTATTATATAATTAATTCTATGAATTCTTAGATGTTTTATTAAATTATTATATACTAGAATTTCTAAATTGTAGGATTTTTTATTCAATAACCAATTTCATTAAATTTTTAGGTTTTTTATTTTATTAAATATTTAGATTCTTCATTTTATTTCATTGTAATTAAAAACACACAAATACAATTGAAAAATATTGATAAAATTATAAAAAAATATTTACGTAATTCATTTTATTGTTAACTTGAACTAATTTTTTTATATTTAATAGCTCATTTCATTAAATTTTTAGGTTCCACATTTTTTTAATTCCTTATTTATAGATACAATTAAAAAAATACTAATACAAATCATTTGTTTTAAAATAATTAATAAATTACATATTTCCAATCATATTATACTAGGGATACTTTGTTCATTGACACTATTTTTTATGTTCTGTCAACTGCAACCAACTACATTTCTATCCTCGAGACACACAATTTTATCTGTTTTGTCCATTACAACCAAATACCTCACTATCTCCATTTTTTGTTCTACTCTGTCTCCAAATTTTTGTTTACAGTAACCATACGCAACGTATGTAACCTACCTATTGCTTTTAAACGGGGGATCACACATCTCGAGCCATCGCTTTCCATGCCTTATTTGAAAAGGGACATTGGAATAGGAGATGCTCAGTTGACTCCAGGTTAAATTTACATAGGTACCTAGGGATTCCTACATATTTTAGTAATCTATCGATGGTGGGAAGTTTACCCCTTACTGCCAACCAATGTTTTAAAAACTAGACCAGACATCGAACCGGTCGAAAGAAAGGTTTAAGGTTTAGAGGTTCAACTGGTAGTGAACCGCTATAAAACCAATATATAATAAATAAGAAGTAAAAATTATAAGAATATGTAAAAATAAAATATTTTATTAAAATAAAAAATACACTAATGCCTGTTATTATATAATGAACTAATAATAAATAAATATGAGTCTAATGTTTAACTTAAAATAATAATAAAAATCAAAAATATATTTTTGAAGGAGGTTGCGTCTCATCATCGTCAAAAGCTCCAAATTCTCTAACACTATTTACAGATGTTCTTTCATTTTAAAAATTCCTCTATTTTTACATATTCTACCGCAAAACATACATTTATATTTGAAATTCCCATTAGATGCTTGAGAAGAAGAAAAATAATTCCATGCTGGATCAGACTTACTACGAGTAGAAAATAATTCCATATTCTCCATTATAATTTAACCTAAAAAGTATAAAAATAATTGAGTAAACCAAATATTTCTAATTTAAAATATAATTATTAAATAATTTTCAAACTTAAAAATAATTTTATTTTCAATTAATTATAAAATAAATAACAGCTTAAATTAAAAATTTAAAATTAAGGTCCAAATTTATCAAACATTAAAATAATTATCAAACTTGCTTGGCCTATTGTTATTTTACAAGTAACTAAGGGAGGGTATATACTCTTTACAAGAAAATTAGTCTTATAGAAACAAAAGTTAGAGTCAAAGGCTTACAAAAGTTACAAACAACACAAATCATTATGAAGTTGCAATATTCTAGGCATTGTTCCAACTAGGACCAAGTCCCAACCCCAAAGGGGCACTTTTTTACTTCGGGTGTTTACTATGGCTGCAATGGAAAGAATGAGCATGACAGTCCTACATTTTCTTCTCTGAATATACATTAATGGCAACATGGCCATTACCATTGCCATTGCCCTGATGCGAATGTGCATCTCCGTTTTGCAAATTTGTATTCCTTGTCATACGCATCGAACCTATACCCTCTGAATCTGATGAATCTTCAACATATTCTACATCTTCATTGTAGCTGTTGATCAAGAAGTCTGAACAGTTTTTTTAAGCCATGATCATATAGGTTTCTGAAGTGACCATATGGACCTCTCAGATAGTTATAACGCATCGCATTTGCCATTTCACTTGTTGTTATATTGCGAGATATCTGAAGTATGATGTGGATAGTTATCAGCACAAGAATAAGTGTTCATAACATTCGAAGATATCTTCAGTGCAAGAAGTTTCATTCATAAGTTTAGCATACAAGATTCATTGCATATAGCTTAACTTTGAGTAGCGTCAGATTTTATTGATGCTGCAAAAGTTCAACCACAGTGAAGCTCAGATTAGATCGCACACACCTTAATAGGGAAAGTTCTAACACTAGATGTTCATAAGGACCAATTAAAACATGATACAAAAAAGTTACCGGAGAAATGAGGTAAGAGTTTGTAAATATGTAGGTTCCATCTGCAAGTGTCAAATTTCCTTGAAGAAACCAGCATAGTTAAACGAACAATGCATTTATATTATAAAATACCTCGTTAACTAAGATGAGGAAAATAAAATATTGGCCCCACATTCAAACGAAGGGCAACCATTTACATTGCAAAGCAATATACTCACTAAAATACAAATTCAGCTGCCCCAAAGCAACAGGAATTGCATATAATATAACCAGCTTTGTCAAACACAGGGAATCCAACATTTATCAACAGATTTAACTTAGAAAAGGAGATTACAAACATGAAATGATTAAAATATTGAAGTTAGAATCGTGTCAGCATCCAGTTTAGAACTAAACAAATCTCATCAAACCATAATAGAACTTACTTGACTTGTGAGTTCTCCAAACAAATGAGCCTAGTAGTTAGATACACAAGGGTCCCTGTAGGATCTCTGATTACAGCTTCAATTAAGTTGATGTCCATTGTCCCATCCTTGTTATTGTTCACAATCTTTGCATGCACACCTCTAATGGTTGAAATACCTCCATTCTCATAGAAGTGGATGTGAGAATTATCTCCAAGAATGACTTTGCTTCCCTTTATATCACAGTGTGTAAGCACACTAATAAGGTTACCCATGGTGCCTGATGGAACAAAGAGAGCTGCCTCCTTTCCCATGATCTGAGTGATTTGAAATTCCAAAAAGAAGGCAGTTGGGTCATCACCCAAAACAGCATCATCCACCTCAGCATTTGCCATAGCAACTCTCATTACTTCATTTGGTTTAGTGACAGTGTCAGACCTCAAATCTACCAATCTTGTTACCATTTTCGCTAAAAATATTTCCATGGAATTAGAGTTAAATACTCCAATTATTGATACCATCATCATCATTATGGATCCATTTCCAAAAGCGTAAAATAAAACTTCAAAGAAATAAGTATGAAGCTATGTTCTTTAAAACCATTTCAACAATGAGACCACTCAATATGGTCTGCAACTAATCACGTAAATGTAATAAACATTAGATAATAAAGGAAACGTGCTAGAAATTGTTTTGTGGATTGAAGGACACAATCTTCAAAATACCCATAAACCAGTAAAATTAAAAGGAACTCCAATACCTACAAGTATGAATTGGAATAACAATAGAACTTGATTTCAGTTTCTTAAATTTTAGATTAGAAGCATAATGTACTGAGCTCACACAAGTGAAGAATGGCTTGTCCTAGTCATAGATTTTATTTAGTTGCTCTAAATTAAAAATCTGGACGGGATGTGTTGCATGAATCTTCAACTACTCATAAGGAAATTCAAAAGAATAAGCTCATAAAAAATGAAAGTGAAATGAGTGAAAAACTTCTTAGTTTTTGAGTTGCGTGCTTCGGGATGAGACAGAGACGAGAGTATCTTACCTCTACTTCCTTTTCTTGGCTACTATAAGCCCAACAAATTTGCAACCTCTGAACTTGATTTCAAGATTGGAAACAACAACCCGCTTCCT
>JAOSBN010000006.1:14756127-14787781 GCA_027563595.1 Erythroxylum suave
TTCTTGGCTACTATAAGCCCAACAAATTTGCAACCTCTGAACTTGATTTCAAGATTGGAAACAACAACCCGCTTCCTCGTACTCTGCAAACATGCAAGAAACACGATCATTACCTTCAATCTCAGACTTGATAACCACAAAATTATCAATAAAAAGCAAGCAAGCTATAATTATCAATATCCACACGAAAATCAACTCTTTCTAGGATCTTCGTCTATTTATGTATAAACCAAGTATGTCAAAAACTAGTTTCCCAATTTGAAGCAACTAAAACTGAGAGAGGGACTTTACAGAGGTTCTTTCTCTGTTTGTAAGCTTCCGTATTACACTTCAACCCCTTTTCTCTGTTGTTGTCAATAAACTTCATAGCTTCATCTTTGTGTTTCCTAGTATGTGTGTGTGAGAGAGAGATGGGTGATTGTTGTAATTCATTGAAATAAGCAAGCAACAGGTGTTTCAAATGAGATCTAAGAAAAGAGAAAATGGTGGAGGCGAGGAGAGACTTTGATTTGTGATATCTAAACTTTGATTTCAGAAGAGACGAGAAGGCGGTGGAGAGGAGAGGAGAAGCTCAAGAGGAGTCAATGAAATGAACAAGAAATTAGCCTTTAGGTAGATAGACCGATTTGACAAAAAACTGGCCGGTTAGCGTATAAACCGGTCGGTTTTAATATATAAAGGTTATTAGGTGAAACCGAACCAGATCATTGACCGGTTTAAATTTTTTCCTTTCGGACTGATCGGTCCGGTCTGGTTTTTAAAACCTTGCTGCCAACCACAATATGTGCAAAGCAAGTGGTTGCACATGTTTTATCTACTTCAAATTGTGCCATATCACCTTAGGATGTGCATTTTGTTGACCAAGTTTTAAATCTAATATAACCCTCAATACACTATAAGTATACGAATCGTATCTTGTAGCGTATAAAGTTATCATTCTCACGAGGAACTAGGTAAAACAATTCGAACCTAACTTTGTCTAATATATTCAAAATATGATTTGAATGAAAATAATAACCGAAATTTAAACAATTAATAATACAAAGCAATTAAGCAACTAACAAGCAAGCTGCTAATGATTTAGGGTTTGATCAAAGATAAAGGCTTATGACTTATTCTTTCATTATTTTGTTTCCTTAACAATTATTAATCCAATCATATGTTGATCCTATATTTCCTTATGTATTAATTACTCTCTCTCAAGACCTAATCAATTAATCCTAATTGAATCCTAAAATTCCAAAATTACATCCTCTCAATTCACAAAACTTTCCTTAATGTTTTCAATTAGATTTGAAGTTAGCTATTTGATAACTAATTTCTCACTCAAGATCTCTCTTTGAATGATTGTTAATTTGATAATTACAAGACTTATTAAACTACCAACTCTCGTTGCATAACCTAATTTGATTAATTTGACTCATTCTCTCAATTTATTGTCAAGTATAAGCATGCATAATTATCACGACTCTAGAACATATATTAAATTAATAATAATCAAAGTCACAAAATAAATTCAGAATAAACCCTAATCGAGAATTTAAAAACTCATAAATATGTTAAACATCTTGGACTTCAGATAACACATAAAGATTGATGAAATAACTAAAGGAAAAGAAGAAAAACTCTATTTAGGTCTTAATATGGAAAGTTGGAATTCCTAAACATTCTTGATCTCCCTTGTTTGATCCACTTTTGTATGTTGGCTTTTAGGTTTTTTAGTGTGTTTAATGTTGTTAAGTAGTGTAGTAGTGGGTTCTAGGGGTGTAACTAGGATTTTTCCACTTGAATCGGTTCCAAAAATACCCTCAAACCTTAAATTAGATGAAAATATTTGTGTCATGACATGGGAGTCACAATTATGACCATACCCATGCGGCTCCATTCACGTCTAACATCCTTTTTCTTCAATTATCTTATTTCCAACTCTAAAAAGCACATCAAACACCTTAAGAAACATAAAATTAAGATTGAAACCAAGTTGTAAATCAAACAAACACTTAGAATATATACAAACACTCACATTAACATAATTCTAAGCTTATATATACGATAATCATCTAATAAACACCTAAGAACACACTAAAACACCTATCAAAACATTATATAAACTATACCTATCAATATCCCCAAACTTAAACTTTTACTTACCCTCTAGTAAAAACAAAATTACAAGCAAACAATCCAAACATAAACATATAAGAATACATTCACGGAACATGCAATAATGAGAAAATGGCATCAAACTTTATGGAATCAATCTAACTATAAACATCAATCATTCAACTTGTGCAACATACTAACCTATGTATTTCTTGGTTAAGCACTTTGAATTGAGTAGACATATCAATCAAAACAATAACATCCTATTCATTCACCTATAGCACTTGTACACATACAATTATAATTAGTAATTAATACAAAAATGCAACTATCACTAAGTATCTCTTCATGAAAATTTTTGTTATTTTCAAAGATCAGTAGGTTTTATTTACCTAAACACCATTTTTTTTAATTTTCGTTAACGTTAACTTAGTATTTTTAATGTGAAGGCAAACACCTTATCATGAATGTGCCCTAGTTACTCAACTAAGCCATGGTTTTTTTTTTCATTATTTAACTTGGTTAAAATTTCATTCCAGCCTCTTGACGTGAAGACAATCATGTTTGCTGTGAACGCTTTCAGTTACTCAGCTATATCATATTTTCTACTGGCTACCAACTCTATTCTCATCCCAATTTTTCAAAAAGGCCAACGTAATGGCAATTTATTTAACACATTTTTTCTTTTTATTTCTTAGCTTAACTCATTTCTTTTTAGTTAATCACCCTCATGAAAGATTACTATTAATGCTAACTCATTCAATTAAACTATGATTATAAATGTATACAACAAATTTCATAAAGTGAACAAATTGAATGTCATATCCTAATTAGCATGCATATTCAATCAAAGGTACTTAAAACATAAAATTTACAAGTCAATATTTTGCCTTTACAAGTTAAATAACCATGTTTAAAGCTAAAATAATTCCATCAAATTATTACCATTGACACAATTCACACATGCAACACATATTCACACAATGTCAACCTAATGAAAAACTAAGACAATATGATATGCAAAATTCAGACACTTGAGATGCATCTTCCTCGTTTGCTAAGTGTAAGAAAAACAATCAACACATAAATAAAAAGAAAAATGATAAGAAACAGCACAAAGAAAAGGTTAAGAGCACGAAACCACTTATGGAAATCGAGGTGTTGAAGGTGTTGGTGAAAGAATTGGAACATCTTGAGTAGCGGAGTACTTATAAATCTTCTTGATATCACGTAGCCGTTGTTGTTGTTCAAAAGTGATCTCCTTCAGAAATTTGTTGTTATTAGAGACCAAATTAAAGACCTTCTCCTAGCCTTCCTCTTTATCATCATTTATGTCTTCACTTATTGAGACCTTAGTTTACAGTTGTTGTGGTATAGAACTCGAACTAGCTTGTTATGTCCTACATCTAGCATGAGTTGACATCTCAGAGTGTCATATGTTCAATTGCCAAGATTTTAGCTCGCCTTAAGTGAGTATGATTTAAAAACATAGGAAAAACAATAGTAAATCCTTCAACATTAACACCATAGTAAGCAACAAGCGCGGTAACAACATATCCTATGCCAAGAAAAGTTCTTTTCTCTTTTTTAGAGAAGTAGTTATTGATTGAAAAATATAGGTGATTATGCAAACTTTTACATTATTATCCATGCACCATAAAATGAATAATTCTTTAATAGAAAATTTGTTACTTTCTAATTATCAAAAACAGCTGGGCACATAACTTATGCAGTAACATATGTTCAAGAGTAAGAATGATATTATTATAAGCATTTCGAACATTAAAGTTATCTAACCCCGTGAAATTTTCCAGTATCTCTTAGCACGAAATCGTCATATTTTTCAATTATGTTCGATTGAGGAAATCTTATAATTTTAGCTAAAACATCATAATTAAAATGATATGGTTGACCTCGCAATCAAAACCAAAATTCAGTCAAATCCTACGATGTAATTTATAAGGTAGTATAAAATTCGAGGGTTAATTCCTTATACACAATAAAACATAATAAATTTGTTCCATTGAATTTTATGTTAAAATTCTCAACCTTGTCTTTCAACCTTTGATTGTGTAAAATTTCAAGATCAAAATATCTAGCAGCACTAACAACCCTATAGCAAAAGGTTTGCAATCGGATAACTTCGTCTTTTGAATAAATTAAAAAGGAAACTTCAAAGTCTGGAACCCTGTCATGCTCACCTCTCCCCAAAACTTGTTCTTTTCAATTTATTTGTGAGCGTTAAAGAGTTTGTTTGATTCTTAGTGCCATAAATAAGTTTATACCTGCAAAATAAACAACACAACAAAATACAGTAAATACACCCAAAAACATGAAGAGTTAAAAGCACTACAAAATCTTGTAAAACCACATAAAAAATGTAAGATTTGTATGGAAATCACAAAATACATGTAGGAGGAATGAAAATCTAGTTTGAAAGATGCAAGAACAATTGAAAAACCTAAGTTGGAATTTCCTAAGTAGAAGTTGGAATTTTCCAACTTTCTAGCTGGCAATTGTAGCTTGCTCCACATCCATCCTAAGTTAGCTGAATCACCCAAAGGCATATAAAACCCCATTTGAAACCTAGAAAGAGAAGAGGGTTATGTAGCACTCAAAAATGAGGAAGAGAAACACATTTTTGTGTGGATTTTCAAGGAGAATCAAGTGATTTCAAGAGATCTTAAAGCTACCACACCAACTTCCAGCTTTGTTCTTCAACTCATAAGCCTTCTATTCTCTCTTCTTTCATTTCCTTTTGTTTAGTTATTGTATGGAGAAGATGTATGGACTTGTTGTGAGGATATTGTTGATGATTATAATGGGCTTCTAAGTAGATTTCAGGGTTTTTCTTACCATAACTATGTAAGAACTCACTTTGGTCTAATATATGGTTTAGTTTAATGCTTATGATGTATGGACTTTATATGCCTTGCTTACATTGAGAAATGGAGATAGGTAATCAGTTTGGATGTGTTGATGGTTGTCTAATAGGTTACTTCATATCCACTTAATGGTTAAACAAAGTGTGTAGGTTAAGAGATCACATACCAAACTTTAATCGTTATTTTAGGCTTAATTGGTTCGACTATTGAGAGAGAAAGGGCCAATACATTAGAATGCCTAGGACTAAGCATGATTACATTACCAAAGTGAGGGATTACATGTTATGGAGAGAATAAAGCTAAACTTTATAATTTGATTCTTTAAACAAACATTTTGTTCTTATTTTTGTAATGTTTTGAAGTGTGTTTGCAAGCCTTTGTATTGTGAATTTTTGCAATTTCAATCTCACATTATTTGGTTTACTTAGACAAAATTCAATTTGAATTACAAGGTAACTAATCAATCTTTTAGGGAACAATACCTTAATATACTATTTTATACTAGTCGTATATTTGCGGTATAGTAACTTCAATTAATTTTAAAATTTTGAGCTAAACATAAAGTAGCTATCATTGGTATAATAATTGTTTTGTAAATTGATACATTTGAGATTTAAAAATCCAATGTATGAAGAGACCTAGCATAATTGAAAGGAGTTAAACACACACCTAGAGATATGTCCATATAAATCCTCTGGATTAAGGTCAAACTTGATAGTAAAATTTATAAATTGATTAATGTAATTCTAGGTGTTTAATTAGAAAGAGATTTCAATTAATCAACCTAGGGGGCTGGATGTTAATATTTTTTAGAAAGATATGAGCATAATTTAGGAATCTCCATGATCTAATAAACTTTAAAATAAATTAAAGAGTAAAATCATGATTGCATTAGAAGTACTATGGGATTCAAATTTTAGGTAACAATGTTTCTATTGATTGTTTCTTAGTTTAATCTCCCTTTTAGTTTATCAATTGGGTTCGTTTATTTTAGTTAATTTATTTTAATTTTCATTTGATTAATCATCATCACAATAATTTATTAGACTAGATAATAAAAAAAGGTAAGTATTGATAATTCTTTTCTTCGTGGAATCAACCTGTACTTGCTAGTGCTAACTACAACTACACTATGCTACTTACGGTTAAAACTAAATCATTAACTAGTTTTTCAAAAATAGAATGCATTAAGGTGGAGTACAGCTTATTGTTGGTCCCATGTTCTAAGAAAATAGGTCTTTATTGGACCTATATTCCTTTAAAATTATCTCAAATCTTTTCAAACTTGGTTCTAACTTGTGCTAATCTATTTCTTCTTTATTGGAGAGCTAAAATATGGCCTGTAAATAAAATATAAGAAACATTAACAGATAAATCATACAAAAATCATCCAAAAATAAATACAATACTCTCAAAATCATACTTAGAATAAGGTCAGTTTACCCCTTACCTGAGAGCAACCTATAACCTACAACCTGATCACTTTTTGCATTGCATCATATAATCTACCAAGGTATGTACCTATATCTAATTCTTTTTGTAACAACTCAAGCATTGGGAATGCTACTTCGCCAAAGTCTTTATATACTACCAAATTTTAGGTTGAAGAAAGGGTTTGTTTTTAAAAAAAAAAAAGAAAACTTGTATATTGGAAGCGCAACATAATTAGATTTTAACCCTAGAGTCAATTTCAAAGAATGTTGATATTTTTGAGGTTAAGAGATATGCTAAGTCTGCACACTTCAATAAGATGCTTTTAAATTTTTAATATTTCCTCATATTTGTAGGTGTGTCAGTCTTATCAAACAAAGCATGTATGGTTTCCCAGTCGTAACAAGATAATGCATATTTTGACAATTTCAAGAATGGTATATAGTTTCCTTAATATTATGTGATCCATAATATAATTGATGACTCAGGCCTTTACCTAATCCAGTTGCATATGCACTTTGGGACATTAATGTATGTTTTATAATGCCCTACCATCTTTGAGACGTTATACCTTCTTCAAAGTTTTATACATACATCAAGCTAGACCTATGAAAAATACTTTATTGGTATAACCTAAACATCAAGTACAAAATGTGGCCCTTTATCTCTCAAAAGGACATGTATAAGTAGGAAAAGAAGTTTATGCTTCTAATCTTGAAGGATGGCAATAGATGGAGCTTCAAGTTATGTACCAGGTTATTAATTCCTATTTCAGCAATAGATATAAGAGCCATATAATGTTATAGGATTAATTAAGGATCCTTCTTAATAAGAGTTTCCTTTGCCCCCAGCTTAAAGATACAATGTTAAATGAAGACATATGCTAGAAGTTTTATCTAAAATAAAGAAAGCATATATTTTATCCTTATTTATTTTTATTTTCATTTATGTTTTTAACTCTTTAACCTATCTTATATGATGCATAGATGAATTTGCTTATACTAATAAATAACTTTAAAAAGGGCAATAATAAATGTACTAGCTCTACAGAGAACACACAGAAAATGTATGTAATTACCAAAATGATGGTATTGTTCCTTTACTCTTTTCCTCTAACGTCTCTCTAGGGAATTATGAAACTAGCCCTAACTACTTTCCATTTTTAGTAAGTTACAACCTAAAACTAGTCTCCTAAAAGCAGAGGTTCACTCTCTCCTGATGGAGGTGACCTTGGAAGAGGGTCATAAAGCCATATAGAACAAACCTCCTTCCCTTATGATTAAAATGAACTATTTTGAATCTAAGAATGTTAAAGTTGGCTTAAGTAGAGAAGATCTAAATCTGAATAGATTTAGTACATCCCATATGAAAGTAGTTCACAATCTAGTTCAAGGTACCAAAAGTGAAGCAACTTACCCTAAAACTCCTACTACTAACTTTTGGAAAAATAAGGTAGCTACCGCTTTTGTTTTAAAACTCACTCACTACCAAAGAGTTATGGTAGTTGGAGTCTTAACACCTCTAGTAAAGTTGCTAATATTGGTGCAAAGGTCTGGTCTTTTGCTTTAGTAGGCTACTTTTGGAACAAAAGTTCTTCCTTCCCAGAGGTATAAACATAGGCTATAGATGAATGAAGCAAAAAAGAATTGGAGAAGACATTGTTAATCAATGTGGACAAATTCATATTCAAGTTTTTTTATGATAGTTTTTTAGTAAGATCTTGGGAAAAAGCCCCTAGCACATTGAAGGGTAGCCCATGCTCCTTTAAAAAATGAGGCAAGGTACTGAAATGTATAGGGGTAACATCAATGGCATCCTAGTATGGATAAATTTACATAATGTCCGACTTGAGTTATAGACAATGGAATGACTAAGCTCCTTAGCTAGTTTAGTGAGTAAGCATATCAACATGGATTCCAAAATTGCATGTATGGATAGAATATGTTATATTAAAATATGTGGGCAGATATAAAAAAGATAGTGAACTACCTGAGTTGATACCTGTAATGAAGCTAGGAGATAATGTGCAACTTACCAAGGATGAAGTCTAACTCTTTTACCCATGGATAGCCAAAAACTTCGATAAAATTTCGACTCATGTAGGATAATCCTTTGCCACAAGTAGTTATACTAAATTGATGGGATATGAAGAAACAACTTGAGTCACTAATCTTGATTTTTAAAATGGAGTAGAGGAAACTTAATGACATACCTTAAGGTAAGATATACCTCAGGACAATTTTAGATTAGATTACATATGCAAGAGGTAAAAGCCCTTATACCAGGACCTTCATATATGAATACAATATCTTATGAGGAGGCTACGTTGGAGGATGAAAATATTCAGATGAACAATGACCCTAGCACTAAAGATGAGATAGATATTATTAAGGGGCAATCTATTGATGAAATGGAGGTTATTATAACCTCTAAATGAAGATCATAAAGGAGGAAGGGAAATAATAGATTGAGAGGATCTCAAGCTATTGACTGACCATAATATGAGTATATTAATATAGATCATAAGACGGTTAATTGATCCTCTTAAAAGACAAATTAGAAGGAATATTATTTGGGAGAATAAGTTTTTTGTAATAGCAAAAACCCCAACTAAAATTTAGTCTTAGTTTTTTAGGTTCTAAATTGAAAATTCACTCTCAGCACTATAATGGTAGGATTATAATCACCTCCAATTCAGACAAGGTGACAATCTAGACTACCCTAACATTTGATCAACTAATCCATCTTGAATAGAACATTTTAGCTACTCCTTTTTGTTTTGATTTATCCATTTTCTATGCTACTAACTATGAATTCCAAAGGTCTATGTTATGGGAGGATATTAAGGGATTGAGTGCTATTATTAAGGAGCCTTAGACTATAGTACATGATTTTAATTGTATACTTTCCCTTTTGGGGCTGCAAAATTAGAATCAAGGTTGTAAAGAAAGAGTTAGGTAAAGTGACACATTGTATAGATATGATAGATATGAGAAATGTGGAAAACTTTTATGCTTAGAATAATAGACAACAAAGAGTATACCTTATCAGGAGGAAAAAGCAAGATAGGCTCATGGTAAATCAATAGTGGCTTGCACACTTCTCTAACTAATTTTCTCAATTTGGGGAACCATTATGCTTTGATCACTCCTAAATGGAAATCTAAGGACTAGATAATTATAGACTTTCTAGGCTCTTTCTATGTTTTTTAGTTGCCTTACAAACAAAGAGGGTTTTGAGAAAGTAGTAAGGAGTAAGGGTACGAGGCTATAAGTCTTAATATCTTATAGGGAAACTTAATAAAGTTAAACATAGAATTAAATACTTTACTAAACAAGCTAAATTGGATTATGCTTTAAACTTAGAGCAAGCTAGGGAAAAGCTGATGAAGGCAAAATAGGATTGTTATAACTCCTCTCATGATTTGAATCCAAGGAACACTGAAGCCTCAATTATGAAGGAATGCAATTAAGCTATAAGTAAGCATAACTCCATTCTCAAATAGAAGGTAAGAGTTAATTGGTTAAAGGAAGGAGATTTCAATACCAAATTATTATATAGTACTGTGAGAATATGTTTTAATAAGTATAGATACTGTATTAGATAAATATCAAACATAAGATATAAATATCAGATATAGGATATAGGATATAGGATATAGGATATGTATTAGGATCCCTAAAAATAAGGGATCCTCAGATAGGATTAGATTCCTAGTTCAGTGGGATTAGGAGATTTGTTTCCTAATCTATGTTGTACTCTTTATGTATATATATCCTATTAAGTGTCAATAAAGAAGGTACCTTGAAACCTTAAAGTCTGATATGGTATCAGAGCCTTGTACATACATAGATTCCGGATTAACCTCTTTCCACCTTGAGTACACCTTTCCTCATATCTCCAGAAGCAGATTTAGGTTTAGAACTGGTTTTGGTTTCGGTTTTTGAGCTGAAGGTATTTGACTGATTTGACTAGGTTTAGATATAAGTAAAGGATCATTTTCTGACACTTTAAGAAAGCACTCCTTATCTTCCTTGAGATTCTCCCCCTGAAAATAAGATTAGACAAAAAAGGCTTCTTGTTCATTAAAGGTGACATCTTGGGACACATGAAATTTCTTAAAAGGAGGATGATAGCACTTATATCCTTTTTGATTTGATGAATACCCTACAAAGATACACTTTAGTGCTCTAGGATTCAATTTCCCACAGTCTTGGCTGTGAATATGAACAAAAAATACATACCAAAAAATGCAAGGTACAAGATTGTTTGTAGTAAATATATGTGGGTAGAATGAAGAGAGTATTTCCATTGGACTTTTGAATCCTAGGACTCTAGAGGGTAGTTTGTTAATTAAATGAGTGGATGTTAGGACTGCTTCCCCCTAAAAATATTTTATGCTCATGTTTGGTCTAAAAGGTGTCCATTTTTCCTTTCTACCAACTCGTTTTATTAAGGTGTTTTGACATAAGAAGACTCATGAATTATCCCTTCTTTTTGGAAAAAGAGAGTAAGAGTTTGGTTGAAGTAGTCTTTGGCATTGTCGGATCTAAGTTTCTTGATTTTTATCCTAAACTGATTTTTGACCATAGAGATGAAATGTAGAAGTACAGAACTCACTTCAGACTTGTGTTTGAGCAAGAAAACCCAAGTAACTCTAGTGCAATCATCAATAAAAGTTACAAACCACCGTGCCCCTGACACATTTGAAACAATTGAGGGACCCCAAATATCAGTATGAATAAGATGGAAAGGAAAATTGCTTCTTTTATTACTAATAGGAAAAGGTATACGCTTGTGTTTAGCAAGTTCACACACCTCATAATGAAGACTCTTGAAATCTAGCTTTGTAAACAAAGTAGGAAACAAAGACTGAATAATCCTAGTCTACAATGATGTAAGAATATTTTTTCTTTATTTGTCAATACTGATTCAAATAAGAATGAGTAGGGTGAATTTGCTCCTGGATAGGTTTAATCCGTTAGTTTCCTCAAGATAGGAGAGGCCATCCTGTTCTCTAGTACTTCCAATCATCTTCTCCGAATCCCTCTCCTAAAATAAACAATGACTTGAGTGAAATGTAGCATTACAAAGTAAATCAAGTGTGAGTTTGTGCACATATATTAGATTTATAGTAGCTTAAGGACATGGAGAACTTTTCTCAATGTTATGTTTTGACATCTCCTATGCCAGTTACTGTTGCTAAGGATCCGTCTGCTGTGGTTATCTTCTTATTGCTTGGGCAAGGGGAATAGGTAATAAAGAGTTTGGAGGAATAAGTCATATGGTCAGTAGCTCCTGAATCCATAATCCAAGATTGCTGAAAAACCTTATCTGAAACATTTAATCAAACTGAACATATACCTTAATGCACAAAGGTGTATGTACCTGCAGATTTCTCTATGTTGCCAACAAATGCTTTAATCTTTTCCACGTCATCTTGGTCAAAACCCTTTATGTCTTGTCTATCTTCCTATTGGGATGTACTTTTAACAACCTGCACTTTTCCATTACACCTAGGTTAATATCCTTTCTATCCCCATTCATGACTAAGAGGCTTTCCATGCAACTTCCAGCACTTATCCCTCGTATGACGTGGCTTTTTTCAATAGCTACACCATAGGTCATCACAGTTTTGGGACTTGGATTGACTCCCTTTTTTGGTTTCTGCATCAAATCTTTTCCTAACCTACTTTTCATTCCTAGCTACCATAGCTGAACCATCAGAAGGTTGAGAATTAAGCATCAAATTCCTCCTACTCTCTTCGCTCCGAATAATAGCCACTACCTCATTAAAGCATAGAACTTTCTACTTTCCGAGGATTTGGATCCTTATTTGACCAAGCTCAGAATTTAATCCAACCAGAAAGTCATAAACTCTATCATGTTCAATGAATTCCTTTAGTATAGGAGCATCATCTGGACACTTGGTCTAAATCACTCGATAATGATCAAGTTCCAGCCATAATGACTTCAGCTGATTGGCATATTCTGTGACAGATTTGTTCTCTTGTTTAGAGGCAACAATCTTGACCTTCACTTCGTACACTTAAGCTGCATCCCTAGCTTTTGAGTATGTCTGTTGAATTGCATCCCAGATATCTTTGGCTGTAGCCATGAACATCACCGTATCACTTATTTCAGGCATCATTGAGCTCCAAACCCACCCCATGATCAATGAGTCCTCCTCATCCTATGCCTTAAAACCTAGATCTTCTGACCTTGATCCAGTTCCTAACAAGTGAATGATCTTCCCCTTGCCTTTCAAACTAGTTCAAACAAGTTGTGACCACTTGAGATAATTTTTTCCATCCAATTTGTAGGTTGTTTAAATGATCTATAACTCTACCGAAGAGTGAGTCTTGTTTACTTCATCTGAAGAAGCCAGAATTATTAAACCTGAAACATTTCTGAACCAGATTTCTCAAATGAGGTAACAATTTCTGATTTTCCTACTTTGCAAACTGAAACGGAAGTGTAGATTAGTGAGGAAGATCAAGATCAACCTATTGACGTTAGAAAAGGAACCAGAACATGCACTAAAAGGTCGTCATAACCACTCTCACACTACATGTCCTTTCAAAATTTCTCACCAACATTTAAAGCCTTTCTTGTAAACCTCAATACCACAACCATTCCTACAACCTTATTTGAAGCATTGTCTAATGAAAAATGGAAACAAGCCATGGATATGAAGATGGAGGCACTAAGAAAGAATCAAACCTAGAGTTTGGTGAAATTGCTAGCTGGAAAGAGGCCGGTTGGCTACAAATGGGTGTATACAGTAAAATATAGGGCTGATGGGTCAATTGAAACGTACAAGGCAAGGTTGGTAGCCAAAGGATACACTCAAACTTATAGGATTGATTATCTAGAGACATTTGCTCTTATGGCTAAGATGAATACAGTTAGAGTAATTTTATCTCTAACAGCAAATAGTGGCTAGGAACTACAACAATTGATGTAAAGAATGCATTTCTGAATGGGGAGTTAACAGAGGAGATTTACATGGAGGTCCCACCAGGGTATAAAGCAAAAATGGCCACCAATACTGTATGTAAGCTGAATAAAGCTTTGTATGGATTGAAACAATCCCCACGGGCCTAGCTTGGTAGATTTGCAAAAGTCGTGTTATCTATAGGATATAAGCAAAGTCAAGGAGATCACACCTTGTTCATTAAGCATTCAGCCACAAGGAAAGTAACAATATTATTAGTCTATGTGGATGACATTATACTCATAGGAGATGATGAGATAGAGCAGCAGATTTTAAGTAATTGTTTAGCTAAGGAGTTTGAGATTAAGACCTTGGGAAGGTTAAGGTGTTTTCTCATAATTGAAGTAGCACACTCCAGGAGAGGTATTTTTATATCCCAATAGAAGTATGTTACTGATTTACTTAAGGAGACAGGGAAGGCTGCACGTAAACCCGCAAATACACCCATAGAGCCGAACCTTAAGCTGGGAAAAGCAGAGGAAGATGTTCTAGTCAATAAGGAGATGTATCAAAGACTTGTACGACAACTAATTTACTTGGCTCATACCAGACCTAATATAGCCTATACAGTAAGTATGGTAAACCAGTTTATAAATAGTCCTAAAGAAGTTCACTTACAGGCATGGTAAACCAGTTTATAAATAGTCCTAAAGAAGTTCACTTACAGGCAGCACATAGAATTTTGGAATACCTTAAGGGAACTCCAGGAAGAGGGATTTTGTTCAAAAGAAATGGAGATATGACACTCGAAGCATATACCGATGCTAACTATGCAGGATCAGTAGTGGAGAGAAGATTTACATGGGGTTGCTGTACCTTTCTTAGAGGGAATCTGATAACATGGAGAAGTAAAAAATAGGGGTTAATAGTATGATCTAGTGCAGAAGCAAATTTTCATGCTATGGCACAAGGTATATGTGACTTGCTTTGGGTGAAAATCATTCTAAAAGACTTAGAGATTAAGTGGGATGCTCCTATAAGGCTTTACTACAATAATAAATCAGCAATGAGCATAAACCACAACCTAGTTCAGCATTATAGGACTAAGCACATTAAGGTGGATAGACATTTCATCAAGGAGAAGTTAGACAGTGGTCTAATATGCACTCTGTATCTGCCAACACAAGACAACTTGCTGACATTCTCACTAAAGGATTGAGTAGCTCAATATTTGAGAACATTGTATCCAAGATGGGAATGGAAATTTCCTATTCACCAGCTTGAGGGGGAGTGTGAAAATCTGTTCTAATAAGTATAGATACTATATTAGATAAATATCAAACATAGGAGATAAATATTAGATATAGGATATGTATTAGGATCCCTAAAAATAAGGGATCCTCATATTGGGTTAGATTCCTAGTTTAGTGGGATTAGGAGATTTGTTTCCTAATCTATGTTATACTCTTTATGCATATATATCCTATTAAGTGTCAATAAAGAAGGTACCTTGAAACCTTAAAGTCTGATAAATACAAACTTCCTTGTTAATAGATGAGAGGGGGGAAAGAGGTGTTAATCAAAAGTAATTAGTATGTATTATATTAAGATACTTCAAAGAATTGATGGGTACCCCAATGTAAGGTGATAATATCAATAGGGACTTTGTTTGGGAAATAAAAGATAAAATCAACCAGTAGATGAAAGAGTATTTGGTTAGTCTTATCATAGCTCAGGAGATCAAACAGGTCTTATTTAGCCTTAATCCATCTAAAGTACATGTCTTAATGGTCTTAGTGCTCACTTCTTTCAATATACATGGAATGTCAATGGTGATTCAACGGTAGAGGCTGCTCAAGAATTATTTTCATCCTTTAAGCTACTTAGGCAATTTAATAGAAAACATATATGCCTAGTGCCTAAAAATCGAAATCTTTCCTTTATATAGGACTACCGCCTTATTTCCTACTGCAACATTGCTTATAAGATGATTTTTAAAATCGTAGTTAACATATTCAAATGTTTATTAAAGTCCATAATAAATCAGTCTTAAGGAGAATTTATCCCTAATAGATTTATTGGTGATAATATACTCCTAGCGCAAGAATTAAAGAAGGACTATGGATCTAAAAGACCTATTAATAGTTGTGCACTTAAGATTGATTTTCTCAAGGCTTTTGACACCATTGGATGGGAATTCCTTATCAGTTGCCTCTAAGTATTTGACTTCACTAGTCAGTTTATTCCATACCTAGAAATACCTATCACTATTAACAAGTCAAAATATGTTGATTGTATCCCCTTCCTGGAAAGCTACAAGTCCAAAATAAATACCTAGCAAAATAGATGCCTATTTATAATTAGCAAAATTCAATTGATCTCTTCAGTTTTGAGGAATGTTCACATACAATAGAGAGATCATCTAGTGCTACCTAAAAGGATCATTACATAAAGGTGTAACTACTACCTAAAAGGATCATTAAAGAGAGGTGTATTAAGCAATTTCTATGGTGAAAGGTAGGCAACGCAAATGAAGCAAAGGTCAAGTAGGAACTAAGTCACTCTAAATAAAAAGGTGGATTTGGCTTTGTACCCTTGGTGATTATGCAAAAAGTCCTCTTTGCAAAGAGAATTTGGAGGCTAAAGAGAATTTGGAGGCTATGTAATCGTAGGGAAACTTTATAGTCCAAGTGGATAAATGAGTACTACCTTGAGGACTCAAGTATATAACAGTTGGAATAGAATAAGGAAAATTCATGGAGTTTTAGGCGATGTTTAAGATGAGGAACCAAATGTACCCTTAGATTAAGCATCAAATTGTACTAGGAATGGTTCCAGTTGGAATAACTAGAAATTTTAAGCCGTTTAATTTATAGAAAAGAATTGTTATACTTGACTAGAAGAATCCCCTTAAGAGCTAAAGTTAGTAGCATTATTCAAGATGGAACATGTAATTTTAGAGGATCTAGTGTCTTGGTGAATATCATACCTTATAACCTAGACACTTTTGAAGAAGACAAAGTTTAATTAATGGGAAACAACTCTATAAAATTCGGTAACTCCTCATCCTATAAGATCTTCAGACCCTACATTCCTAAAATTCTTTTTGTATGATCTTATTTGGACTAAAACTCTATCTCCTAAATCTTTAGTTTGTCAACTAGTTAGCTATCAAAAACAGGTTGAAGATAAAGAACAAATGGTTTGGGAGCTATAACTTTATATGCTTACTGTGTAACAACATTCCAAAAGCCCTACAACACCTTTTCTTCAAATGTAGTTTTTCCCAAAGTATATTGAATCGATTAGAACATACAGTGTAAGCCTATTATCCCTTTTCAGATTAGAGAAACATTGTTTAGTAGGCTATTAGAACTATTAACACTGTTAATTAGTGTAGGATTATCTTCAAAAATGCATTCATTTATACTATTTACTAAATTTGGAGGGAGAGGAATAATAGAATGCATTGAGGAATAGGGCTAGAAAAGCACGTTCTATAAGATAAAACTATCAACTGGATAAGGAAATCCTAATTTCTCATAACACACAATCCAAAATTAGTCAAGAAATGAAAATCTCATGGAATTTGTAGTCACATTCTAGATATATGTTTTTGTAGCTGTGCTGAAGCCTTTATACATTATCTGGGTAAATTAGAAATGATTTCCTTTTCATTGTAAAGTTGTAAAGCTAATTTATAAGATTATTTATTCATAATTTAAAAAAAGAAGAGAGAGAGGGGCATTTACATTTGTCAAAAGGTTATCCCTTTTAATTAGCAAAAACCATTCAAATCAAATGTTATAGATAAGGCATTGCAATTAATTTTATTGACTGCCAATCATCCCTTATAAGTAAGTACATAACTTAAAGAGGTCCTAAACCCTAGGTGATTCCATTTTTTGGACCAATGAGGTTAGTCTATAGGTATAAAATGGTGAAATACTTAAAGGGAATAAAGGGACTTATACGCCCATATGGAACATAATATGGCTCATATAAAAAGTCTTAAAGCTTAATTATTCTTTTCCTTTACCCTTTTTTGTTTGATTTTAAATTGAACTTATATTAGTTCTTGAGTTCCCTATTAGTACCAAACAAGTTTTTTTTTTTGAAAAATTACCAAACAAGTTATTGTGGGAATATAAAGACTTGTATGGACAAGTAATCAATATATATAAAATAATAATTAAAATTGAATAAAGATCTCACATTCTAAGGGAAGAGAAAGAGAAGGGAATCATAGTGTTCACACAAACTTAAGATTGACTTTCGAAAGATTAATGCAATCAACAATTTTCTAAAGAACATTGCTTACACTCAATAAGGAAAGTTGACTCTAGGTCTATCGTTATGTCTTTGAGAGTAAAACTTATAATTCATTGAATTATGAAAAGATGTACGATTCCTTCATAGGGGAGATTGATAAATATTAATTAGACTATAATTTTAGCATGGTTTTAAGAGTGCTTTGCTATTTTATGGTTTTTATAGGATTTGGTATTCAATTTGGATTATACTTTCTTCTCATACCTTATTTTAACTCCTCAATAAAGAATGAATGAAAATCAAGAAAATTATATTCCATTTGGAGCATTTTGTGTAATTTTAGAGGAAGGATTTATAACACAAATATATGTCTAGCTAATGTTCATTGTTAAGTAACACGAACACAACATGATTCATATTATTAGAGATCTATGTTATCAATGATTTTATTAAAGTTCAATACGTAAAAGTAAGAGGAGCAACACAAGTCTAAAATAAATTTGTATCGGAACCGTGTTGGTGTTATAATATGAAAATTCTAGTGTTTTCTAATATAAAAGGATAAAGATAAAGGGCTTTGATAAGGAGAATCATTAGAGAGCTAAAGTAGAGCATCTTGAGATAGAAAGGAGCAACTTCAACATGAAAGAAAGAAATTTGCATCAAGATTCAATTATAGAAATTCAAGATTTCAAGATCCATGAGAATGAGTTCTTTTATTTTCAATTCTTGCTTAGTTGATATTTGTTTTCTAAATCAAATTAGGATAGATTTAGATGGCATGAATCCTAAAAGTAATTTTCTAAATTAATTCTTTAATTTAATAAAAGATAAATTTCCTTGTGAATTATTCATAATTGCTTGTTATGTTGAATTAAAATTAGCATTTTTATTCAAATTTAGATTTCATATATTAAGACTGAGAAATTGTATGTATAAATAAATTCATGGTATGAATAGTAAGAGTTGCACGGAGCCTTGGTAACATGCCACATAAATCTCATGGGTTAGAATTAAATTTAATAAAGAAATTTATAAAATAAAATGATGCTTCTTAAAAGTTTTGATTAAAAAGAGATTTTTGTCTACTAATATAAGGATAGGAATTGTATCTTGTAAAACCATTGATAGCCTTTAATGGCCAAATTCATTATATTTTCTCAAAAAAAAATTGTGAAAACATTGTTAATACTTCTAAAATAATAACATTTAACATTGTTCTTCAAATTTTGTAAAAGAAAGAGAGAAAAATTTGCATGTACTTTATTTCAAGAAGAATGCATCAGACACTTTTATAGAATGCATCAGACATTTTCTTGTACTTTATTTCAAGAAGAATGCATCAGACATTTTTATAGAATGTTGTTTTCATTTTGCTGATTTTCCTCTTCAGAGTCTCGTCGACTTTACGATCATGTATCTTTGTTAACATATGGTTTTTATGTAGCTGATAATAATTCCGAAGTAGTTAACAAATAGTAACTGAAATTATTCTTTATTACTGACACGTTGATCCTATTTCCAATTAATAAATAGTCAACTATTTTACGTTTATTGCTTTATTTTCTCCGTTAATTCCAAATATGATTACCTAGTCATCTAATGCACAAAAGTCCGGTACTCCATGTGATACATCATCTATGGTTATAGCTGTGCGGCTTATATTTATACAATAACTTAATTTTGTAATTGTCAAACAATTTCTTGCCGTCTGGTCTAACTATTGGAAACTAAATGTCACCTAAAAAAAACAAGAATCGGATGTTTGAGGCAGTAGGTGAAAGGCAGTGGGTGAGATCCCTATAACCCTTATCCGACACTTGGCTCATCAAGACCTTGCAGAGAGGATAAACATAAGAATTCTATCAAGGCTGGCAGTACATGATAGCTACGGCAGCTTTCTGAATCTTAAATTCCTATAACTGGCCTTTTACTGTTTTACATCATCACCACTGAAATATCCTAATAACACTCCCAAAAAACCTACAACAACAACACCCCAATGCCTTGATAAACAAATCATCAAAAGGAATCAAATAAGACCATGAAGTGCATATTTATAATGTCACACGAAATTTCTGAACAAAGGAAAAATGAGTAGAGTGGGAAGTCAAAACATGGGGATACATTAAGAAATTCCATGGAGCATTAATTGAAGATTAGAAGATTCCTTTGGGTAGGACCCTCTTTGTGAGGAACTTCATGTGAATGTGATGTTGGCATGTTAGGTTAGGAAAGGGCCCTTTCCTTAAAGTGTTTCATCGTTGTCCTCCCTTTACTAAGCTATCGTTTCTTTTGCTTCTCCCGCATATGTTGTCGGTTTAAATTTCTAGGTTGGCTTATAGCATACATACAGGAAGAAGAAGAAATGTTACACTTCCAAATTAATTAGAACCATTGAAAAGATGCAGTAATTTTACGGCAAAAATGCTTCCTTTCTTTTTCCATCTCACTTAGCATTGCCCGTTGTCTCTGGTTTGTTTTCCACCATTCCGAACCCACCTCCCTCATCTTCTTCCTCAGTCTCTGCATCATCTTCTTCCTCTACTTCCATTGTGTCTTCAAAATTTTCTTCAATTTTCTCTCTTTCCCTATCTTCTAGTACTGTCTCTAACTGGTTTTCCCTTTGCAGAGGCCACCGCCTCTCCGGACGGACCATTAATGGCTCCATTGTGCTTATGGAATTCACGGCTTGGCCATAGTTTACCGAACCCTCAATATCACCCTTGTCTTTGTATAGAGCATCGAGTTGGTGAAAATAAGGGCAGGTCTTTGAATCTTCGGGCCTTTTCTTATTGCTTTCCTTCACTTTCTTGAAGTACTTGTTTATGTTCTCCCACTTCTGTTTGCATCTCTTTGAACTCCTGTTGTATCCGAGCCTTTGCATTCCAGCCGAAATTTCCTCCCAAAGTGGCCCTTTTGGTCCATTTTCTGGATATTTGGTCTCCAGATTGGTTCTAAGTCGAATTAGAGCTTGAACTTCAGCTCTTGGCCATCTAGAAGAGCTTGATAAAACAGCATTACTTTCTCCGTTATCCTTTTTTGGAGCAGTCAAGTCCGTTAATGGTACTAATGGAGCTGCAGCAGGCGGCGGCGGTTGCGGTGGTGCTGGCTTGAACAAAGGCTTAGGGTTTTCTTGTATCTGCGGAGCTTGCTGCCCAGAGATCTTCTGCAAGATCGCAAGAACTGCTGCGTCTTTCGCAGCAGCAGCAGACCGTTCTTGGATCAAAACATCGTGCTCTCTATTTATCCTGGCCATCTCTTGTATTTTCCAAGCTTCTTCTCTTACCACTCTCTCTTGATCATGCTTGTCGATTGTTTCCAGGAATCTCCTTTGCAATTCTTCTTGTTTTCTCAGCACATCCTTTGTAAGTCCCTGAAAGAATTCTTTCCAATTTCTCTCCCTCTTCCGACTACCTTCCACTTCCTCCTCCGAGGCCGTGGAAGACGATGTAGAACAGGAAAACAAATGAGAAGACAGGTTTTGAAGGGTGGAAGGTAGAGAACTGTGAGAATAGTTAATGGGTTGTGAAGAAGATAATGGTATAGCAGTTGTAGGGTTTGTTGTTGGTTTAATAGTGTTTTGGCAGATAATGCTTATCGGTGTTGTAGTCAATGGAATAATAACATGGGAGGCGTCGGGAGGACTGACCCATGATGGTAATGCGGCAGTTGACGACGACAGCGATGAATTATGACTTTCAAAGGCTTGCAATTGATCAAAAAATCGATACGTTTTGCCCTCAGATTTACCCGTTCGACCTTCTTTGGTTCGCTTGTGGTACTTGTACACGTTCTCGAATTTCTCTTTGCATTTCTTAGCACTTCGGCTATAACCAAGCTCAGTTAATTTCCTGAGAAAAAGAATCCATATCTCATCTCATCCTAATTGAAAAAAAAAGAAAGCTAAACACAAATGGCAAGAGCTATGGCAATGAGGATCCAAACATAAAAATAAACTCCAAAGTAAAAGGTTAATCCAACTAAAACAGTAATAAAGATGAACATAAAACAAAATCAAAGCAAAGAGGAAACAAGCTATTTACGAGCCGAAGTTGACAGAGAAAAGAAGCTACAGTTTTGAAAGTACTAAACATTTATTAGGTTGTAAGGAGGAAAACTACAAATGGAAACGAAACAATTACACTAAAGAAACAAATTTTCATTCGATTATCTTCGAAAAGAATCAGAATTTAACCGCCTACAAAAAATAGCCTGCTAAATTCAAATCCTTTAACAACGTGACTCTCTTGATCAATGCTACTTTTATATGCATCCCAACTACTGAATGTCTGCGTCTACTCTTACACCGGTATACAAGAGCATGAAATTAAAGATCGCATAAAGAAGCTCAAATTATGTCAGATTTTCGTTACACAGATCTCCATGCAAGAACTCTCCTTAAACAGAAAGCGTCATAAAATTTATATATACAAATATTCCCTATAACCCAAAAATAAAGGGTTCGCTAGCTCCAGATATAGAAAGCGAAAGAATTTAATCACCTGGACACCTCTTCCCATAATGGAAATTTGTGACTTGAGTCCCGAAACACTGCATCCATATCGGACCTAATCTTCAACAAAGCCAAAGTCTCTTGTCTGGGCCACCGGTTTGCATCATAGTTCAACCGCTCACCTTCACCAATAATCCTAAGGCTCTTTTCTTCTTCACCTGAAAATCCGCCACCAACTTCATTGTCTCTAACCGTCTTAGTTTCGGCGACATCTCCGGAGGTCGCGGGCATAGTTGAATCACCTAGCATGGTGATAGTTGGAAGTTGTGCCCACCAAAAGGATGAAAAACAGAGAAAGAAAATATAGCAAATTAAGAAGGTGAATTCACTTGAGGGTTATAGAGAGATGGTTGTTAAATTTATTTGGGTGAATGAAAACAAAAGCAATGACAAGGAAGACAGTGATCTTTTCTTCTTTTAAAAGTAATTACCTCGCGGAATCTTCAGTTATCTTTTGTATTTTATCGAAAAAGGGTGACACAGCAGAGTGAGTTTTATAGAACATGCATAATAATAAGAAAATTATATTTAAAATTTAGAATAGTAAAATGGTAATAAAAAATAAAATAGGGAAATGGTTCGTTAGGTTTTGTTGTTTGTTACACTATATAATTAAAATCAACGCATTGAGCCTTTTTAAACTTAATTTACATGTATTATATATTATCCATTTAAATAAGATGGTAATCGCATCGGAGATGTTTTCCAATCTGTTTTTGACCCCACATTATTGCGATTTACCAAGACAAAACAATTAATTCAACCAATGACTAATCAACTGTATGAGGTGTGTAATAATAATAAATAATAATGTGCAGCGTAAGGCTTTGATGAGAATAGAATACGAGCGTGGAACTCGTGGAGCCACATGGGCGAGATTGGTCACAATTTAATGTTTTTTTGATGTCGACCGTTAGCTACAACTCTTGAGAAATAACTCCCCCTCCTAAAATGCTTTATCTTGCAACCATCTTTTTAATTTGTATATGGCATGGGTTTAATACTAACTTGTTAGTTAGGGCAACCCATTAATTGTTAGTAGTTAGCAATTTAGTTAGGTTGTGACCTGCCTTAACCAATACTATTGAAAATTTTTGAAAGCGAATACGACAACGCAAATTCTGGGGGACGGCTTATTTAAGTTATTATTATAATAATCATAATTGAAGCCGTCCGGATCGGATCGGGGACCAGATGTGAAGTGCGGTAGTTTGAGAGTTCCAATTACTTGTCAAGAACGAACGTGTATTGTATCCAAGAAATTTCCAGCACGAGTTTGCGTTGTGCACCACTCAAACTCCGTTACTAATAATCGTAGATTGTTGACTTGCTTTTCGCAAATTTAAGATGACAATTGGCTGGTCCATGGGCCGCCAAATTGTTTAAATAATTTTTTAAAAATTAAAAATATATAAGAATTTATTTTTTAAATTATATTAAGATTTGAGTTGCCCAAATCCAAGCTTACTTAAGGTCCAACTCTTTTACATGAAATAAGGTTGTTTTGGTTAGAATAATTGGATCTCGAGTTTATCTGGGTCTGGGCTTGACCCATGGGTCAGTCCATTAAAATCAACCAAATTTAAGCCCATAGGCCAAAAATTGCCATTCCAACGCAAATTCAACTGGCAAAGAGCCTTTTTCAGATATTACATCAATTCAGGTTTGAGTTTCATAAGAATATTTGGGACATATCTTTAGGCTTGTTTATATTCTGTAATGATCTTGATAACAAAGGAAATATAAAAATCTTCATCATATACATCATTTGAAAGTCCAACTGAATGATTTCGTCTTTTGAATTTGTTAATATGTATGAAGTGAGTATTTTAATTTATAGTTTCTCCATGCGTATCATCCAACTGTAGCTATTGCACTTAGGATGAAAACAATATTTAAAAGATATCTTATAATTTAAATTAATTTATATCAATTTTAAAATTAAGGTTTAATTGGTGAGAGTAAAATCCCCTAAACTTAATTGAAACTTCAAATAAAATTTGCAGGTAAATTTTATTTAAAAGAAAAGGGCAATTATCAAACATTCAAACGTCTTAAAATTTTAACCGAAAACTTGGTAATTGTTTGGTGACTTCTTTTATCTTTTAGGTAAATTTGCCTATGTTTACTTTGAACTATTTTCTACGTGCAAGGTATAATTAAGAATGCCAAATCTGCGCATTATCTAAATCGAGAGCATAATTAGGCTATTGAAGCTTCTTGATATACACTTTGTATAAACTGAAGCTTAATTCGCCTATTATGAATTGATGATAAGAAGAAAAGAGCGTTGGAACTTGGAAGAGGTGAGGTGATTAAGAAAAGCGTTTAAAGCTTTTAAACTAACTAAAGAAGTCAGAGCAGAATAATTGGCCCCTGCCCTCAGGTTATAGAACTCAAAGAGTGGGGTTGGAGCTATCAACCCCATGATTTCAATTATTGGGTGCAGGTACAAAACGAATCGGAAACACTTAATAATGCCACAACGTGGGACCCACCCCATTCATCATTCAAAATCTACCTAAGATTCTTATGGTCTGTTTGCCACCCCATTCATGATATGGTAACAGATATTCTATTCTTACTGTTCTACTCCTCCTCTTCCTAAGCTTATTCATCCATTTTGGGCACGGGAAGAAGAGTCGTATAGGAGACGAAGATCTGCGTTTTTGCTGTTCCAGAAACATAAAACTACTGCATCTGTCATTTTCATATTCTCGCATGGCTGTCGTATTCATACTCTCGCCGTTGTTTTGTGCGGTCAATAATGTCTTATTTAAGATGAACGTTGACCCCTAGACTACTCACCGCATTCTATTTTTATTTTCATTCACACACAATCACACGCGCCGCCCCACACACACATATATAATATCTCTTACCAACTCATTCAAATTTATAAATTTTTAAAAACGTCGAATTAATTTAATTTTATTTAATATTTGAATTATTATTTTATATTAAATGCAATTTTATCATACGTTAAAGAGTTTGATTGAGGTTTGAAAATTATCTTCCATTAATGAGTGTTGATGAATATATATACAGATGATTTACATTCACAAGAACTCTATCTACAGAGTTATACCTATTCAAACTAAGTGATAGAAAGATTAGTTTCCTTTAAGATTGGGATTAGTCCTATCTTTGTGATATTATGCCCCCGCAAGTTAGAGGTTAGTTCAACAACACCTAACTTGGCTAAATGTTGATGAAAAAGTGGCTTTGGATGTGCTTTGGTCAATGAATCTGCCAGTTGATCTGCTAAATGAACATGTTGAACCCGAAAAAGATCTTGATGTACTTGATCCCTTACAAAATGAAAATCCACGGCAATGTGGTTCATCCTATTACGAAATACTAGATTTTTACAAAGATAAGTCACATCAATGTTATCACAAAAAACATTCGGTACTTGTGCCAGCCATATGTGAAGTTCGTTTAACAAATTCGTTAGCCAATTTGCTTCAACAACTACCCCAGGCCCAGCCCTGTATTTGGCTTTTGTTGAAGACCTTGCTACTGTTTGTTGTTTTTTGGAAGACTAGCTGATCGGTGAGTACCCAGATAAGTTATGTAGCCAAATGTTGATGTTCGATCATGTGGATCACCAGCCCAGTCCGCACATAGGTGAAGAACGTCTCAATAGCAACCCATAATTCATTGTATGATTTAAGTACCTAAGTACTCTTTTAACTGCTTGCCAATGATTAACCGTCGAAGAATGCATGAATTGTGATAATTTATTGACCGAAAAACTAATATCGGGTCTTAATAAGGACAGATATTGAAGCTTGCCCAAGACCTCATGATATTATTTGACATCTGTTGCAGCTGAGCAATCACATAACTGAAGATTAGAAGTACTGGACATAGGAGAGGTCACACCTTTGGTTTCATGCATTATATATTTTTGAAGCAGTTCAGAAATAAATTTTGATTGAGTCAAGACTAACCCTTCTGCTTTGTACAATACTTCCACACCAAGAAAAAAAATTCAGCTCGCCCAAGTCCTTAAGAGAATAGTGATTAGTAAGTGCAGCAATCATATGAGAAAGAACAGACTTAGAGTTTCCAGTGACAATAATATCATCTACGTAGACCAGAAGATAGATAATTATGCCTGGCCGATTGAAGATGAACAAAGAACTATCAGACTTGGATCCAATAAAACTATAGCAGAGTAAAAAATTATTCAATGACATAAACCATGCTCGCGGTGCCTGTTTAAAACCGTAAATTGCCTTCTTTAGTTTGCAAACATAGTTCGAGTGAGTCGAGCTTTCAAAACCTAGCGGTTGTTTCATTTGTACTTCATCATCTAGCTTCCCTTGTAAGGAAGCATTGTTGATGTCTAATTGATGCAAAGGCCAGTTTTGTTGACATGCTATAGTGAAAACTAATCGAACTGTAACAAGTTTGACAACTGGACTGAAGGTGGAGTGATAATCAATACCTGGCCATTGCGTAAATCCCTTGGCAACAAGTGGAGCCTTGTATTTGTCAAGATCGCTGTTGGCCTTATACTTGATCTGAAACAACCACTTGCACCCTACAACATTTTGATTTTGTTGTTTTGGAACCAATTCCAAAACAAAAAAGTAAGTTATTTAATATATAAATTTATGATATTATACGTCAAATATATAAATTATTAAATTAATTTTTTTCCTCACTCTTTTTTTTTAATAATCCCTTCTTAACCGACTATATAACCCAACCCAACCACTATCCATCGCTGTGTCCGGAATTCAAAGGTGGATCCAAAGAAGAAGCTTTCCAACAAAAAGATGAGAGCGAGCATTGTGGATGAGGAGCAGCAAACATCAGCGTTTGAGTGTGGGCTGGCTAATTGGTGAAGCGAGGAATGTGAAGTTATAAGGTGAGAGAAAATAGATGGGTGACGGTGTTGATGTCGCAGGCCGTGGTAGATAAGATGATGGAGATGACGATAAGAGTTCTAGGTTTAGGACCCTAATCATGAGAATTATAGTAGTGATGTTTATTATAAAAAAGATGGTTGTTGAGCTGAGGGAGTTTGCTTCTACTTAATTATTATGTTAAATTCTTGGTTGTGCATGTAAAGGTGGTTGATTTAGTTAAAAGTTATCCTCGGTATTTCTGAACTCTTCAAATATCGGATGTTTGTTTGCAATGTCCTAAAACTACGGTCTAAAAGAATGGTACTTTTGTCTTTTCTTGTTTAATTGTTGAAAAATGGTTTAGTCAAACAGAAGTTACGATATTGATATAGCAGTTAAAAAAAATGATGGGTTTCCTTAAGATATCCCTTTACGAATGGTTGGTAATTCTAACGAGTACGCAAATCATATAGCTATGTGTATGCTTATACTTGGACTTGCCTTTCTTAAAAATAATCGCAAAAAGTTTAAATAATATTCAAACATTTTTATCAAAATTTAATATAAATCTTAATGTTTTAGCCCGTTAGAAAGAATCTAAAATTTCTTAAACATTAAAAAATAGCTCAACTAAATATTTCTATCAATAATTTCTTACAAAATATATGACTCGCATATTTTACAAATTTACTTGTAGGCACATTTATATATGTTTATCCTAAGTGGAAAAGGCAAACAATTGAGACATGAAGCTCTTATATTTTCCCCAGACATTGGTTTATCATTGTTTTTATGTCCGGCTTCATCCCAGACGACAACATTTGGCATCATTTTTTTAAATTTTTCTTGTTTGGGATTGTAAATTTGTGATAATTTTTTTGCAGGTATGAAGTGATGTGTTCCGTGTGGTATAACTTAGCTGCTTGCCTATATAGTTTTATAGTTTGGGTTTTTGCCATTGTAAGGAGTACTTTTGATTTTCACGGCAAAGACTTGTGGTAATGTTGTAAATAGTTTTATTATAGTTAATCAATTATCCTTTAATTTTTTTTAAAAAAGCCTATTTGCTTACATTCAAAGAGAGCACACCTTTAAGAGTTGAGTTGGTAAATATCATCACTAGTGTCGCCCAACTATTTACAACAAATTTAAGAGGGACAAAGCTTAAAGCTCATCATTAAGAATGACCATCATTGTAATAATCTTGTTAAATATATCATAGAAATCATGTAGATGCTCTGAAACTGATTTCCCAACTTTCCACTTTAAGTTTACAATCCTTTTAATCAAAGAGGCCTTATTATGTACACCGTCTTCCTTTTATATAAACCTTTTAACTTCTTTTATAACTCAAAATGATCTGTTTTTTTAAGACACATGGTTGAATGTGCTAATATAAATCGATTGTCTAATAGTGCCTAAAGTTTTCTGCTTCATCTTTTCCTATTTTGTGCCTTACATGTTTTCAGTTTTTAAAAGAATATCATCTTTCAAACCTCTGTCAACATCAATAGAATCAAACAAATCCTTGCAATACAAAAGGTCCTTCATCATGGTGTTCCATATCGAGTAATTTAATGCATTAACTTGAACTTAGAGTTGTTTTTATTTTCCATTATGACGACTTTGATACCACTTGGTAGGAGACATAATTATCAGCTCTCTAAAAGATGAATCAAATATCAATAATAAGAAGGAACTCTTCAAGATACAACAATAAAATAATATGAGAATAAGAAACTTTAAACGACGAAAAAAACATTAAGATTTACGTGAAAAATCTTCCAACATAGAGGGAAAAATTACAGCACAATCTTACAAATAAATCTACTAAACTCAATAAGGATTTACAGAAAATTTTGGTTTCTCACTCCAACAACAACAATTTGTCTCACAAAGTTTTAATATTGAAACCAAAGTTAATGTTACAATCAACAATAACTCAAATCAATCCCAAAAAATCAAATATGGATGAGAATACAACCCTTTTAAGTTTTAACCCTCTCTCTCTCTCTCTCTCCTTGTTTTTGAATGTTGTGGTTGCACTCACACCAAAAACCTAAGTTTTTTTCTCTTTTATATTACGAAATTAATTTTTCTATAACTTACACGACCATATAAGTAATTTTGTATCTTTCCAACATCGTCTCAATTGCAAACATATATGATTACAGAGTTACATGGTTGTGTACCTTCACACGGGGTATGTTCATAGGTGTGTATAAGATGGTGTATATTTTTCCCTCTACACACTTTCTACACACTTTCTTCATATATTTACAAAGACTTATATAATTGATTCATACAATCATGTAAGTCAAGACGAGGGTGTATAGCACTCTACACGACCGTGTATTTGCTTAAAAGAGATTTTTTCATCATGCTTTTACTTGTTCTTTATTCCCACGAACTATAAAAGCATCTTCAAACATTAAAATTCTCAAAATAGATACGAACACACAATAAATATTTTAAAATATATAGCCATTTTGTCCTATCACTGTTTCAACTTTCCAGAAAGGGATGTGCCGCCCTAAAAAGAATACGTTTTCTTTTCATGAGTAGCACGTACGAAAAGTTGGTGATCTTGCCCATTTCACTTAAAATATTTACGTTTTTGGATAATTCACTAAATGATATAACTATTTATAGCAGCGTTACTCACCTTTGCGAGTCAAAAATGTTTTGCCGGGGCTACTGGAAGTATTTGATGCAAATGAACAATGATTAGTTAAGTGCAATCTATTATTAATTACTTGCAAAACGTACAAGATCTTTACAAAATAATTGCTGAACATGAACAATCTAATAATTGATTGAAATTTGAAAGGTGTTTAAATTTTATCATTTATTTTCATAATGACATGATAATTACATATTCTATAACATATTAAACAAGGGTGAAAGACCTGCTAACTCTTCGTGATTTTCTTGGTTCCATTAAAAATTCTTATATTTTAAAGCTATTAAAATAAATTTCTATGAGTATTCTAGGGAGAAATGCACTTCTGGTTGTTAAGTTTTTAAATTAAAAATATTCATAGACTTATGTGACAAACTTTTGTCACATGGGCAATCATGTCATAAAAAGGGTGATTGAAAGTTAAGAAACTACATATATATTATGTATTAAAAAATTAATTTTATTGATTTTACTTATTTATTAGTTTAGCGCGCGCACACATATATATAATTACGTATATCAAAAATATTATTTAATAAGCAATATTGATTTATTTTTATTAATAATTACTAATATATTAATTTATTATATTTAACTAATAATAAGTAGTATTTTAATATTCTAATAAATTAATGATCCCATTTAATTTTTATTTTTTATGCAATAATATTGATTATAAAATTCTTATTATTTTATTAATTTATCATGTTTTTATATCACTTCCTATATTAAAAAATAAAAATATTTAACATGTAATATTAATTCATTTTATTAGTAATTAATAATTAATATAATTTATTAAAAAATTAATAATATACTTATTAGTTTAATATGATAATAAATTAATTATTACATTTAATCTTTATTTATTACACAATAATATTAGTAAATAAGACAATCAATCTAAGAGTAAAATTTTAATCAAATGATAAATCAATTGAATATCGATGAATTAAAAAAATTGAGTACTCAATTAGTGAAAATAAAATTTTGGATGCTCAATGTTAGATTTCAAGTACTTACAAAACCATTTTATCCTTTTATGAATAAAAAATTATATCGTAATTGTTCAAAGGGAGATCACTTGAGTCCCTTAACTTAGAAGTTCATTTCATTGTTTCTGCAAAAGTAAAGGATCTCCTTCTCAACAAGCATTTGGAGGAGTGTCCAAGAACTATGCCATCTCCAAAAAAACCTATCTAAACTTTGCAGAATATATTGGTTCAATGTTGGAGGACAAAACAATAACAAAAGGTGACCATGAAGTGTATGTGATACGCTTGGGATCGTGTATGTATAAGATATGGGAGGAGAGAAACTCAAGATGCTTCACATGTGTGGTTAACTCCAAAGGATAAGGTAGATAATGATTTAGAAACTCAAGATGCTTTACATATTTGGTTAACTCCAAAGGACAAGGTAGATAATGATGTAGAAACTCAAGATGTGGTTAACTCCAAAGGACAAGATAGATAATGATGTAATTCACTGGACAAGAGAACAATTGGCATACATTAACCAAAAAATAGGAAAAAGTTGAAATGAATTCGAGATTAAAGTGATTGTAGTATAGAACGTGGCGATATATAGTGACTAGTAATTGAAGTGTATGGATGGATCATTTTCTCTTAAGAAATATGATTAGTTTGTTGTGCTTTATAGGTCAAGCTCAGAGTGGAATTAAGTGTTGATGGTTTGAGTTTTTATACTTGTATGTAGAGCAACTGATAGCGCGTGTCGAGTGCACTGCAAAATTTACCTGACTCTGCACACTAAGATTTGTAGTTGCGGTAAGTCGGGATCGAATCCACAGGGAAATGCGAAAATGCGAAAACAATTAATTGAAAATGCGAAAAGTGTTGAGTATGAGTAAAGTCCAGTTCTAGGATCAATCTCAGCCTAATCACAATCAAGCATATTCCTTCATTCTAAAGTCTTTACAATTCTTTTCGAACTATTGATCTG
>JAOSBN010000006.1:14797322-14840868 GCA_027563595.1 Erythroxylum suave
AAGTAATTCTCAAGGTGAAGGAAGTTCAAAGAAAACACATCGCAAAAGGAAGAAGAGTACTGATAGTTTAGTTTCATATTTGGAACGTATCACTGAAATGCTTATTGAAGGTTTGGAGAAATCTAACGAGCAAATGGCTAAAGTTGCAGAATCTATTGCAGGGTCGAATCAGAAGGAATCTAAAAATAGGTGAAAAGTAGATGAAGAACTTAGGAAAATGAAAGACTTAACACAAGCTGAATGTATTAGAGCTGGAATAAAACTTGTAAATAATCCAAATCAAATGGATTATTTTTTCACTCTTTAGGATGCTGACAAAGAAGAATATCTAAGGTAGATTTAAAGAGTAATTAATTTTTAAGATTTTCAAAATTATTACATTTAGGATGTTCAGAAAATAATTGGCATTTTTTTATTTTAATTTTGAAATTGTCCAGTTGAAATAATACATTATTTGTATTTTTATTTTCAATGTTGGAAAAATTTTTGATATTTAATTTGAATTTTAAGATTTATCTTTATACTCGGTTGAGTTTCTTTAATATTTTTAATACTATTTAATGATATAATATTATTATATGATTAGAATATCATAAATGAAAAAATTAACATTTAATAATATAACTTATATTATAAATTAACATTATTTAATGATTTTAGTTTTTATTTGGTTTGTAGGGATATAATTGGAAACACAAGTCAAAATTAAAGGGATATAATTGGAAACACAAGTCAAAATTAAATTACATTCCATGAAATATTGTTAGACACCAAACACTATAATAAGAATCCACCCAACTTTCCTATTAGAATTCTTATAAGTATCCAAACAAGTTAATATCTTTACTTTCTTATGGATTTACTTTCCAAGGAGTCAGATTCCAAATTTACTTTACTTTCCCACCAACCAAACAGAGCCTAAATGGAATCTTAGTGAAGTAACTACTTCTTTTATTTGGTCAATTCAAGATGTCTAAGAAGCTAGTTTATTAAGTCAAGAATTCTTTATCATTGAAAGGAGAAGATCAAGTTGAAATGCTAAAGCCAAAAGTTATGGCATTTCTGTCAAACAGTCTAAATGAACATATTGGCTTTGAATATAAGGGGACTAAACAATTTCAAAAAGTAGCAAATTTTGTATGATTATTTGAATTCAATAAAACTTATAACGGATGGACTTTTAGAGACAAAACTTAAAGTAACTCAGTATGTTAAATTTGGTTTATTTATAAAGTGGATGGCTATTACCAATTATATTGATAAATTATATGGAAGGATTGCTACTACTTTCAATCTTGATAAAATTGAGGATTTAAATTCCATTTGCCAGATTTAGTCATTCACCTATTTGTTAGAATACATAGATTTATACCAGTATAGATTTTTTTAAATGCTTTTAACTAAGTCTTTCATATATACTCTCTTTGGAATAATATTAGAACCATTCATAGCTCAATTGATGCAACCTAGTTAATCATAGGTGATTTTAATAGTACTCTGTCTACTTTAGAAGTTGAAGGGAATTTTAATATGAAGAACCTATGTAAAGAATTTAGGTTTTGCTTATCATATAATAGGATTACAGATCTTAAGTTTGATGGAAATTTCTACACATAGAGAAACAAGTAAACTGGTAACGTATTCTTAAGAAAGAAAATTAATATCGCACTAGTTAATCACTCTTGGCTTGATAATTTCCATAATAGTAAATTTGTATTTAGCAATTGTCTGTAATTAGACATCCCCTTATGTAGATTCAAAACCTAATGAACTCCCAAAAGAAAGCCTCATTGTTCAAATTTTTTTAATTATTTGATCAACTTTAAAGGTTTTTAAGAAGCTATTAACATAACATAGCCCTTTACATTAATGGTTATGAATCCTTTAAATGCTTTAAAAGATTGATGAGAGAAACAAACACTTAATAAACTCAACAAATTCATCAAAATAACACATTTTTTAGCTTTAATAAAACCAAAAGTATTTTTACAAATGCCTATTAGTTCCCCTGAAACAATTATAGGAGAAGAAGGTATTGAAGAATTATAATAAGGTTCTAGAGGATCATTATGTATTGTTAAAGAAAAATTCAAGGACACGTTAACTTTAGAATGGTGAAAAAATATAAGTTTCTTCTATAAAGCTCTCCTTTCAAGAATATATATTAATATCCTTATCCATAGATGATGCTAGAGTATTCTATGATCAAGATTAACTCTTAAAGATAGTTGATAATTGCTGTGGTAACACACTAGGAATTGCATCAAGTAGCTTTTCCTTAGTTCCTTTATACTAAAAGTAGTTTCCAAGGAGCAATTCCTATCCTCAATTCTTTTATACCAAAAGTAGTTACCAAGGAGCATTATGAGCTTCTCACCAAACCAATTTAAATTGAAGATTTTTAGAAAGATTTATTTAGCTTCAACCCCAACAAGGCATATAATCTTGATGGGTTTAATTCTTTCTTTTATTAGAAAGCATGGGGTTCTCTAAAGACCTAAGTGATTATTGCATTTCATAAATTCTTCAATAGTGGGAGATTACTATATGGAAAAAAACTCACTTTTTTCTAGTTCCTAAATTACAAGATCTTATTTCTTTAAAAGATTACAGACCAATTGCATCTTGCTATACCTTTTACAAAATTATTGTAAAGAGCTTAGCCACTAGATTGAAACTAGTTCTTACTTCAATAATGAATCCTACATAAGGCCCATTAGCAATGAAAATCTATATGTGATAACATGCTTCTTGCTTAAGAGTTCTTCAAAGATTATTACAAAAGGAATTTTGTCAGTAGTTAATGTAAGAAAGTAGATTTTCATAACTTATTTAATTTAATTGATTGGAAATTCATGTTGCACTCTCTTTATGCTTTTGGTTTTCCCCTTATTCATATCTTGGATTGAGAAATGGATCACTCCTTCATTAATAGCATTATAATTAATGGTGAGGGCCTCATAACTTATCAAAGGATTTAAATGGATCATACAAGGTGATCCACTTTCCCTTACTTATTTTTTATTTGCACTGAAGTTCTTACAATGTTGATTAACAACAACATAATGCAAGAAGAGAGTTTTAAGTATCATAACAAGTACAAATAGATGGGTATTTTTTTACCACTCCCTTATTATTAATTTGATTCTTCTTTGTGGAGGTAATCCTAGCTCATTTTCTTGCCTAATTAATTCATTCAATACCTTCACTAAGCTATATGGATTGGCTATTAATGTAGACAAAAGCCATCTTATAGTTTCAACAAGTGTTGAAAAATTATCTTGTTATTTTGTTAAAATTACTGGGCTTAGAGTTAAATCTCATTCATTTAATTATTCATGGGTACTAATCACTATAAAAAGGAGATTTTATAAGGATTGGAAATCATTTTATAGTCCGGTGTAGAGGAGAATTAGGAATTGGAGTAATAATAGCCTTTCATTTGTTGGTAGGTTATAACTTATCATCTCTGTTTTAAATAAATTACACATTAATTAGTCTTTGCACTGAGTGTACTTAAGAGCTTAGCTAGGGATACTAAGAATCCTTTTAGGAATTTCCTATAGAATGGTAATGCATACAAAAGCTCTTACCCCAAATTCAGTTGGAAGGAAGTTTGTCTACTTAAAAAATAAAGAGGAAGTGTTAGTCCTGAATTTTTTTGATTGAGTTAAGCATGATAGTTTATGGAATAAGCATGGAATTTGAATTTTTGCCTTAGAATAAATTATGAGGTCATGATAGAATAATTATCAGAGTTTAAATATTTATTATAGTGTTAGTAGGATTTTATTTCACTGGATTAAAGCAGTAGGATTGTATAAAGGGCAATTTTTGGCATGTCACTAAAGATTAAAAGGCATGAAGCATTAAAGGAAGGGTAGGATTGACTTTTAGCACTCATTAAAGGTAGAATTGGAAGAGGAAAAATTGTGTCTTACACACTAAATGGACAAAAACGTGAATTGAACAGAGAGAACACGTGAAAGAGAGAAAAGTGTGAGAGAGAGTCGGCTATTAGAGAGAAAAGAAAGAAAACAAGTTATGGTTTCATCTTTTCTTAGCTTTTAACAGTGATTTTGAGGGTGTTCAAGAAGAGAAAAAGAAAGGGGAAGAGAAGAGCGTCCATTTGTGCCAAACATCTCTTTGTTTCGTGAAGATTCAAGGTAAGCATATTTTAATCCTTTGGATTTTTAGAGGGATTTTGGTTCGTGAAGCTTAGGAAATGCATGAGTTTAAGTATTCTAGAATCAATTTTTAGTAAATATGCTTTTTGGGTTCTCAATTGGTCTTCCTATTGAATTGGATTTTTGCCAATGTTAAAGAGAGTCAAGAGAGGAAAGAGGAGCAAGTGGAAAGGCAATTTTAAGCAAGGAATCCAAATAGGTCAAATGTTTATAGTTGAGTTAATGAGCCATGAGTATTTTTTTCGAATCAAAAGATTTAAATGATTTAAATGGATTTATAAATGTTGCATTTATTACTTCTTGAATGATTGAAGTATTTGCTATATTTTTGGTACATGAATCTTGATGGAAATTGTATTTGAATATATCATGCTTATGGAAATCAGGTTTCCGAAATGTGTCTTTTATGCAATATGCTGACAAGTCATGAAACTCATGTTTGTGTGCGATTTTGTGGTGGTCCATCATGTTATGTCACGTGCATGTTGACCATGCTAAAGGCTTCTCCCGCTTGCCTACTAGTGGCATAGAGCTCCTTCGCAGACTCCCTCATATTTATCAGAGATTCATAAGGACTCCCTCATGTTTATTGGAGATTCATAAGAACTCCCTCATGTTTGTCTAAGCTTTGCAAGAATCCCTCATGTATATGGACTACCCAAACCATTATGATTGCTTATGTTGTGTATGAATTTATTGAAAAGTTTGAGAATTTGAGAAATACATGTCTCTTGTTGTTTATGATGTGTTTCAAAAGTTTGAGAATTTGAGAAGTACATGTCTTATGTTGTTTATGATGTGTTTTACAAGTTTGAGAATTTAGGAAATACATGTTTTATGGTGCAAAGCATTTTACTATGATCATGAATATTTTCAATGGTTTGCTTATTTCTCTGCTATAAACTTGTTACCCACAAGTTTTTAACTCACCCCTTCCTCCCCATCTCTAGGTGATGAGCAAGAGATCGAGTAATCGAGAGTCAAGGCATCACTCCAAATCTGCATATTTTTTATTTACGCTAGTGTAAGAAAAACTTAAGGCTTTAGCCGCATTTCAAGTATCATTCACATGTATATTTTGTATTTTTGGATTATGAGATCAATGATGTATTTGGGTCTTGAAATGTCGATTAAAGCTTTGTAAAACTCTCTTCTTTTGATGTTAATGAAATATATTTTTGTTTTGCTCATGACTTTCCAAGTTTTTGCATTGCATTTCAAGCCTTCTTAAGGTAAAAATTTGTGTTATGACTTCAGGGAAAAAAAAATATTAGTCTAGGCTCTTTTGGACCAAGTTGTCTTCTTGGATGTTGTAGTTTATCCTCTTAGCTTTCCAACTATATAAAGTATGTAATTATTGGAGATTGGATTGGAAAGATAGGATTTTTACAAGTTAGTGTTGCTATACAGGGTACATGTACGAAACTTTATGCTTTTCTGTTTTGATTTATAGAATAAAAGTACTAAGGTGTCTTAAAATGGGATGAAGTAGTGTAATAAGTTAGAGATGAAATAAATGGGGTTGAACATGTGTAGAAATTTATGATGAATGTGTGTAAGTTTGAAGGTGATTTTTTTGGGTTAATGACTAAACATAAAATATAATTTAGCTGTAAATGATATTGAGTTGAAATGAAAGTGATAATAAAGGAAAAATGATGAGGAAATCAAGTTAGAAATGATAGCTATGCATAATATGGGTACCTATGCATAAGATGGGTCATAGGTAACTTGTAGGAGTTAGAAATCTAGAATTTGGCCCATATATGTCCGCTAGGTGGACTTGATGGCCGTTGGGTGGACCTTTTTGGGAATTTTAGTGTCCTAAGCAGTTCATGTCTGTTTGAAGGGACATATGTCCGCTAAGTGGACATTCTTAGGATCGTTTTATAAACGTTCAATTTTGACCCTTTAGATGGAAAAATCTCTATTTAAGGTCTTCACAGAAGTTGTAGAAATTGAAGTTCTCTTTGAAACTGTACTTGAATGACCTTAGTCCAACATCTATGGTGAAAGTTATTCCTATTGTACCAAATCATATACATATATAAATTATGGACTTATCAATGCTTTTCTCTGATACATTTAGGCTTAAATGGAGCTTGAAATGTACATATTTTGATGTGAAAATAGGGGATAAAAATGAGTGATATGTTTGAGTGATGATTGAGGATATAAATATAAGATTGTATTGTCATACATCAAGTGTTCAAATAAGAAATTTTGGGATGTTATGAGAATGGAGATGAACCTATGTTGGCTAATAAGATTCCATTAAAAGGACCCTACAAAGTGATGCACGTATGTTTGACTCACAAGTTAGACTCTGGAAACGGGGCCTAACACATGAATTCATCAAATTAACTTGGTCAATAAAAATAAATTTTCCAAAAGATGATGGATAATCCCTAATGATAAAGAATTGATATGGATTAAGTGGTTATATGGGCAATACTTAGAGAATAAAAACTTTTCAAAAATTAAACTAAAGAGTGACTCTTGTTAGGTAATGCTAAAGCTCTTCAAAATGAGGGACAAATTGCATAGTGAGTTTAAGGTTAAGATAAGGAATGGTGAAGATACATGGTTATGGTTTGAAAAATTGGAGTAATCTTAGACCTTTGTATCAATTACAAAAATTTTAGAACTTTAGATTTACATTTATAAAGAAAAATAAGGTTAAGTCTTTGATTAATATGGATGAATGGTTATATGATGTAAGAGGATGTGCCCTTTTTATAATTGGTATTCCCTTCGATAACCTCAATACCTTCAGAACGATAAAGTCATCTAAAGCAGACACTCATCAAGATTTTTTACTTACAACTACTGCAAAGATCTTTTTAGAGCTTATGGCCCTGAGTAATTCGTTTCTCTTTATATGGTTAAAATAAATATCCCAATGACTTTTTTATTCTTTAGTTAACTATGAAGAAAAAGATAAGCAATTTGGACGTCATTAAGGGCCCTTATATCTCAAATCTTATACACAAACTCTATAATTTGGATCCTGAATCCATCAATCATCTCTTCTTTAAAATTTCCCACATTAGTGCTCTTTGGTTAAGCATTTAACATATTTGTATTCACTTATATGTAGAAATTAAATGGGAAGGGATCATGCAATGCACAATTTCACCCTACTAGCTCTCTCCAAATCATTATTCTTTCTTCAATTTTGATTTTTTTTTACTATATTCAAAATGGAGGAAAATAAATACAAGGCTTTTTGAAAATCAACAATGAGAAATTCATGCCTCCATTAAAGGGAGCTTATCTTGGATATGGGATTTAGCTTTAATTAGATATCAAGGCTTAGAGTTCTCCTCAATTCTATATTATAGATGGAATATCTAAGGTATTAAGGGTTATTTGTTTTTTTATTTAGATTCTATATTGGTTTTGGATTCTTGGTTAAGCCTTAAGTGTAGCAACAAAGTTTAATGCACTTGTTCCTTGTTAATAGTAAAAAGAGCTAGTTAATCAATTATTATACTCCCTTTTATAGAAGCATTTGTAATACCTAAGCGCTTGCTTTTGAAATTTAATATATTCACTAATTTCTAAAAAGAAAAACAAATCACATCTTCCCAATATATTTTGGTGTACAAGTTCTTCATTAGAATCTTGATTGGCCTTTTCTTAAGTCCAATATTGGATTAATCACAAGTGCAAGACTTAGTTATAGCTAGTACTAATAAGTACGGGTTGATCCTATGAAGACAACAATTACTAGGAATTACCTTTATCTTATGATCTAGCCTAAAAATTGGATTTTTGTTTTGAATTAAGAAAAATAAAACTTAACAATTAAAATAAAAGTAATATTGAACACAAAAACGAAAGAGATCATTTAGAAAATAATCAATATTAGGAATTAGTTTCTAGGTAATGAATCCTTTTAAAACCATTAAATAACTAACCTTTTATTATGCAAATATTTTATTGATTATTGGACTATAGAAATTCTTATCATATGCTAATATCTCTCTCGTGTCTACTAATAAAAAATCCTAAGTTTATCAAACAAATTACTCAAGTTAAAGTTTATAGGATTGCTTTATTTATTTGTGAATTTTACTATTATGTTTGACCTGAATCTAGAGAATTTATGTCAACCTATCTCTAGCTTTACAAGAAAATTCTTTTAATTATGGTATATCTATTCATACACAGGATTTCTCAATCTCTATACTATAAAATTAGGTTTTGAACTAATATCTCGAATGTATTAAAACGTATATTAAACACGATTTAATGACAACAGATCAATTAAAATAATTGCATTAAATAAAATAATCAAAACATATTGTTATACCAACTAGGGTTTATCACACCTAGACACTAACAAACGTTCAGTTAAACATAACAGAAAATGAAACTGAACATAAACTGAAAGGAAAACGAATAGCGAACAAAGAGTTCATAATTCTAAATCCTCCTTTCTCTTTTATCGAATATTCTTGCAAGTTAGAGTTTTGATTTTTTTTTGTTGGATCTTTGATGATTCTTTGTTTTTCCACGTTCTTGGATCAATATTGTCCCTTCTAGATGTTCTTTATTTTTAAAATCACCTCCAAAACTCTGTTTTCCATTTTTGCCTTCAATTAAGTCCTTTTATAGTGGGTTGGACATATATGGTTTGATACATAATCTTATGTCAAATTGTTTATTTTTAAAAACACTTAAAATTGTGATTTTACACACTTTGTGAGATTTACATAGCCAAATATATGGCCTTTTATCTCTTACTTGCTTTAAATTTTCGTTTTATGTCATGATTTCACCCGATCATCTCATTTTGGTCTATAAAGGCAATTATCACCTATGAATGTAGTTAAAGCGAAATAAGTGCCAAATATACAAGAAAACTATAAAATATCAAGCAAAACACATCAAATATGGGTTTATAAATATAGTCAAATATGTATCTATCAAACGTCCCTAAACTTAATGTTGCTTGCCCTCAAGCTAACTATAATCAAAATTATCAATTTTACAAGATCAATCCATCATTAATCTTAACCTGTCCATTCATACTATAAATCATCATATAATATTGAATCAAATTAACATACCATTAGAATAAAATTATTAAGTTCCTAAGTGACAGTGTGTCGTAACGCTAGTCAAAATAAACTAGACCTATTATTATAGTAGTGGTGAGTCCACATCGATCCCACAAAGAGCGTGTGTAAAGTTATTAAAATGAAAATAATAGGTGTTTAGGTTTAGGTTTAGGTTTAAGGGTTTTGGTTTTAGAAATAAGAAAATAAAATAAAGCTAAACTAGCTAATAAAAGCAATTTAAAGAAAACATGCAAAAATGATAAAAGTAGGGGAATTCAATGGGGACCTGGTTCTTTGCCTCAAACTCAACCTACACCATAATTAAACAAATTTCAATGATTTGTCATTCTCAAACTTCTCATAGCTACAATTAATTTTGGGTTAATAATTAACCTAAGTTTTCCTTTAGGTAGTGTTTAATCAAGATATGATCGTTAATTAAACCTAACTATTAAATAACCTAGGATACAATCTCTAAATTCAATTAAGCAATAGCAATATGAATTAGGAAAACTGATTAATTAAGGCAACAACTATATACGATGCGTCATTTAACCTAGGTTATGTTATCCCTAATGATTACAAAACATTAGTCGTTACATATGAATTTCAAAAATACAATTATGGATTATATCAAAATTATAGTAATAGGTTGCAAATAAACAACCAATGACATACACAAATAATCAAACGATAACGAGATTATGATTATTCATACATAAAACCCAAATCAATTAACATATGATAACATAATCAATTTCTAAAGAAAGAGAAAAAGAGTGAAATACACTTAATTCAGGTCGTCAGTGTCAATGTCACCTTTAAACCAATGTTGATATGTCTAACCTCCATTGGTCTCTCCTAGTTGAGAGCTTTACTCTTCATCTTTAATAAAATCAAGAGCTACAAAAAATAATTGTTGCAACCCTAAGAAATTGTCCCAGTTGAAGATTCCCCTCACTCTAGCTCACGCCTCCACCTTTCTATCTTATTTATATTAAAACCTACACTCCACCTCACGCTACCATTATGATCTTTATTTTGAAAAGTACATCTACGCATGAAACGCAAACAACTACGCAAATGCAAACAACGTTTACATGAAACGCAAATAATTACGTTTTAATCCATTTTTTTCCAGCTGCTGGCATGTCATTTTCTTTATGAATTACAGCCATATTGCTGCTCTTCCAGCTGCCTCTTGGATTGTTGTTTTAGTGTGCTTCTTCTCCCATCTGCCTTGCCTTCATTTAATTCCCATCAAACATATTTCATGGGCTACTGTCCATCATCTTTGGCTTTATTAATTAAATTAATGGTATGCATAGCCATACAAAATGTTAAATTCACATACACCTTGCATGGTCCATGCACAACAGCTGTGAGCAATTGATTTATTTGTGTTTCTATTTTTTTCTTGTCTTCTTATGTCTTTTAGTTTTCTTCTTCTTGCTCCAAGAAGACAAGTGAAAATTAATCTTCGAAAAATGACTCAAATGTTGTGCTTACGACTAACTTTAACTTCTTTGCTTTTAAATTATGCCTAAAATCACATATGCGTCAAAGTTAGTATTTTAAGCAATTTCATGTCATTAATCGCTAAGTGTTATGAAATAATTAAACAATCAATTAAGTAGATATCAATTTCCACCACATTTAGCTTTTAGCTGTCGTCAAGCAAAACATCAAAATTAAGCTCACAGACCTAAAAACATTAACTCATTTCCTATATGTTCTAAGAATATATAATCATAAAAAAAGATTAACAACTTTCAAAAATCAATGAAAAAATTCAACATTTCACTTTTACTCAAGATCAATCAGTATTCATCATATTCAAAAACTGAACAATTTAATGGTAGACTTGGAAAATGTGTTTAAATAAGATATGTTCATGGGTACACTCAAATACAATTCACAATCAAGACATTCCGCAACTTTACATATCATTTCATTTCTCCACCACTAATGTTCACATGCAAAATCATGGAGCAAAGGACTTTCCAAGGTTGTAATGTGGGCAAAGGTAAGGTGAGATGTATTTGGGTCAAGTAACATGAAAGCCGTCAAAGCCAATGAAACAAAAGTAACACTCAATATACTATCAACTGCAAAAACCAACATTCACTCACAATTGTGTAAAACAACTATGATGAATGCAAAAACAAGTTTCACAACTTAAACTTGAGCTCTCATGCACAAACCACATTAAGTTTATACCAATTCAAAGGGATCACTTATATAATTGATGACAATACATTAAAACTACAAAGGGCGACCCTTCCAAGCCAACATCTACCTCATATTCATCATACTCAAATAACCCATTCAATACAACTTTAGGAGGATGCATTAAGTATGAATAACCTTGCAAACCACATATGAACTTCCTCCTTGATTTATTTATTTAAACATTTTTTCTTTTTCTTTTCTTTTTTTTTGCTTTTTTCTTTTCTCTTGTAAAATTTAAAATGAACTAAATCAATATGGGAACCTCAATGATAAGATATAAAATAACATCCTAACATTATAACCAACCCACACATATGCAAAGCCCCACACAAACTCAAAAATTAACAAATGTTCCATTAGCTTCAAGGCTGGGGAAGGACATTTGGTTAGGTTAAAGCATGAATGTGGCTAATACATACAGAAAAGGCAAATAAAGCTTAAGGGGGCTTATCAAAAAGGAAAATTGTATAATAGGTAGACTATTTGGCTAATGTAGTTCGGAAAAGCAAAGAATGCTTAATCATATCCTTGTTAATGCATGTGATAAAATGTGGTCTCGAATGGAAATTCAAGGCAAAATCAAGATGAAGATGTCGTGAAGGTCAGACATTATCAAAAGACAATGAGAATGATATGAATGTGTCAATCTAATAAGGCCCAAAATCTCACCGGTTTTGTCTACCACTAGTCACTACTCTTCTAAAAATAATGCACATTGACCAATCATAAGAGTAAAAGTACATGCTAAATTTGCCATGAAATTCTCTAGTCAATTCACACTTTAATAATGACTATATAGTCCTATAATCAATAAAAAAGATAAAATGTTTGTTTTATTGTTTTATTCTTTCTCTCATTTTGATTGAAAACTTAAAACTTTAAAAAAAATTCAAAAAAAAACATGCATATAAAAACTCATGTGAAAAAGTAAAGGAAGAGAAATTTGCTTCCCTTGGGTTGCCTCCCAAGAAGCACCTTTGTTTAGTGTCACTGGCTCGACTCCACACTTTCCTCATGTGTCAAATTGTGATCTTCAGGAATTACATTTAGCGCCACTTCCACGTAAGGTTATTCCAGATAGGGCCTTAGTTAATCATGATTCCCATTTAGCATCCTCCCTATCCTTAAAATTTCAATCTCTATTAAGTTTATACTTCTTTGAAAGATTCGAATGTCTTTTTACCTTTTTCTTCTTTGTTTAATTCCTTTAACCTACTAGGTAAAGGTAAAGAGTTAGTGTCAAAAATAATCACGAACTCAGTGCTCACCTTCGAACTAAATGATATGTCTTTTTTCTGTTTGAGCTCCTCCTCAACTTCTTCTTCACATGCAATTCCTTAAGTATTGCTCTCAAAATTCTCAAGCTGCTTATCACTCTATAAGGTTTTCACTCTAATGTCCATTGGGTGCACCTTAGGCTGATATAGTTGTTCTTCTTTGCTTTGTGGTTCCGAATGATTGATATCTCCCCTTCAAGGCAATGCATCTTACTGGAACCATTTCATATTTTACTGAAATTGCAAAGTGTTAGCAGTGACAGCTTCAACTAATTTTTGCAAGGATGTACTTGAGTTTTGTTGGTTCTCCCAAGTTTGGAAACTAGATCAAAATTGCCTTTCATCCTACTGGAATTGTTGGATATCTTGTAAGGTCTACTGTATACTCTTTTGAAGCTATTACATACCCTGTTGAAATTAAAGATTGTTAGCATTACAAGTCTTAATATAGTAGTCCAAAAATGTGAATCGTGATAAGAAACTTAGGAATTACTGTGCATCCTACAAACCATCATGAAAGAAACTTTGTTGAATATCCCATCCACAACTAAAGTTAGGTTGATCAGTCCAACCTTAGTTACAGGATTGAGAGTAAGAGTTGAAGAGAAAAAAACTTCCATCCATGAATTTTTTATGGTTTTTTTTTAAATTTTTTAAATCATAAACGCAAAACAGAAAAATGAAAGGATCATGAAATAACTTAAAAGAAACCAATTACAAACAAGTATATACAAAACACCAATTAAAATCATAAACAAAAACTAAAACACCGCATTCCTCGACAATAGTGCTAAAATTGATAGTGCATCATAACGCTAGTCAAAATAAACTAGACCTACCACTGTATCAGTGGTGAGTCTAGGCAGATCCTACAAAAAGTGTTTTAAAGTTATTAAAATGAAAATAATAATAGTTTTATGTTTAGGGGGTTTTGGTTTTAAAACTAAGAAAATAAAATAAAGCTAAATTAATTGACAAAAGCAATTTAAAGAAAACATGCAAGAATGATAAAAGTCTGAAATTCGGTAGGGACCTAATTCTTTGGTTCAATCTCGACCTACACCCTAATTAAACCTATTTTAATGATTTTTAATTCCCAAACCTCTCATAACATTAACCCACGATTAATAGTTGCTATGAGAGCCCGAGTTTTCCCTTAGGTAATGTTTAATCAAAAGATACAATCGTTAATTAAACCTAACTTCCAAATAACCTAGGATATGATCTCTAGATTCAACTAGGCAGTAGCATTACAAATTAGGAAAACCAATTAATCAAGGCAACAGCCACATATAATACATCATTTAACCTAGTTTATGTTATCCTTAATGATTATGAATCATTAGTCGCTTCAAATGAATTTTAAAAATAACAATTATGGATTATATTGAAATTCTAGCAATGGTTGCAAATAAATGATCTAATGAACACATTAAAATCATCTTTCCACAATACCCAATGGGGTTTATACACAAACAAAAGAACAATAACGAGCTGAGAATTATCCATACACAAAACCCAATTCAATTAACATAGGATGACACAATCAATTTCTAAAGAGAAAAAGAAACAACAAAAACAGTGAAATACACTTAACCCGAGTCATTAGTGTCGATGTCACCTCCGAACCAGTGTTTGGATGTCTAACCCTTCATGGGTCTCTTTTGGTTGAGAGCTTTAAGCCTCATCTTTATTAAAATCAAAAGCTACCAAAAATAATTGCTTTAGCTATAAGAAATTGTCCCAACTGAAGCTTCCCACCTTTCTGCCTTGTTTTTATTAAAACCTACACTCCACCTCACGCTATTGTTCTGATTTTTATTTAAAACAAATCATCTATTGAACGTTTGCATTTTTGTAGATGTTGTTTGCATTTATACACAACGTCTATGTGAAGTCTACATTTATGCTAAATGGCTGCGTTTACGCGAACGTTGTTTATGTGAAACGCGGACGACTACGCAAAAACAAACAATGTTTGAGTGAAATGCAAATGGTTTCTTTTTAATCCATTTTTTTCCAGGTGTTAGCGCGTCATTTTCTTCACGAACTATTGACATATTGCTTCTCTTCTAGTTTCCTCTTAGATTGTCACTTTAGTGTGCTTCTTCTCCTAGTTGCCTTGTTTTCATTTAATTCCCATAAAACATGTTGCATGGGTTGCTGTCCATCATCCTTGGCTTCATTAATTAAATTAACAATGTGCATGGCCATGCAAAATATTAAATTCATGTACACCTTGCATGGTCCATGGGTAACAACTGTGAGCAACTTTGACTTATTTGTGTTTCTATTTCTTCTTGTCTTCGTTTTGTCTTTTCATTTTCTTCTTCTTGCTCTATGAAGACAAGTGAAAATTAATCTTCGACAAATGACCTAAATATCGTGCTTTCAACTCACTTTAGCTTCTTTACTTTCAAATTGTGCCTAAAATCACATATGAGTCAAAGTGAGTATCTTAAACAATTTCATGTCATTAATCGCTAAATGTTATGAAATAATTAAACCATCAATTAAGCATATATCACTAAGTCTATATTAAATGTAATCACATTGAAATCAAAAGCTTAATCCTTTACATACACACCAAGATTTCACTCAACATTTTTAGGTTGAAAAGTATCAAAACTATTAATCAATGCTCTTATCATAGGCTTACAATTTTATCACTTCTTTACCACTTATATAAATTAGAAACAAAAATTAAAAGGTCTTTATACAGGTCGTAATGGAGCTTAGGTATGGTATAAATGTAAGAATAAAAAGGTTGAATTTAAAGGAAATTTACTTAAGGGAAATTATATGAAACTTGTTTACAAATACACAATTCCTTTTATTGTAACTTTGTTGGTACCATATACTTTTCTTCTCCTTTTCTTTGCTCATGTTTTTTATTTCTATTATTTTTTAACAAATCAAAACAATTTTGAGCATTCATAATTTACCATAATTAAAGAAATGATGGATGTCTTAATATTTTCAAGTCTCACATAAGTAAATGATGTAAATAACCTTTAGGGTTTAAAAAGATAAAAAGGTTTCCGAAGAAAAGTCAAATAAAGTTTAATATCTGGGTTTAATTAATGAAAAAGGCTAATGCTTAACTTGGTTATTCCTAAGGAATAAAATAAGGGTAAGTTAATTATTGAAGGAATAGGCTTAAACAAATTGTCAATCTAAGTACCTTTATCATTTCAATGCTTCTAATTCAACAAATATGGTCTCAGTATGCATAATAAAAGTAAGTTCTAGAATCATTCTACTATACATGATAACACACATGAAAGAATAACAAAAGCTTAAACATTTTGAAATTTATCTCTTAGACTCAAAAGCTCAAAAAAAGATAGGTTATATGTATGTAAATAATATGCAATTTATTTCAACTTGATCATTTTAATAATTATTAACAATATGAATTATAAAAGCAATTTTTATTTAACTATCATCCTTTTGCATACTAATTCAAATCAATATTCAATAATGAAATGCAGTATTGATGGAAAAATTTCAATTAAGTTAAGATATCAGTTTATAAAATTTAATAATCAAGATTATAATAAGCTAAAGGAAATCATTAAGCTTGTTGATCCCTTCCCTACACTTAAGTTGTACATTTTCTTTAATGTGCAAAGTATAAATATATAAAATAAGAAAGAAGGTTAAATGGTACTTTCTTTAGTGAGATGATTTTCTGATTTTGATCCATCCAATTGTAGACTAACATCCTTGCAAAATATGAAAGAGAAAGGGATAAAAAGAACATGGAAAAAACATAACATAAAATAATATGAAATAAAATCCTATACTAGCACCAAAATAGAACCAAAATTAAGCATCTAGCACATCTTCTTCTTTAATTATCGTTTGCCACTCCTTTACTTCCTCTTTTCTATATGTGCTGCCGCTGTCTTATCTTCATCCTCTTTTACAACTGTAGTAGTTACCTCTTTATTTTCTTGGAATGCCACTTTATCCATGAAGCCAAATTTCATCTTTTCTTCACTCTACATCATTAATAAGCTCAAATAATATTTAATGTTATACTCAAGATATTCAAGTAAAGAAACTCCTTCTTTGAATTCGTGTCAGCTAGCTTTAAGCTTGGAAAGGTGTTCTATTATCTCTTTAGATAGTATCTTTGCTAACTAGTCAATCTGATTCACAATATTTTGTATATGAGCCTTTGTTTCTTGATGCCTTATGATTGATTCTTGAATAAAATCGACCATCATATCTTCCAGAGTTAGCTCCTTAACTTGAGGTGCTTGGTATAGTAAATATTTAATGGATCATAATCATTCCATCTATAAGTGAAAGAGTTGCTCCACTATGAATTTTAACCATTCTCATATAATGCACCTTGAGGTTGATTGTACATGCTCGGTTGCTCCAACATGTGGCTTAGTGCCCAAAATTTATGACTGTAATAATTACTCTCACAACTGTCATTACACAATATGAATGTCAAGTAAGCCTTTAAAAGCATACAATGAAACCTCTCTCCCTTAGATGAAGATGTTATGTATTGCAAAGACAAATGATAGTCTCATAAGAGTATTATCTACTCTATCCTTCTGCTATGAGTTATGATGATGACATTAGACCTCAATTCCTAAAATAAACCACCAACACACTATAAATACAGAGAAGTTTAAAAGATAATTAAATGAACAAGCAAGAAATACAATAAATACAATAAATAAAAAAGAAAATCAAAATAAAATAAAATAAAAACAAAGATAAAGCAAAAAAATTAAAATGGCTAGAGTAATAAAATTTAGGCTTTTTTAATATCATTGTCCTTGACAACGATGCCAAAAACTTGATTGGCCTTTTTTTAAGGTCCAATGTTAAATTATCCGCAAGTACATAGCATAGTAGCTAGTACCAAAAATTACAGATCGATCCCACAAAGACAATGATTACTAGTAATTACCTTTCTCTTATTATCTAGCCTACAAATTAGATTTTGGTTTTGAATTAAGAAAATAAAACTTAATAATTAAATTAAAATAAGCAGTAATATTGAACTCATAAATGAAAAAAATCACTTAGAAAACAATCAATATTAGGAATTAGTTTCTAGGTAATGAATCCCCTTAAAACCATTAAATAACTAACCTTTATTATGCAAATATTTATTGACTATTAGACTGCAGAAATTTCTATCGTATGCTAATAGATCTCTCGAGTCTACTAATAACATATCCTAAATTTATCAACTGAATTACTCATTTTAACGTTTATAGGATTGCTTTATGGATTTGTGAATTTCACTATTAGGTTTTACCTAAATCTAGAAGATTTATGTCAACCTATCTTTAGATTTACAATCAAATCCTTTCTATTATGGTAGATCTATTCATAAACAGGATTTCTCAATCATTATGTGATGAAATCAGATTATGAACTAATATTATGACTATATTAGAACATATATTATACACGTAATTCAATTACAATAAGTTAATCAAACAATTGCTTTAAATAAAAGAATCAAAACATATTGTTATACTAACTAAGGTTCATCACACTTAGAAACTAACAAATGTTTAGTTACACATAGAAAACAAAATCAAATATAAACTGAAAGAAAAATAAATAGAAAATAAATAGTTATAATTCTAAATCTCCATTTCTTTCCCATCAAATATTCTTACAAGGTAGAGGTCTGATGTTCTATTCTATTAGATCCTTTGATGATTTCTTCATGTTCTCCATGTTCCTGGATCAATACAATCCCTTCTAGATGTTCTCTATGTTTGGAATTGCCTTTAAAAGTCTATTATCCTTTTTTGCCTCGAATCATATCCCTTTATAATGAATTTTAGGGGTTTTTGAGACATATATGGTTTGGTACATGGCCATGTATCAAACCGTGTATCTATAAAAACACTTAAAATCATTAATTTGCAGGTTTTAAGAGATTCACATGGTCACATACATGATTGTGTATATCCCAATTGCTTCAAATCTTCATTTGATGCCACAATTTCACCTGAACCTCTCCTTTTGGTCAATTAAGGAAATTATCACATATTAATGGTTAAGTGCCAAATATACAATAAAACTATAAAATATCAAGTAAAGTACATCAAATATGTTTGTATAAATATAGTCAAATATGCATCTATCAGATCTAATACCATTATAACTCATTATATGACATGATAATGTAAGCAGTATTGGAAATAAATTTTAAAGATGTGAACAATTAAAAGTCGGAAGTGTACCAGATAACTAATTCTTCATTACGATTATATTACTTGTCATTATTTATATAATTATTTTGCAAGAATCAATCTCCTTCATATACCTTAAATAAAACACTCTCTATAATTTATTTAACTTTTCTTTATCACAAAATTATGGTGCCACTCAAGATTGTCCACTCAAATGCTTAGGGCCCTAAACTTATTTTGTTTAGTTTAAGTCATCTATTCTATATAACTAGGCATGTTTTGTTTTATTTTTAAAATAAATGATTTATTTTATAATTTTCTTAATCTTCTAGTTTTTTATTAAAAGAAAATTAAAATAAATTCAAGTTTTTCATTTTGACTTAAGAGTAATATAAAAAATTCAATTGGATCTCTTAACTTACCTGTACAATGATGTAGAACACAAACATTGACGTATCATCGACAATGGTATTAATTTATTAGCTGACACAACATTGTTTTCAAAATTTAAATATATAAGATGCAATTTATTAAAAACATGGTTTCTTTCACTAAACCCTCTATCCTCTCATAAAATTTTCCTTTCTATTTCCTTGGTTCTACGGGTTCGACCTTCCTCCTTATTGTTTTAAATGCTCCCCTTTTTTTAGATTTAAGATTTACTTTTTCTTTTCTGATCTCCACTACTCTTCTTTCTTCTTGTCAATGTCTCTCTTGTTTTAACCTATTCTCACATTGCTCATTCACTTTGGGTTTCTTGTTCTTTTGTTTTCATTATCTACCTTTAGGTTGGTCTTTTAAGCTCCTTCTCCTTTCTTTTTATCCCTCTCTTGTTCCTCTCTCATTGGTTCTAGTTAGGTCCATTTCTTTTCCCTCTTATTTCACCTACCATTTTTAGGAACGATAATTTAATTTTACTTTATTTGGTCCCATTTTTTCCTTATTCTTGGCTCTATAGCACAAATTACCCCAACTTCCAGTAAGAAAGTTTTATCCTAACATCGTTTCCCCTTAGTTTTATCTTTTGTTTCTCTGCTATCCCTAGTTCTTCTTCTTCCCTTTGGAGCTTTAACTACTTCTCTTGCTTAAGTGTCTACTCCAACCTTCCTCTAGAGCTCCCATCAAAATGGAATTTATTTTCCTATCCTTACTTGCTTTGGAAGCAAGTTCTTAATGATTCCACACTTGTAGCTTGTCTTTTATTTTATTTTTTTAACCCCTTTCCTTAGGTACTAGCTTAGGATTCATTGCTCCACCTTTAACGATGCTTAAGGAAAGAGATCTAAAGTGGCAATCAACTTTGGTTGGTTTCTTATTAGACAAAAAGTTGACATTCCCGCCTTTAGAAGAATGTTGATTTGGAGGAAGCATTGCTCACTAATGATGTGCAAAAATTCCTTGACAGTAGTTTTTGGCATTTCAATAATGCACTAGTTTTTCTTCAGAAATGGAGACCTAGAATTTAGCTCTAAGAAATCAAATTCAAATATGTGCTTATTTGAGTAAACATTCATAATATACCCTTGAAATATTAGACAAAAGATCTCTTAGTCTATCTTGCTAGCTTCATTGACAAACTAGTGGAGAGGGATAAGATCACTAGAAAGGAGTTTCCTAATTCCTTTCCATTAATGCATTTGAATGAAGATGATGAACTCTATTATGATGAAGTTTTGGTTTCATATCAATAGAGACAATCAATTCATCATCTTGGTATAGCTTGGATACTAAGTGGCAAAAAAATTAGTAAGGGAGATTTTTTAAAGCTAATGAGACTATCTAACTATGTGGATTCAATTGAAGATTCAGAGATGGAGCAGTCATATGCTCCACCATAGAACGTCAGGGAATAATTAAACACTTTGAAGAATCTGAATGTTCCTAGTGATTGTGCGACTTATGTTTGGGATCCATAAAACTATACAAAGTCTAATTCTCAAATACTAACTTTAGAAGTAGACAAAGTAGGTGATGTAAATAGTTCCTTTGCACATGTTCCTATAGAATTCCAACCTTATGCTTTATCTTCTCCTATTTTTTAAAACATTTAGGATGAAATAAATTGAAAGGAGTTATTGAATAATTTTCAACACTCCTAGCAATCATAAACTCTTTGGCTTCTAAAAATATCGAGTTTAAAGACGGATCCAAAATTAAGATGAGTAGGAAGCCTAAGAGAAAGAATCATATGTCATCCATTTTTCCCCCAATTTCTTAATATGAAATGAATATGTTATATTATAATGAGAGGGAAATAAATAACCCAAAAAAAATTTAGGAGTTTTTGAAGGAATCCAACCCTTTTATCTTTTATCTCTTGGAAACTAAGTTGAAAAAAAGATAGACTAGGTAAGTTTAATCTCTAAGCGTCATTACTCTTATATTACAAATCATTGCTCTCACCATGTTGGAAGAAGTATAGCTTCATATGGCCCTAGTAAAGTCAAAATTATTAATTCCATAATAATTGATCAAATGGTTCACTTGACACTTGAATTTCTCTATGACAAAAAATGTTTCCATGTTTCATTTATATATGGCTCTAACTTTATGTTTTAGGGTTTTACTCTTTGGAGTAAGATAGTGGAGATATCTTCTAGCATGAATAGACTTTGGATGGTCATTGGTAACTTGAACAACACTCTCTATAATTTGGGTGGTAAAGGAAATTATTCTTTAAGAAATCACCCAAAACATGTTTTACAACTATGCTACTGATATGGGTATCACTTACTTGAAAATTCAAGGGTAGTTTTTCATATGGTGTAATAAGTAATAAGGTGGTTCTTAAGGAAAAAGAAAGATAGAGCTATGGTAAATTATGATTGGTTAAGCAACTTTCTTGATAGTATGTAAACATTTGGGAATCCACTATTTTTAAACCATTAACCTATAATAATCAATGGCTTTAACTTGCTAAAGACTTGACATTTTCCTTTCAAATTTAATAATTTTCTTATCAATGATCCTAAATTTAAGAACGTTATAATGTTTAGAATAAATCATCACTGTGAAGGTCTTAAGTTATTTACCTATATAAGGAAGTTACAAAAAATTTAAAAGGAGCTCGAAGCTTCAAAAATTAAAAGTTATAAGAACACTTAAGGTGTTGTTATATCAGCTAAGGAAAAAGTTGATTAGCTATAGTAGTTATTATATCAGGATCTATTGAACTATTTAAAGAAAATGGTGGTGAAGAAGGCCTTAATGACTATGTATAAATAGTTGGTATTAATTACTCCATTGTTAGGTAGAGGTCAAGACTCCAACTTTGTCAAAGGGATAAGAACATTTTTTTTCTTCAATAAATCAATCCTTTTTAGAAAAAATAACAACATAATTTCATCCCTTCAAAATTCAATAAGACTACAGTCTCATTTTGAATTGAATTGTTAGAAGAATCTTACCATTAATTTAGTGGTTTTCTTTGGTCTGCTCAAACTAATATGTTGTCTATCCAATTGCTTTAGTCTATTATTGAAGATAAAATCTCTCTAACTTATGTTGATTATATGTCCAAACCTGTCAAGGCTAGAGAAAGCTCTCTTTTCTCTTTATCCTAATAAGGATCTAGGTTTGGATGGCCTTAATGCTATGTTCTTCCAAAAATCTTTGTACTTGTTAAAGCATTTAGTGATTGGAATTGTTTTGAAATTTTTTTATCAAAAGAGTATACTTAAGGAAGCTAACAAAACTTATATCACCTTAGTACCTACGTTGTCTAACCTAAGCTCATTAAAATATTTTAGACCTATGTCTTCTAGTAACACCATCTACAAGATTATTATAATGATTCTTGTTTCAATACTTTAAGTAGTTCAAGTGATTGCTAAAAGGTCATGAGCCCATATGAAATTCTTAATGTATTTATCCATGTTCTTAATTAAGCTTTGGGGTAAAGATAAGAGGGATGTCTAGTTCATACGTATATAGTTGAGAATGGGAGTAAAAAAAACTAAAGTTTACGCGGTTATAAAAAAATTCTTCTTATTTTAGCAAATTAATCCCTTTTAGATTGTTTTATGTATGGAAAGTAATCTCTAGTTCTGAGTTTGTTTATTGTATTGGCATTCTTAGATACTTGAAAAAGGGCGTCTCTGACTTCAGCAAAATATGGAGATCAAAAGCTTATACTTTCTATTAATTAGACCCTGAGATGAAGATAGAGCTCTTTTGTAGACTAATTTTTTAAACTTGATATATCATTGCATTGATTTATGGAGTTCATTAGCACCTTAATTTATTTTGCTTTAACTACATATAGGATCAACAAATCATATGCAAGAGTTATATGAGATATCATATTTTTCTTACATTTTTAATGGAATTTGAAGTTATTACTCTTACTTATATTCTTCTTAATCATTTTGAATTCTAAAAAAATAGTGAAGAGATAGGGACATAAAGTGTCCCATCTTAAACATTTTCTTCCTTTGAAAAGATTGGTAGTTTCCCCTTTTACAACAAAAAAAAGGTAATGGTTATGATTCACATTTCAATTCATTTAATAAATTTAGTTAGGAATACTATAACCTTTATGTTATATATGATAAAGGACGAAGTAAGTAAATAAAGGGCTTATATATGTCTACTTTGGTTAAGCAATTCCCGATTGTCTTGCTTCTATGGTAATCTTTGAGTAGTTATAAATTGAGAGGATATTATCCCTAACGTTTTTGTCTTATAGGAATGCAATGCTGCTTGGATTGATAATGTCTTCAAGCCTTGAAGCAAAAATCTTAGCTAACATCTTATATAAAACATTACAACAAGATATTGGTCTATAATCACGCAAGGCGAGAGGGTTAGCAGTTTTTAAAGTTATAAATATATAAGTACTCTTAATCTCTCTCAACATGCTAACATTTAAAAGGAGTTTTCGGCAAGCATTGGAAAATGTCAAGAAATTTTAAACAAAATTTCATTAAATTTATCTGGTCTTTGTGCTTTCTCAAGGTCAAGGTTCTACAGAGCAACCATGACATCCTTACTATTGAATTAAGATGTTAAGTATTTGCCTTATTCCCTATTAAGTAGTAGTGGAATAATGTTTCTAAGCTTATATAAGGAAGATCTATTTTCAAAAGTTAAGGAAAATTTCCTTGATTCCACCTTTAGTGGTGATTGGATTAGCAATAGGGTCCTATAAGGAAATAATTATATTATCAATTTTCCTAATCAATAGGTCGGTATAGAAAGATCTTATATTTCTATGTCTATTTTTCAACCAGAGCATTATAACTCTTTGTTTCACGTAGGATGAATGGAAATCTAATGCTAATGTGCAGTTAGATAATGCTTCTTTCTCTACTTGAATTAGGAAGTGCCTTTTGGATTAATATAGGTTCCAACTTATACTTATTCTAAATTATATCTTTTAGAAGCTACATTATCCAAAGTGTAATTGATCTTACTTCTATTCATGACCTTGAATTCATCTTTTATTGCTTTGAGTTTTATAACACATTTGTAAGCTTCAAAGCCATTACCTTGCACACTATTCCCTTAATGACTACTACTTTATAACTATTAAACTCAAGTATGTATTTGTAAAGTCTAAATAGAAACTATTTGTGACTTGATGGCTTTCCCATGAGGACTTCAATAGAAGAGTGCTCTATAAATAAGTTTTTCTAATAGGAGTTTACCATTGCTCTATCTATTTCTTTCCTAAGTAATAAATATCTTTGTTATTTTTTGCACCAAATTAAGAAATTTCCTTAATATTTAAAGTTTGAGACTTCTACTTTGCTTATGCATTCTCTGAAACCATCATTAAATAAGATAGGCCCCCTATTGTTTCCCTAAATTGTATTGGAGTATAGGATGATATTTAAATCTCTAATCAACAAACAAGGTTGGTTTAAGTTGGCATGTATATTGCATAACTCCAACTACTAGTTATCTTTTTGAAATGCAAAGTTAGATGCATAAATAAAGATAATCAAAAAATGTTTTATGGTTATTAATGACCTCAATCTGTAAATCGATGAATTGAATTGAGTCTTAGGCATTTAATACCTTGATCAATGTGAGATTATAGGCTGTAATAATGCATCCATTGGTATGACGCTAATGTTTAGACATCAAGTTCTAATTTTTCCAAATATCTAGGGGAAATTTCATAGGTTTTCTTCTTTAGTTTGATCTCTAAAATTCCAACTAGCATAGGTTTCTTAATAGTCTAACAATCATAAATTACCTACTATTTAGTAAAGGAATTAATTCCCCTCATGTTCCAAGCTATAATGGACGTGAATTTCAATTTTGTATCTAATTTTGACTCTTCCCTTTGCTTTCCTTCTGGACCCTCTTTTTTTATTTAGTGAGTTTTTATGCCTTATATCCATACTTGCCATTGACTTATAGCTTGGATTTTGATGGATAGTCTTAAAAACTTTACCTTCATATATTTTTTTCGTTTTTCTGGTTTGTTAGAAGGATTTGTGTTCTTATAAATGGGAGTTGATTGATGTACTATGAGCTTTTTTTATTGCCCTAGTCTTTAGGGAGAGTAGCCTATATTCTTCTCATCCTCTTAGTTTTGTATTTGAGTGATTGTTTCTTTTCCACTTAGGATAAACTTATCCTTAGACCTTAAGGTAGTGTTTTGGAAATTTACAGATATATCCCTATACCTTAAGGCAATGTTTTGGAAATTTGTAGATATAGTATTTTCCTTATTTTCAATTATTTTCTTCTAAATCTTCTAGAAAATTTGTAGAGGTGATTAATTCTTTTCTAGTGTTTTGTTATGCAACATTTTGAGTTGTTCCACTATAGTGTTCTTCATAATCTCCTTTCATAAATAATTTTTCAGTTAGCTTCAAAAAAAATTTCCCCTTAGTTTTAGGTGGCTTCCATTAATAAGTAATTAGTATAGTTGTTTCATAATATTCCCTTTCCTATCTAGCCTTATCATCTTTAGTGTTTTAGGGTGCTCCTTAGATATATTCACTTCAATTCATATCTTGACAATATCGATTCTATTTATAGAGGCTAAGTTATAGTCAGTATGTAGGCTTTTCCCTAGTGATCTTGCCAAGTAACTAAAGGTTCTCCAATATTCAAAGAGAGTATTGTAGAATTGAGCCCAAAATAGGAATCACCCTAAGGTTGTTCTTATCTAGGATCAATTCTAGTCTGCTTTGTTACAATATTTATGTTTTACTACCTAATTTGGTAAAAGTTCATTATGTTAGAAACAAGATCGAAATTCCTAACAATTTGGATTTGGAGGTTAGGTTAAAACCTGCCTAAGGAAGTCTCTGGACAAAGTGTGGTGTTTGAAGTATTTTTGGTTCATGTGGCTCTTTTCTTTTATATAAGAATCTTCTTTACTTGCTTTGTGCTTTTTCCTTATGTCTTCTTTTCTTTATATTTTCTTTTCTTTCTTTTTTATTAAGCATTGAAACTAGAATTTGAATCTAATTTAGCTGTTATATTGTTGTGCACATGCTTGTAGTTTGTATCTGTCCATTGTTTGAAGAGTAATCACTGTTTATAAAAGAAAGATTTGAGGTTTTAATAACTTACTACTAGTTATCGGAGGGAATGTCGTTCCATAGCATAGCTTGTGATATGAGGGATGGTTTTGGGAGCTTATTAAGGGGAAGCTTTAAGGTGAGACTACCAGGTCATCACATAGAGAAATCTAATGGCATAACAAATGACTTGCATGACCAGCCTACAGTCATCCACAATATCATTGTGCTAATCTTCCACCTGAGTTACTGCATGATGTGATCAAGAGGTGAGGGCACTTAGCCTGCTCATAAGCATGTTGTTGCTTGTGCTGCAGTTTGCAAGTCAATAAGGGATATGTGTAAAGAAATAGTTAGAAGCCCAGAGTTATATGGAAAAATTGCTTTTCCAGTTTTCCTGAAACAGGTTAATTTAATCATTTTCCAACTATTATTATCCTCTTAGAATGCAGTTGTATTCAATATTGCTAATCTTGATGCATTTAAGTGGTATCTATAACTATTAGGTTGCCTATTAGAATATTAAATGTGGATGCATTTCTGTGTTTTATTAGATGACTTTTTAATTGAATTATTTGGTGTTTAATGCTCACCGACTTTTTTCTTTTCCCCCTTCCCTTTATAGCCTGGACCTAGGGATGGAACTATCCAGTGCTTTATTAAGAGGGATAAATCTAAGTTGACTTATCATCTTTTCCTTTGCCATAGTCCTAGTAAGGTTTAGTGTAAATTTTAAAAATTTCCATGTCTTTTTGACAATAATTTCATGTTTCTGTTAATCTACTTTGATCAATAACTAAGATTATTAACTATGTAATTAACTGTGGCCCTTAGCATTTGGCTGTAGTAGAGTTGCTCTAATTTCTTGGACCACTATGTTTGCTTGCTGTTTAACTTTAGGCAATGCTTAACATAGTAGTATGATTATAAGCTTCAATCTTCTCGTGCTTCATGGTACATACCATCATAGTTTTCTACTTCATGCAATTGAAAGTGGGTGCTAGAGGGTGTATTTAGATATCTGTGAGTGCTCACCTGAATCATTTCCTTACATAGGCAAACTAGTTTGGTAGCTTTTGGATTGGATTCTTTTGTAAATTTCTTTTAGTTCCATCTTGACTATCCTTGTCCATGTTCTCTCAGTCTTTGCTCTTTTATCTGTAGTTTTACACCAATGATAATTTCTTTCTCTACTTTGTCTTGTTGCATCTCAAGTGGCACTCTTGGTAATCATTTTCATTTATGATAGCATAATTATTTGATATGTAATTAATACATGGGTCATAAATTATGATATCATGAGAGTGTCAGTTTTGTTTTTCTTTTCTTGTCGTTTGTCTAGGATTTCATTGGCTAACCATGAACTTATCCGACTAAAACTCCTTTATTTCATATATCCACTGTTTCTTATGAAAATTATAGTTTTGTTTAATTTCATACCTTTTCAGCTTTGCTTGTTGAAAATGGAAAGTTTCTTCTATCTGCAAAACGGACATGGAGAACTACTTTAACAAAATACGTAATCTCCATGGATGCTGATAACATATCAAGATCAAGCAACACTTTCATTGCAAAGCTAAGGTATGACACAATTTTCTACATTTGGTTTCTTCTTATGTTGTCAACTTCATCTTTGAAATGTCAACAAATTTAAGGCATTTTATACTCGACTAAATAGTGCACTTTGATCACAACCTAACTTCATTGAAGCATTTCCTTCACCACCAATATTTTTTATGGTAAATTAGGAGGAACTGAACAAAGGTGCATGCTAGGGAAGTGCTAGTCCACTTTGTTTGCCTCACAAGCATCATGTTTTTTCTTTTCGCGTATTAGAATCTGTTGATTTTGGATTGGAAGTGACATTTAAGTTTAAATAGCACTCATTTGTACCATCATATTAAAGAGGAAAATTTTCAAATTATTAATCTTTACCCATCCAATCGACAGGTTGAAACTGTTCCCAACTTTATGCAAAAGTTCACACTCATAGTGTTTGTTTAGTTTTGATTACTAGTATGGATATCATAAAAAGTAAATAAAGATGCCAATATGTTTGTGAGTTTTGCAAAGATTACATGTTAATGTTCCATACTATTAGTTTGAAAACAAATATTACTAAAGACAAATTTTGTTGACATGCATGTATGGCAAAGGGCTCCAGGTTAGTTTGTCTGCTGGAGAAGAATAGTTATCTTTTATGTGCTTGAAAGATGTGGTTGTTGATGCTATGTGGATGTGTAATTGTCAATTGTTACATGGATAAAAGTAATGGTAGAAGGCCTCGTATGAACTTCACTTGCATTACTTTATTTTTCAAATTTCAGATATAAATAGTGAAAAGTTTGTTTAACAGTTTTTTGGCTCATTTTTCAACATCTTGTGGCCAATTTTAGAGCTATCAATGAAGAAATGGGGCAATGAACTTACAATTATAGTTTCAACTTATCTAGTTGAAAGATGAACTGAGCTTTGTTGGTTATGATGGTGGTTTTATGAATTATTATCTTTACATTTCAAGTTATGTACCATGACATGCATACTTGTCCCTATTTCAGGTCAAATTTTCTTGGCACCAAGTTCATTGTTGATGACACTTAGCCTTCGTACAATATCTCTCAGCTCTCACCACCTGGCCGAAGTCATAGTTTCTACCAAGAAAGTTTATATTGCTCAGGTCACAAGTGAGCGAAATATGCTAGGCACAAGGGGTTCATGAAGGATGCAATGCACAATGTATGCAGTCCCTGCATCATTAAAGCTAGGTGGTTATGTCCCGGGCAGGCCAGAACTCATTCCTTGCCCCTATTGAGGATTTATTTAGGAGTATTTCCTTCTCAAAATCAGTTGCTAACTCAAGTGAGTTTAGTAGTTCCCGGTTCTCTGATATTGGTGGGTCCCGAGATGAAGATGGAAAAGGGAGGCCCTTAGTCCTCAAGAATAAGGCTCCCAGATGGCATGAGCAGTTGCAGTGTTGGTGCCTCAATTTTCATGTGAGGGTTACTGTTGCCTCTGCAAAGAATTTCCAACTGATTGCTGCAACGCAACCTGTTGCTGATGCAGCGACGTCATCGCAGCCTCCTCAATCCGATCACGACAAGATAATTTTGCAGTTTGGTAAGATAGCCAAAGATATGTTTACCATGGATTACCGATTCCCTTGTCTACATTTCAGGCCTTCGCCATATGTTTAAGCAGCTTTGACAACAAACTGGCATGTGAATAGAAGAAAAGAAACCATGGGTAAAGATTAGAACATTTCTTTTTACATCACTAGGGAAAAGGTACCGAAAAATGAATCACAAAAACAGAAACAAAACAGAGAACACTACACTTCGGTACATAGCTCTGTTTATGTCACAACGTAGTTGCTCTTGAATAAGCGATAGCGGCTCCTGAAAGATGAGTAGTCCCGGCCCTGAGTATCAAACTCACTTAGCAACTAAAAATTAGAACATTTAGTTGCTAAGTGAGTTTTCTTTCTAGGGATCTGTAGATTGGGGTAGTCACATGAGTTAATGTGCAACTTCGAAAACCAAAAAGCGAAGAGCAGCTGTGCTTGTTGGACGGACTCTTTCCTTTTTTGCACTTCTGGGGGTTAGTTTGTGTCCAACGGTTTCATTGGATTCTTGTTTTAAAAATCTGTCATCCTTCTAGTCTGGAAAGGAAAGAAAAAAAGAAAACTAAATGGAAATAGGAAAAATGTGGTTATTTTAAAAGAAAAGATTTAATTAAAGACAAGTAGACCATATTCTATTACATATATGATATCTTATGCTTTATCAAATACTCATTATACTTGAAAGAAATAGAAATTATTGATTTTCTAAAATTATTTTCCAAAGTAGAAATAATATATCCTCCTTATATAGAAAATATAGAAGAACTTCAAAGATTTTTCATTAGATCTATAACAAAAACCCTTGGTAACTTCTAACAATAAATTGTCACATCAATTATCTTATCTAGAAATTGGTGTTTTAAGTAGTAAACGATATGCTAATGCCTTAACACGAATAGATAGAAAGATAAGTTCTAATTATAAAATTAAGACAGAATACTTTAATGGTATAAGTTATGTCCTATGTAATATCTTAATAGATACTACTGATACTGGTGGCGTCAATGGAAGTTACATTAATCATAGTTTAACAATGAATTTTGAACTAAAAGAATCTTATCAGTATATAAATTTCAATGGTGAAGTATATCAAGTAGATACTGCCATAGAAATCACTATTAAAATAGGAGATAGTAATATACTTACAAGATTATTAGTTGAAAATGAAGGATTCAACTTAGAAATAGTGCTAGGAATTAGTTTCAACTAAAAGAATCTTATTAGTGTATAAATTTCAATGGTGAAGTATATAAAGTAGATACTGCCATAGAAATCACTATTAAAATAGGAGATAGTAATATACTTACAAGATTAATAGTTGAAAATGAAGGATTCAACTTAGAAATAGTGCTAGGAATTAGTTTTAATGAACAAATTCAACCTTATAAGATAACTCGATATGGATTACTACTATCCTACAACAATAATATAATATATATTCTTAGAAAAATAGTAGTATTTATATTCCCATCGGACTAACTTGTAAAGATTATAGAGTCGAATATTTTGCTGGTTATATATATAGATAGTGGCGCTAGTTCTTGCTTATGAAAAGCTAGTTGTTTTCCTTTACAATATCATTAAACATTAAAACTTATAGTAGGATTAAATATTTCTAATAATGAGATACATTTGTCTAGAGTTATTAATCAACCCCAAGTCCTCTTAGAATCACTTTTAATCAAATGTTCACCCTTTTATTTTTATGAAACAAGAACGTATATTCTTCTAGGAAACAATTTTCTTAAACTATTTCATAAACTATTATTTGATACTATTAAACAAAAATCCATTTCAAAACTCATCGTGGTCATTGGAAAATCGTTAATCAAATCAAACATGCCTATGCTTGATCTACCCCATTTCACTCTAAACCTCATATAGCCCAATGTGATGTGATGTAGGATATAAAGAAAAACTGATCTTTCCAAAAGAAAACCTTTATTAAAAGTAGAAAATATGATAGAAAGTAAATATCAATAGATAAAAACCATTAAAGAAGGACTAAAGTAGTAAAACAAAAAAAAAATGCTTATAACCCATTACAATTTTGGGATAAAAACAGAGAAGAAGCAAGTTTAGAAATGATTAATAAACAAAAGATTATTAGATTCATTGCTATAAGATATAATCTAGGAGATCACAAAGAATTCAAAATGGATAATATCACAATTTCATATATTATTATGTGGATGATATATTAGTAGTTAGTAATAATATTGCTCAACATATTACATATCTCCATATATTTGCAGATTTATATGGACAACATGGTTTGGCTCTTTTTGGTAAAAAGGCTAAGATATGTCAAATTGAAATAGAATTTCTTGGAATGGAAATAGACGGTAGGGGAGTTGAGCTCCAACCTCATATTCTCAAAAAAATTTCGTAATTCCTTGATAAGTTGCAAGATAAAAATCAAGTTCGAAGTTTTTTAGGCGTTTTAAATTGTGGTTATGATTTTATTCAAAATCTAGCTTAAATAAGAAACCCTTTTCAAATGCTTTTGAAGAAAAATCAAATATTTGAATTTTCACCTGGTTTGAATGAATAGGTATAGAAAATTAAGATCTCATGTACTACATTACCAAAACTTTCTTTACCATCATATGATGTTGAGTTAATTCTTGAAACTAATGCTTTTGATCATGTATGGAGTGGAGTATTAAAAAAGATGGATTATGATGCTTCTAAAACTAAGATAAATGAGTCTTTTTGCTAATATACTTCTAGAACCTTTACCAATACTCATCAACGATATCATATAGATGAAAAAGAATTATTGGCAGAAGTAAAAATTTGTCAAAATTTTTATTCTTTTTATCAGCTAAAAGGTTTTTATGAAGAACTAATAATACTCAAGTTAAAGCTTTTATTTAGAATAATTTGCCTTCTAAACCTTAACATAAAAGATATATAAAATGACAGATTTTATTAGGAACTATACCTTTGATATTAAAATTGTCAAATCTAATAATAACATTCTAGCAAATTTTCTAACGAGAGATGGTTTACCACACAAAAGAGATATTTGAGTTATTGGAGAAAATGTCTGAAGATATTGATACCTTTCAAACACAAATAAAAGATTTATTAGATATTGCAAATTTCAATTTGTTACTAAAAGAAGTTGATGAGTTATTTCTTTCATTTTGTCATATATGGCAAGTCAAGTTAAATCACTATAATTATTCTGAATAGTAACTTTGTAGCCTAATCAATAAGGCTAAGATAGTTAAAGATACATCATCTATAGGCTCTTCTTCTCCAATAAAAGAGTCTATTAGTTAATAAATTCAACCAAACGAATTTACTTCTGATAGTATCTCGCTACAACCTGATACTATGAGCAAATCAAGGATTCAAAAAAATGTCATGATTTATAACATCCTAAAAGGTCATCCTACTATTCAAGCGCATTATGAGGTAATAAGAGACTTATACTCTCTACAAAATAATGATACTTGCTACATTAATTTTTTTGGGATATGTCCTAGACTAAACTTTTTGTAAGGTGTTCATCTTCAAATTATTCGAAATTGGTACGATTTTGAAACAATAAATTCTATATACTTGACTAACCCAGAATTTCTAAAGATATCATTACTTTGTAGATGGATCCAAGCAAGGGTTAAGCATCGTTATCTAAATAATCCTACAATAACTCCTAAAGATACCTTGGTATTGAAGATATTATCCACTATGAAGAGGAACGATATGAAACTTATCATTTTATTACTCTAAGAAAGGCAAAACATTTTATTGTTATAGTGGATACTGAATTATGAAACAAGTTTTCTAAATATAGTGAAAATGATGTTTAGTACAAAAGAGGTATTGGGATGAGGACGATCATTTATGGCATGGAGGTAACATTTAAGAAGGGATTTCGAATGCATGCTAGAAAAAACAAATTTTCCTCGCTAATGATAGCCCTACCTAAAAGGACACCATTAGCTACTGAAAACTTTGAAAGAATGAAGATAAGCATGATTAAAAGAGGAAAGATAAGATCTAGCCCTGAAGCACAAAAAAGATTCTACATCTCTGAAAGCATACAGAAATTATCTGTCATTCTTGTACAAGTGGTCGGAAAACAACTAAAGTAAAAGATAAAGCTAAACTATCTAATGTCTTTACATAAAGTGATTTTCACTCTTAAAAAAAGATAAGATGGAAATCTCTCTAGCCAATAAGATAAAAGAGGATCCCAGGGAAGAAGATAAGATATAGTCTACTTTTTAGAAAAAGTTAATAAAGATATAATTTTTGTTCCTTTTGGAATTTAGACTGCAAATCAACCTTTATAAATAAGCTCCTTAAGGTACTAGAGGGGGATGCAATCTCTATGTATTTCATCTTTATATCATCTACCACTTTTAAATAAAATCTCTCCTCTACAGATACAGTTTATAGATTCCAAATTAAAAGCTATACTTTTCTCCTATCAACTTTAGTATGCACCTGAAGGTAGGAAACGAATTAAGGTTGTGCTAGACTTTGCTGAAGTAAGCATCAAGAGTAGTTACCTTACTTTAAGGTTACGGTTGAAATGCTCGGTGAAAGACTTGACGAAAACCTGACATATAGTCTATTAAAGATACAGGTATGGAAGCGTAATGGACCCTTTAATTTGGAATTGTAAAATTGTTTTGCATATAATTTTATCATGTTTGCATTCACTTTCACTAAGCCATCGAACCTTATCAACTCTAGATAGTCACCTTGAGTAGATCTTTTCTTGCTAGTCTCCATATTTTACCTTGATAAGTTATACTAGGCTTTGAAGAATAAGAGACTTTGATTATGTCCTCAACTAAAGAGAGGTGTTCATTAAGTCTATAAATGTGAATAATGTCAAGAAGACCTCTAGACATTTTTACCATCACATATATTCTTGCATATCTAATTCTCCTTCTGCTACAGTGTACTCATTCATATATATAGGTTACTAATATAACTTGCAGGGAGGCTCCAACCATTAATTGACCAATACTCCATTAGTATGATATGTAGATTAATTTAGAGTAGGTTATAAGACTCCTTTACACTTTCCAAAGGGAGACCCACTTTCTTAAATTAAAGAAAGATTAGATCACTATCAATATTCCATGGCCCCCTTCAATAGCTCTCTAAGTGGCAACTATTAAATTGAAGGAATAAAAAAAGGTTTCCCTTATTCAATAACGCCTCTTTTATTCTTGCATTTTCCTATTATTTTGTGGCTTAGGATCGAAGCACGAAGAAAACATGTCTTTTACCAAGTAAATAACCAATCAAAGTCACAACCTATGATTTGGCACCTTCTCTTAGGATCTCTAGTAGTGGTGCAATCATTAGGGAACCATCTTTAGACGAAGGAGAGTAGAAATTGAGTGACAGGGGAATAAGATCTCCGACCACTTACTTTCAAGTTGTTTTGGAAAGCACTTGAAAAGAGGAGGAAGGAGCTTAGGGTGATTTGTAATAGCAAATTAGGAGGAATTAGATGATGTAGTGCTTGAAACCATAGCCAGTAAAAGTAATGAGGTAGACAGTGTAAGAGTTGCTTCAGGGGTGAGGGTTACAGGTAAAAATGTTTTGGTTCTAACGAAGACTAGTTAAAGACTAGTGGAAAGAGATAATTTAGCTAAAAAAGATAAGTAAATTGTTGGAGGGGGTATAATTCAAAATGATGTTCCAAAAATAGTAATTAAAAAAACATTAGAGGAAGAGAATAAGGCAAAAAGACTAAAATGCAGTTAGTAGATAGTGGGAGTAAATTAAAAACTGAAACCTTTGTGTAAGAGGTTAGGATGAAAGCTAGCAAGATAACAATCTAAAGCATCAAAACTTGAAATTAGAGCTGGTAAAGGTAATCAAGACAAATGGAATCATTGACCTAAAAGAGTAGCAAGATTAGACTGGTCCTAGTTAACATATTAGTGTAACTTAAATAAATCATGTCAAGTAGTCTCCCATACAATCTCTCCTCTCCTCTATATCTAGTTTAGGCTATCATAAATAGTTTGTTAATTTTGTTAATTCCATTTTATTTTTTGAAATAAATTAAGATTATGATGTTGAATAGAACATTTAAAAATAGTTAAAAGGATTCATAGTTTTAGCATGCATGTAAGGGAATAAAGTAAGCTGTTATAAAAAAATGTGCATAAATCTCAAATCATATAGCTTGTTAAACTATTAGGTTATGTTTAGGAAATGAAGAGAAAAAATAAACGAACAATATTAGCCATTGGAACTAGTGTTGATAATCTAAAAGGTAAGAGGATTTTATTGAGTTGTTATATATGTTTTAAAACTTGTTAAAGGGGATGGGTTGAAAATTGTAGGTTAAGGTTAAAAAATTAAGAGAAATAGTCCATGAACAATATGAGCCATTGGAACAAGTATTGACAACCTAAAAAGGAAAGAGGACTTTCTCGAGTTACTATATATGTTTTAGCATTTGTTAGAGGGATTGTTTGAAACTTGTAGGTCAATATAGGTCCAAATTATTATTTCTTTTAAAAGAGCTTACAAGGGATAATTGCTAGTTGTTGTGAGGAAGGGTGGAAACAATAAAATGTTATCAATTATATAAGTAGTTATAGATGAATGCAAAGAAACATGAAATTGGTTTAATAAGTTATTAATTGAAGATTCATAACTTAAAGATGATGATGAAAAGACATCATATATGACATACAAAAGGAAAATGCAACGTTATTATTGTAAATTCTACAATTTGTTTTATTTCATATAGATGATTTATAAATTACAATTATGAGACGAAGAAATTGGTTAAGGTAGTGAGTAATTGCGTTATATTAAACATATGATATGTATAAGACTCTTTTATGTAAATCGGGGAAAAAGAAATGTATGAAATCAATTTGAAATCTATTTTTAAAATTGTGCAAAAGCTACTTTTGTACTTAATTTTAATTATCATCTTCAGTTTTTGATTGAATTGTTTTTATAGAGGACTTACTGTAATATACTAAAAAGACAATGTGTAATGTCTTTTTTAAATGTTGATGCAAAATGTAAATGAATAGAAATCAAATGTCATAAAGATTATTAATTAGATTTAATGAAAGAATTCTACACCAACACCAAGGATAAGGACAAACCAAGACCATTACCTCCTATGTTTGCATCATTGTTGTGATTATTTTGGAGGAAACTATAGGTGACTAACTTAGGCTACCATTACAGGACAGGTAGTTAAGTTTTCATAGTGGGAAATTATAAGGGCATTATAAGTGGGAGTAGATGGAGGCACTATATAGGTTCAAATTGAGAATCACTTACTCTAAGGGATGGATGTACTTTTTGTGTAAGCAACTAGCCATTCAACCCATTCCAATTTCTTACATATTTACATATTGAGCCACAACAACTAGCCTTAGTTTAACTAGTTAAACCAAATCTAGACCACTAATGTCTACCTTTTATATATACTTTTAATGGTTTAGACGATGCCCCCATTAGTTTGGTTGTCATCCCTCACGACATAATCTACCATTAGAGTGGTTTGATATAGATTACCAGATGAGAACTTTTTCTTCTCGTGCTTATTAGTCAACTATTAGTAAAATAGGGAATGGACATCTTTGATTTTAGGGTTGTGAAGACTAGGGATGCCAACTACATAAATAATAACCATATGAGGTTGTTAAGATATACTTAGGATAATAATAGGTGGATTAATCGACATCGACTAAATATAAGATATAAGGACCATTGAGAGGCCACCAATGATTTTGATGTAGCAACAACCATCACTTATAGATAGACTCTAGGAGCAAATGATGATGATGAATGTCAAGCTAGATACTATATAGGTTTATCTCTTAGTGACTTTGGCTCCATCTCCATTCATGCATAGATAGTATTAGGAATTTATTTTTATATTATTCATATTTTTAATTTTTGTTTTGGTTTAACTAAATTTTACATTTATTTATGTTTATTATGTTAAATTATGACTATTGGAAAGATAAATGCAATTTTGATTTTGTTTAGTTATGAGCTTCCATTATTTTATTTCAAATTGTGCAAATAATGATGAGTATAGTTGGTTCCAGTATAATGAAAAAGTCCATTTCAACAATCCGAGTGTTTAGAGAGTTTTTCAATTCTTTTTTTATTCTGTATTCTTCATATACAATATTAAGAGCAATATTGTTCTAATTTTTGTTGAAATTTGATTATTTTAATTGCGTTGAAAATTTTTAAAATTTTCACAAAATTGTCCTTTTAGGGTGTCAATTTTGAGTTTTAAGTTGTGTTTAGTTTTTCTATTAATTGCTTTGGAGTTGATAACATAAGTTTACATGTGGTTTAAGTTGAAATGTTATATGTATAATACGATTAAGTAATTGATTTGCAAAATTTTAATTTTGGAAATATTAGGAAACTAAATTTGTTAAATTCTTTTACTTTGAATTGACATATTTTGAGTCATCATATGAGGATTTGAGCTTTCACACCACATATTTCTTGTTTTTATAAAGGTACCCTATATGAATTAGAATTTCTAGCACTTAATTTCATCTTTTAAAGATTTCATTAAGATTTACATAAACATGAAGATCATAAAGGCAAATAAGGAGTTTGAGCTAAATTACCTATCTTTTAATACAATATTCCATTATTGAGCCCTTTAATCATATTATATATATATATAACCTTAAGTTAAAAGAAAAACAAGTATTTGTAACTTTTACTTGAGTTTTAATATGGTTTTTGGAATGGGATACAAGGAAATAAATGTGAAGGAATGGTAAAGTATATGAAAGTAGCAATGAAAAAGGTGAATCTTCTCCCAATTTGAAAAAGAAAGGAAGAAATAAAGTGTTGAAAATTTGTTGACATAGGTTCTTGTTATTGAAACAATGAACAAAAAGGATTTTTGCAAGAGTATAAGGAGTTAGTAAAATGATACTGATTTTTTAAATATATTTATCCATTATTTATTACGAATATTTTTATTCATCGCTATTCATTTTAATTTGCTAGCCTATTTATACTTTTGGCCCATTAGATCCTAATCAAAGTCCTTTTGATTTTTGCTTGTGTATATATATTATTAGTTGAGGTTAGATAAACTTCAAGTTTATGATACCTTACCAAAATTTCAAACACTTGTGTGAATGAGTGATCTTGTGAGGACTTGTTAGTTTATAGTATTTGAACTTGATAAGGGAAGCGAAATAATATTTACTTTGTCTTATTTGTATTCAAAATTTTCTTATGAAAAATTATGTTTTGAAAGTTCTACAATTTAATTAAAGATTGAATGTGTATATCTTGTGTTATTGATTTTAGAGTTAAATAATGTATATATGTTAGGTCAATATTTAATGTTAGCATTTAAGTAAACCTTTAGGACACTACAAATCCTTCATTTGGGACATTTAGGGGTATAAAGTCTCATAACATATGTTAAATTTCATCGTGAACCTATAAAAGTAAACTTATTTGACTTTGTTTTTTACTTGTGGATTAATTGTTTGAGGATAAAAAACAAGTTGAGTATGGGAGAATTTGATAATTTGATTTTTTTCACATAATTTAGGGTTTATTTGCTTGATATTTGGCACCTTTATAATATGTTTTATATGAATTTTATTGCATCTTCTATATTTAGTTCATTGTCTTGTAGGTGATTGAATTTAAGGAATAATGCAATATTTAGTGCAATTTTCTCCATAGTTTTCTAATGAATGATATTTTATAACTATTTAAAGATAAAATGATTGACAATAACTTTGTAAAAGACTTCAGGAGCTGATTCTATCTCAAAGACGGAAAAAAAAAGTAGAGAATTTAGATAAGAAAAACAAAATAGGTGCCAAACTCATTTTTATTTTATAGGTAGAGATAATATAAAACTGTTGCCAATTATGAAGCAAGTTAAGCACCAATTACACATAGAATAAAAAATAGTAAAAGAAGCAAAACAAGACTATTATTAGTCTTGGATCTGTAATAAGTGTCAGTTCTCAAAGATGATTTATGAGATTTTGTGATTCTTTAAGTTATCTAGAATTCTATTTTTGTAGTCCTAGCTATAGATAGTTGTATCAAAATTCATTTTGGGACTTCTAACATACTTCTATTATATTTGGATCTCTGTTAAACTTTCTTAGTTATATATAGTCATCCTTAGTAGATTTAATAGAATAGATCTTTTAGATTTTGGGTAGATTCTCTTAATTCTGTTTATTTCTAACAAATTTTTCTTAGTCTTTAGTTAGTGTTTCATAGTTTTTTTTTTCTTTTTGCATTAAGGAGGAAGAATTAGAACAACGATTCAAAAAGCTAGTGACAGCTTCTCTTAACTTATTTCATCCTTTCTTTTCTTCTTTGATGGGATTTATTTCTTTGTGTTTTGTTTTTATTATGTTTAGTAGCTACAAACTTAGTTTGGTTTATAGATGTACCTTATAAGGACCTTTTAATTATTTATACATGTTTTGATTATTCATTAATTAAATTTATTATTTTCTATCTTAATTATTGGATTTATGATTACCCATTGTAGATTCAATTATAAAGATTGTATGATGGACTGATAAGTGACATTTGCTTAATTAATTGTATAATTATTCCATAACATTTAGTGATTAATGACATGAAATTGCTTAACGTACTCACTTTGACTCATATGTGATTTTAGGTATAATTCAGAACCAAAGAAGTTAAAGTGAGTTGAAAGCACAACATTTAGGCCATTTTTCAAAGAATTACTCTTTCTTGTCTTTATGGAGCAAGAAGGATAAATACTGGAGAAAGTAAAGAAAGAAAATTAAGATGATGAATCATCAAAATGTCCCACGGTCATGATGGAAAAAGTTGCACAGCTATGAGTATGTGAGTCATGGCTATGCAACAAGATGCATGGGGGGTGAGTTATTCCTCACGACCATGCAAGATATCAATTTATGTTGGACCGAAGATGAAGCAAGGCTTGCAGCAACTAGAAGCGTGAAGTAGAAGACGATAATACATGCATGTTTTTGCATAAAAGGTACGTGGAGCATGAAACACAAATGTCCAGGAGAAAATGCTATCATTAAGAGTATGAGCAAAAGATAATAGGCAGATATGATAAGCGTTGGTTTTCAAAAAAACAAAAGAGGAGTACAATAGTAGGTGTTGTGTTTTTAAAAATAGAAAAGACCATGAACAACTGTGCATTTATGTCACACTCGTAACTTGGTGTGTCACAGGTGTGATATAATAATAGCTCACCCAACCCTAATTTTCACTATAAATGCATCATATTAGTGATGACACAAAGACATGAAGGAATAAATAATACCCAGATCTGGACTCGACCCATCACTGAATCTATTATGAATTTGTGTTTGTTGAGTGTGTTTTTTTTTCAATTTCTGTTAGAATACTTCTGTTAATTGTTTGTGAATTTGTGTTGTGAACGTGAGGAATGAAATTGATGAAAATGTGAAGGAGCTGAAGTTGTTTGTGTTGGAGTTGGAGATGGTTTGAAATTGGTAAATTGTTTGTGTTGGAGAGTGGAGACGGATTTGAAGTTGGCAATTGGTAACAGAAATGTTAAATTTGTGGTTGGTTATTGATTCGGTTAGATTATGGTTTTGATAATGAAAAAATGAAAATTGTGGTTGGTATTGGTTTGGTTGATTGGTATTTGGTAATGAAAATGGGTTTACCAAATGGGAGAGCCGATGGTTCATTTGTTCGGTTCATGAAACTTCACCATACATTGCAATTTATTGTGGTTAATTGTAAATTTTTAATGGTTTGTTGGTTGGTTAATTGGTTTTGATCACATTGAATTTTTGAAACAAGCATTTTTTTCACTAAATTTGAAAATAAAAATAGAATTAAAAATAAAAACAGAAAATTAGGAAGATTCATTCATGCTTTGCTAAATGACATCATATTTATAAAAAGATTTATTCATGCTATGCAGTAAGTATAATTACATTACCATTACTTGAAGAAAAGATAATTTGTTTAAATATACATAAAAAAGAACCTAAATTGAAAGAGCTCAAATGACATCATATTTATATAGAAGAAAGACAACAATTAGAAATTTAAAATTAACTATTTTAGATATATCTATAGTTTGATTTATTAAATGTTAGATTAAATTAATTTTTTACTATTTGTTTAAGAAGTCATAATTAATTGCAATGTTTAAGGTGTATACTAGTTTTTAAATTTCAATTTAATTCTACATATGTGATGTAATTGTAAATGTTTTTGTTTCAGGTTTAACTTCAACTTAATTGTTTTCTCGTCATGATGAAATTATAATAATTAAGACTATTTATTGTTATTTTTATTGGATGTTTTGATGTAATTATTATTTATTAAAATGATGAAATTGTATTATTGTAATATTTTAAATATTTCGTATTTTTCTTATTTTTATATTTGTATTATGATGATTGTCTTTTTTATAATTAATTGTGATTATTATTTATATGTGAAATATTTAAAAATTATTGTTATTTCATATTAAATTATTAATTGTGATTATTATTTATTATTATAATTTTTAGAAATAGGGTTGACGTAAACTTGTAAAGTGTACGGTATATAACTGTACAATATGTCAATGGACTATTTTGCAAAATTTATAAAATTTTAGGAACTATTTCATAAATTTAAAAAATTATTCGAAACGATACCTGACATTAACCGATACTGATACAGTACTGTATAAGAATCTAATCTGATACTAAATCTGATACAATATTCACCAATTTGTTCTTATATCTTTTCTTCCTTTTTAGTCCGGTCACTTTTCTGTTGACATATTTGTGTACTCGTTATAATTTCAATTTGATATATTACCTTGTCTTTTTCTTCGCATATATTTTACGAGAAAAGGGTACAATTCAAATGCAACACAATAGGATTTAGGAATATCGTGTGAAATGAGACAGGAGAATTTTGCCATTATGATTCTCTCTCTTCAGCTTCTGCAACGAAAAAGAAGGCCAGAATTGCCCCTTACGTGGTAGTCTAGTGGTATAAAAGGGAAAAGGATTGTAGTGAAAATTATAGATTCGAGCCCGGGAAAACGCAGCCTTTATTTAAGGTAATGTAATATTTCTGATGGTGACCCATCTTTTCGAGCAGATATCTCTAATATTGTCTAGAATTAGATCCAAATTTATTTATCTATAAGTTTGAGTAGGTGACTCGTAGACTCTAAAATTAATCAGGCAAAACCCAAAACTTGAGTTGTGAAAAAGAAAAGGAGGGCAGAATTTGTATACTAAACTAAGGACCAAGTCTCTCTGCAAATTACGCGGCAACAGACCCAAACAGTTAGGCTCTACAAACCCAAAAGATAGTCACAAATCTAGCACGTGGCACTCCAATTTAACGGTCCTGATTGAATCCGTACATAAATGGGTATAATATAATACCTCGGTTCTCTCTCTCTCTCTCCCCCTTGGCCTTGGCTAGCGTTTCCATAAAGGTGGCGCGTGTAACGTTAAATTTTGGCAGATGATTTGTTAAACCATAAGCGTTAACTATTAACACTCTCTTTTTATAGCAGACGCGGTCAAGTGCCGAGTGCCCACCCCATATCCAAACTTATATTTACCCCCTTTTCCTCTAGGGTTTCTCATTCCCAAATCAACTACTTTTTCTTTTTCTCCCCCCAAGCCCGTTAATTTTCTTATTGATGCTACTTTATGTGATCTTATAATGCCAGCAACGGCGGATTTTCCAGGTTCGGCTGCGGCGGCGTTCGGGCGATCACTCTTGAGCCTCCGACGTGAACAGATACATGTCATGGGAGAGACTCACGAACCTTCCACCCTCTACTTGGAGCTCGACGCCTTTCAAAAGAAGGTCAACGACCGATTCACCGACCTTTCTGCTGCGGGCTCGCAGGAGCTACTCTCGCTTTCTTGGATCAGGAAGCTTTTAGATGCTTTCCTTTGTTGCCAAGAGGATTTTAGACTTATCTTGTTTAACAACAGGTCGCT
>JAOSBN010000006.1:14840968-14869987 GCA_027563595.1 Erythroxylum suave
TGGATCAGGAAGCTTTTAGATGCTTTCCTTTGTTGCCAAGAGGATTTTAGACTTATCTTGTTTAACAACAGGTCGCTCGCTTATCGACAGCCCTTGGACCGGTTGCTTCATGACTTTTTCGAACGGAGTGTCAAGGCCCTGGACGTGTGTAATGCGGTCCGCGACGGAATTGAGCAGATCAGAGAGTGGAAGAAGCTTCTCGACATTGTTCTCTGCGCCTTGGAAAATCAGAGATTTCTTGGAGAGGGCCAGTTTCGCCGCGCGAAGAAAGCGTTGGTTGATTTATCCATTTCGATGGTCGACGACAGGGAGTCCACCACAGGTCTAGCACACAGGAACCGGTCATTTGGACGGCAAAACCCGTCGTCGAGAGACCAGCACCATCGAACCCTTGGACATTTTAGATCCTTTTCGTGGAGCGTGTCGCGGTCGTGGTCTGCGTCCAAACAGCTACAAGCAATTGGAAACAATCTGGCGGCGCCGAAGGCGAATGATATTGTAGCGACGAGTGGAATTGCGGTGGCGGTTTATACCATGAGCTCGATTTTGTTGGTGGTGATGTGGTCTCTGGTGGCGGCAATTCCTTGCCAGGACAGGGGTTTACATGTTCACTTTTCTATTCCGAGAAATTTCCAATGGGCTGGTCCCATAATGTCTTTGCACGATAGGGTATTGGAAGAATCGAGGAAACGGGATAGGAGAAGTGCGTGTGGGTTGTTGAGGGAGATTGATCGGATGGATAAATCGACGAGGTTGATGAATGAATTGGCTGATACAGCTCATTTCCCTTTGACGGAAGAGAAGGAGGGAGAAGTGAGGCAAAGAGCGCAAGAGTTGAGATCGATTTGTGAGGGAATAAAAGATGGATTAGACCCTTTGGAGAGGCGAGTCAGAGAGGTGTTTCATAGAATTGTTCATGGCCGTACTGAAGGCCTCCACTCTCTTGGTCGATCCGGTCATAATGATTGACCGTCATTAATGATTTCGGATATTATGAGTATTGGAGAATAAAAACAGTAAGGAAGTTCAAGTTTTTCATCTATTTATATATATATATAAAGAATATGTACGCGTATGGAGAAGGGGACTCTTTGGAATTTCAGGTCCAGGATGCTGATCTTCAGCTCGTATTGTTCTTTCTTTGTATAATTGAAAATTCCCGAGTAAATTCTATCTTGGTGGTTGCTGTTCTTTTTGGATCTTGGTTTTGATCCTCTACCTTGTAGGGAGGAGATTTTCGATCTTCTTTTTTTGTCAATACATGTAGGTTTCAACTACAATTACAATTACAAATTGGGGAATGTAATGTAAATGCTGCTGCTGCTTATATGAAACTTTTGATGGATGAAGGATAAATCAGAAATCTTCGTTTTTCTTTCTTTCTTTTTGCTTGTGTTTTGAATTCTCCTTTGTTCGTCTCTTCAATGTTGGGCCTGCTTGTGCCATCTGTACCCATTGACTGGTCTCGTAGTACATGGGTTGTCACTGTTCCTTTTCCTCTTGACATTCTATATTTTCTTTGGAAGAGAGACAATAAGACAAAGAATACCGTTGTTAACTTAGAACATTACTTCATTGATGTTACGTAATAATCTCGTGCCGGAAATTGGAGATTCTGCTTCCATATCTCAATTACATTAGCTTGCTGTTCAGAGACAGGTTCAAAAACGCCATTCTGATTTGCTTCAGTGTTGGAAGTTTTAGATTCTTTATCCTGCAGATGACCACAATAATTCAGTTTTTTAATTCTTCATGCTCAGCTCATGTCCTCAAATGTAGTTTCCATGCGGTAGTTGACTTTGATTTGGTCTTCTTTGAAGGCCTTGAAAGTTTTTTCAATTCAAGTCTTTGACCCGTCGAAACATCTACTTCTGAGTTGAATGGTTGAAATCATTCCGTCTTGAGTGGTACTTCTTACGTATGTGGATCATGTAGATGGTCTAGTAAATGTTCCTTTTTCCGTCTTGACCTCTTATAAACATCTTGACTCCGCCATTAGATTTATATCGTTAGAAGAAAGAAATGATGTCAGGCAGGACAGCCATGCCTTTGCATATAGGTGAAAACTGAAATCTTCATCTGCCTGTGTGCAAAGTGGCAACTCACTTTCACAATGCAAGTTGGGATAACGGTTGTGTGTACCAATCAAGGGTCCGGTACAAGTCCAGGTATAAATTTATTGGTCGGCTTTTGACTCAGATCTTCTTAAAAACAAATTTCTTTGGGAGAATCAAATTCATTTCTACTACCTTTACCTTTAATGTTAATAAAAGAATTACTATTAATAATAAAATAATAATTGAAGAAAACTTTAAAAAATCTGTTACTAATTAAAAAACAACCTCCTTCACTAATAACAAACAAATTTCTTTGAAAAATTATTATTACTAAACCTTATTTGAACAAACATATAGCCCTTCGCATAAACCTGATATTTTACGACAAACAAAATATAATGCCACATCTATTTATCAATAGAATATAGACAGTATTTCTTAATATAATATATTAAATACATTACAATAAATGATAAAACATATCTAGGAACCTCTAACATACTATAGTTGAGTTATTAATAGCTGGATTTTAGGGTTATCAAAGGGATGTGACGATACCAAATTAAGTCACATATTAAGAGCGATTAGGGTAGATGAAGAAGAACAAACTATATTAGATAATAAAAAAAGATGAACATATATGATGTTGTCTACCTCGTAACGCTAGCAATTTTCTTACATTTTATAGGTGATTTATCTTATTTAAAAGATAAAAATGGAAAATTATTATCAAACTTAAAATGTAAAAAAAACTTTGAAATTTCAAATGGTATAACAATACTTTCTTAATAAGAGTAATGCTTAAAGAGCATTTAAACCAACCCTTTTGGAAGAATAATTTTCTTGCAAGACTTCACTCTTTATTTGGAGAAAAAATTACAAACAAGATTAACAAAAACCATAATTACCAAGTACCATATAATAAACCAAAATGTGGAGAATTAGGCAGTTAGTTACACTAAAAAACAAGGTTTAAGATTATGTGAAGATATGAAACTAGATAAACAACTAAAATATGAAATACTTAAAACTAAGAAAGAACTAGGATCATTATGTAATAATAATAATAATAATAATAAAGGATACAATAAACCTTAAAAATTATAATAACAATGATAAAAATAAATTTCCTCTTTAGAAACATAGAAACCCTATAGATAATTGAAGCAAAACCAAAATTAATAATATAATTAAAAAATTCATCTTCCTTGAAATTTAGAAATATAATTTACTGTAGATAAAATGCATGCTTTAATGATACTAACAAGTAAAAATCTAAAAAGTTATCTAAAACTAAGCAAGCAAATGAATCATTATTATTAGAAGAAATCAATAGTTTTAAAAGTAATGATTGGTCCATGGAAGATAACGAAAAGGAAAAAAATTAATGTATTAATAAAAGATAAAAAAATTCATCAGTAAAAAAGGGTCAAATTGGGCTCTAATATATTTTCACCGCAATTTAATTTAAACCTAAACGTTTTGACACCAATGAAATAATTAACCCCAACGCTGTACTTTCGCATCATACAACTATATACACCACTTCTGATGTGGCCGCCAACTCCCAAACTGGTTCAAAGACCCATCATGAAGACATGAACTTCTTTTTCCTTATAAATTCTGTAGTAATTTACTTCACTAATAAAGGCACTAGCTTGAATCTAAGTCGTCCCAACAATGATATTGACATTAATATAATGGAGCTTAGAGAGGTCGATAATCGCAAAAGGTGTTTCGGTTTTAGAAGCTTATGAGACACCCCCATAGTTATTATGAAAGGGAGAGAGAGGAGAGAAAGAGGAACCCTAATCTTTTCTTAATTTTTTTTAGCCCCCACTTGTCATGTAGATGCATGCATATCTGGTAAAGAACCCATAAAAATGTCAAATAAACTTTTTGTAGTAAACGACTATCAGAAAAGTTAATTTATGGTTCAAATAAATATTTGTAAAATTTTAGGGTTCTTTCTTAACATGTCAAAATGTTCAATTCTAAATTAACTTTTGAATCATATTCAGGATCCCAAACTATAAGAGACTATTTTATAAAATTACAATAGTACTTTGAAAATTCTAGTCAAAATTTATAATATTCTTCTTCTTCCTCTTATAATTTAGCAAATATTTTGGATAAGAATAAGAGAATTAAAAAAATAAAAAAACCCTCAAATAACTCTATGTAGTTTATACCAAGAATACCATGTTAAAATAAGAGTTAAAAATTCTTAAGAAAAAGTAGAAAGAACAATGAAGCAATATAATTCTATGTAGTTTATAACAAGAATACCATGATAAAATAAGAGTTAAAAATTCTTAAGTAAAAGTAGAAAGAACAATGATGCAATTTAGATTAAAAAACAAATAAAAATATCAAATTAAATAGTAGTGAAACCAACTAGAAGAGTTTTTATTCATCCTTAACCAAATAACTTTTAAAAATATTTAATAAAGGTATCTATTAAGATAAATGAAAATTCTATAACTAACACTATTACCTTATTTAATACCAAAATAGAATTAAATGGTATAAAATAACGAATAATTATTATAAAATTATTTAAAAAATAAAAATTTAAAAGTTTCTACTAGTTTAAAGCTGAAAATAAATTTAAAATCTAATGCTTAAATATGTGTTAATAATAAATTCACATTAAAAAAGCTTACATATTATAATCCTAAATTTCAGAAGTGTTAATGGCTTCTTCTTTTTCTACTCTTCCCTCCCTTCCTACCTTCCTGGTTCAGTAGGTACCCTTAGATTCTAAGCCTCTCATGGATCCTATCCATGTTCTAACTTACTCAATAACTGATTCTTCTATTGGGTTTGTTTTTACTCTTCTAGGTTCTTCTATTATCTTCTTTTCTATTTTCCTCCCTCCTCTATATTCTCTTGGTGCTTTCTAGTATTTGGTTATAAGCTTCTAGGCTCTCCCTTTCTTCTCCTTTCTTCCCTTATCAATTTTCTTTTTGAATTCTAGTCTTACTCTTGAAACCATCACAATTCTCAACTATTTCCTTCTTAGGTTTTGGTTTAAAAGGGTATCTAGGTATATCCCCCTTCCTTTTACTTCTTGCCTTCTTATTTTTACCATTTTAGAGATAGTTTTTAAAAAATCCTCTCTTTAATGTTATTGGTTTTTCCTTTTCTAACTCTGCTACTTTTAGTTAGGCCCTTATTTCTTTTGACATTTTCCTCCCTTACTATTCGGTCCTCTCCCTCACCTCTTCCCTCCATTCGTATTACCTTAAGCTCCTTGCCTCTCTATTTGGAAAAGGTACAAGCTTCCTCAACAAGAACTCCTTACCATATTCTTATCTTCCAGGTTCTTATCTTCTACCTATCTAGGGAACAATGGTCCCAATGAATGCAAGTCTTTGAGCTTCCTTCTTAATTAGAAGCAAGTCATGGGGGAATCCTCTAAAATTTTCCTCCATTTTTTTTCCTCTTCTTAAGAAAGATGACATTAACATAGTCTCACCTCCTTTAGAGACCCTTATGGAAAGAGATAAAACCTCGTCTTCTACACTTGTTAGTTTTTATCTTAGGAAAACATTTAACTTTCCTATTCATCAAATTATGGGCTTTTAAATTTGGAAAAACAATGATTAGAAGAAGTTCTTATTAATTAGGACATTATTTTCCTACTTAGATTCTTCTTAATCTCTGAGCTCAAGAAGTCTTGGAGGCAAGCCTTTGGTACTTCAATAGCCTACCTCTCTTCCTTTAGCTAATGGAAGCCAAGCATTGAAAATCTTATAAATTTGGATTAATTTTCATCAAATTTCCCTCGAGTACTTTAGAAAGAATTTACTTTGGAGTTTAAAGGAGGGAAACCTATAAGTTATGAGGCTCAAGTTATTAGATACAATAGTATGATAAGAAGAATAACACTATATAGGGGATTATCTTAGACCATCACTTATAGGTACATAATCGAGCGATATTAGGCTCAGAATGGAGAATAATAATTTTGAAATAAAGTCTAATATGATTCAAATGGTTCAATAACTTATGTGATTTTATGAGTTGTTAGATGAGGATCTAAATGCTCACATTGTAATTTCTTTTAAATATGTGACACATTCAAGCTTAATGGAGTTTTAGAGGATGCAATGTGGCTGAGATTGTTTCCTTTCACATTGACATATAAAGCTAAATGGTGACTAAAATCTTTGGCTCTTGGATCCATCACCACTTGTAATAGGCTTATTAGGAAGTTTTTAGCCAATCACTTTCCTCTAACATAAACAACAAGACTTAGGAACAACATCTTCTCCTTTCAATAATTAGAGAATGAGACATTGTATGAGATTTGTGAGAGATGGAAAGAGCTATTAAGAAAGTGCCCATATTATAGACTCGATTTAGGATTGCAAGTGCAAACATTTTATAGTGGGTTGCGTTATCCATCTAAGCAGTTGGTCTATACATCTTCTAATCGAACTACTAGCTTTAAAACTCCCTAGGCCATGAATAATTAATAGTGATAGAATCTAGGGTAAAAGTAAAAATTATGAGGTATTCATAGAGTTGATGTGGTGAGCATATTAAAGGTGAAGTTGGGAGTTTGAACAAGAAGCTTACTAATAGATGCTTAGTATCTCAATCATTACAAGTGATGACAAGTGATATTCATGGTGGTGGACACTCCAACCATGAATGACAAGCACTTGAAAATAGGGGATATCCAATTGAGCAAGTTACTTTTGCAAGAAACTGATTTTAAAATAATCCTTATAGTAATTCTTACAATTCATAACAACGAAGCCGTTTAAAATTTTATAAAATAATTAAGATCTACCTAGTTGTCAGTAACAACAGTAGTAAGAAAGGAAATTAAGTTTTTAGGAGCTCGTGACAAAATTTATTTATTGCATATAAGGCTCACTTCTAAAGTATTGAAATGTGTCTTCAAAATCAATGAACTTCCATCCATAACCAGAAAATTCAAATTGGACAACATGCTAAGCTTGACTTTGAAAGGCATTCAAGGTGCTTTGTTTAAAAATACTAAGCCAAACCTGAGGGAGCAAATGAATGCAATAATTTTGAGGAGTAGAAAGGAACTCAAAGTTGAAGAGATAAAGGATGTTATATAAGAAAAGGGAGATGAAGAGAAAGAGAAAGAGAAAGAGAAAGAGGAGAAGCCAAAGAAGGAAGTGTTCAAAGAGAATCAATCGAGATTTCCGTACCTTACCAGGCTTTAGAAGATAAATTTGGTAATTTTTTTATAGTTTTTAATTAATTACATACTGACTTACTTTTTGTTGAAGCTCTTTTGTAGATACCAAAGTATGTCAAGTACTTAAAGGAACTCCTTTCTAGCAATAAGATAATTGAGGAATTGTAAAAGGTGACATTAAGTAAAAAGTGCGTCAAGTTCTTGTAAAACAATTTATCATAAAAAAAATCAAAGATATAAGTAGTTTCACTATTCTTTATAATATTAAAAGTTTGAAAATTAAAAGGGTATTAACAAACTTAGGAGATAACATTAACTTGATGCCTAGGAACATTTTTAACAACCTAGGTTTAGGTGAGTCTAAACTAACTATGATGAACATTTAGCTAGCAAATAGGTCAACTAAGCCTCTTAAAGGCATTATAGAAGATATTTTGGTTAAAGTAGATAAGTTTGTTTTCCTTATTGAATTTTTGGTTTTAGATATAGGTACCTCTGATCTTAGTATGACCTTTCCTAGCTACTATTAAGACTATAATAAATTTACGTAATGGAAAGTTAATCCTAAGGATAGGGAATAAGGAAATAGCTTTTAAGATATCTAAAGCTATGACATATCCCTATGTGGATGATTACTTAAATTGATACTTGTTTCATTATAGATGTGATTGATACTGTAGTTTCTGATAATATGCAATATACAACAGGAAAAAAAATATGCTGGAGACTTATATCATACAAGGAGAAGAAGAGGAGATGGAGATATCTATTTTTTGATAGAGTATGTGGCATATTGGAAAGCTAATGAGCCTATTAGTAAAAGGAAAAATGGTAAAGAGATTTAGAGACTTAAAAAAAAAAGAATAAAGCATTCATTTGAGGAGTTGCCAGAGCGAAGAGCTTATACAAGGAGCCCAATTATAAGGCTTATAAATAGGCACTTTTTAGGAGGCAACCTATAATGGTTTGGTATTTTTATTTCAATTTAGTAGCTTTAGAAATATTTACTATTAATTTTTAATATTTTTTACATGATTTGATTTTTTGCACGTGTTTTAAATTAAAGCATTTTAAAGTCATGATTTAAGTGTTTTTTTGATGTTTTTTAATTATTAAAATCTTATACACATTGCCAGATCGTACTTCTCAAATTATAGCTATGGATCCTTTTATTATTAGGGGAATTGTAATTATCCTAATTTCCCTCTTTTCCTTTAATTTCTAATTTTTCATTGTTCTTATATGTCATTTATATTAAGAAAAATATACAAGTCAAGTTTTAGGGAGGGAGTTAATTACTTATTCTTATCAGTTTTATTATAATTAGCTTAATAAGGAACAATTACATGAAAATTTTAAACTTTAAACGAATATCATTTGAAGTAATTTCTTACAAGTTTGGTTATTATTATGACTTGATTTGTTTAGGCAAATAGTCATGAGCATTAATAATTACGTTAATTTTAATTTGTTTCATTAATTTTGAAAATAGATGCTTAATTTGTTCTATGGTACTTTTGTATAATTTTGATATACAACTAAGTTAGAAGTGAATTCTTTTTAAGCATTTTGGCATCATATTGAGACAATAAGCATGAATAAGTGAGAATTAAATAAATTCACTTTGATGGCTTTAAACTAAGAAAAAAGGTTAAAGATAAAGAGTAGTGCTAATAAGCATTTGTAATGGTAACCTAATTGTGTAATTAGGAGTATTGATAACAAGGTGTTGACTCTCACATCAAAATGATAAGTGACTTTTTAAAGATATAGTCACCGATTCTTCCGAGAGGCCACATCACTTTCCAAGCTTGCAACTGTAAGTTGTAAGACTCCAAATGCTTTTGTTATTTTGAAGTTAGCATTTTGATTTTTCTTTCATTAAAGATTATGAAAATGTTTAAAAGTTGAAGGATCTTTGTTATATACATTGAATTTATACATTAGGTTGATTTTGTTGATTGAATTAAAGTTTGAAGGATTATAGAGTAAATTAAATTGATTTATGATTTAATGCAATTAGATAAATACCTAGCAATTTGATTAACTTTACAATTAAATGAGTAATGGAGAATCTGACACTACAAGAAATTAGTAATTAGCGATGAAAATTATCGACAGAAACCAAACCGTTACAAATTACCAATGGAAAATGATTTTTCATTGGTAACATTGTCAGGAAAAATTCTATTTTGGCAACAGTAATAATATCCATTAGTAAATATGGAGGGAAATTATCTCGACAAATTTTCCTACGGAATTTAGCGATAGTAGAAAATTCCCATCGATAAAGAAGGAGGGAATTCTTAGTTGAATAAAAATTTTGTTAGTAAATTTTAGAGAAAAAATCATTTTTTCCTTTGTCTTTAACGTTTTAAATAAAATGAAAATGACATAATTTGGTTTAACACCAAACGATCTCATTTTCCTACACATTTAACCTACTTGAAAGACCCCCTGCTTTTTCTTCTTCATTTTCCCTCTCTCCATTGTGTTTTCTCCTTCATTTTTCAACTCTCCCGCTTCTTTATCGTGGATTCCTCTTCTGCTCATTGGTGTTTGTCTTCTCAACCACTATCATTGTGCCCTTCGGCGAAGGTAAGTTGTTCTCTATGATTTTTTGTATAAACCGTGTTAACTATGTGATGTTGGATGTATTTCTGATGAATATATTTAGTTTTATTCGTTTATTTGGGTATTTTGTGATTGGAAAACAATTTAAATGTATAAATATTAGTGATGGAAGGGATAAGACGTGATTTTGGTTATGATGTTGGGATGAATTTCTATGCATGTAAGGTGTTTGATGAATTGCATGTTCTGTTAATGTTAAATGATAAGAGTGTTCTGCTTACGTAGGTGTATTCAAATAATTAGAGGCATTGTGTTTGGGTTATGGCTCATTCAAGTATTTTATTTATAGAAGTGTTTAATTAATAAGCATGGTTTAAAGTTTACATTAGGATTTTTCCCCCTTCTTTGTTGATGAAGATTATATTTGTTTTGTGTTCTTGGGTTTTAAAGATTTACGAGATATTTTTTTACATCATTTTTTAAAAAATTGCTCATAAAATTTTGAAGTGCTTCAATAATCCATTTTGGGGCAAAGCATGATCATGAACCAAAAGTTTGGAAAGTGAATAAAAAATTCAACTATTTGATGGACTAAGGAAAATGGAAATTCTATGATAATCAATGGTGGTTGTAAAAGCTTTATGTTTGAACTCTTACGTAAGTGGTAGTTTTGGACATATAACCACCTTAATTATATATTATAATTGCTAATAGTCATCTTATTAGAAGACAAATGTGATTTTTTGGACTAGAACTACCAAAAAACTATATTTAAATCTAGTGTGACCATATATATGCATACTTAGTGATGGAAGAGGGGTTAATTGGTTGTTCTCTCTCATCCCGCAGGTGTTGTAATATGATTTTACACTTTTAATATATTAAACATTTATGTACAATTTTTTTAAAATGGTAAACCTAGTATGATGTTGCTGTATAGTTTAAAAGAAAATATTATGTGATAAAATTATGTTAGCTTGGACTATTAACTCATGAGATATACATTTAGATTTTTTTTAATTTAATTTTCAAAACAAATGGGGGGAGAGATATTTAATAAAATAAGATTAGTGGATATTGATAGTTGTATTGCATCATTTTTTAAGGTTTAATTTGTTATGTATTAAATGTTAATGTGAGTGTTTAATGTGTATTTAGGTTAGGATTTTGTTAATCTATGTGTTTAAGTGTGTTTTATGAGTTAGTATAAGTCTTTGAGCTTAAATATTATGTTTTTAATATACCTTGATATGTTTATTAGTGTTTCAGGGTCAATGTTGAAGAACGGAGAAGTTTCGAAGACTTTTGGACTAGAACCATAGCTTATGATCGTGGCATCATGACAGAAAGATGTGAGCCACCACACCCTAAGCCACGATCATGGCATTTGAGCCATGATCGTGACAAAGAGGTCTGAGCTAGGCCACGATTGTGGCACTTGAGCCACGATTGTGACAGAGAGGGGTAAATGCTGGCCACAATCGCAGCAGGCAGGGCTACATGTGTCGAGCAAACACGAAAACAGGTGAAAATGTCAAGTTTCGAGGAACTTTTCAGACCATTTTGACCCCGAATAAACACTAAGGCTACCAAGGTATTTAAAGAGCATGAAGAATACAAAGGGGGAGATTTTGATCAACCACGACGACAAAACCCTAAGTGAGAAAACTTTGAGAGATCGAGAAAGAGAAGAAGGAAGAGAGAAGAGGAAGACAATGTAGACTTGATGCGCTTCCCAAAATAAGAAGCATTCTGAAGTTGCAGCCTCCCATTATCCATTTGAGTTCTATTTCCTACGTATTTCATTTTTATTTGATTATAGGATTGGGATATATAGTTTGATGATAAAATTGAATTATGATTGATGTTCTATGCTCACCTTTGGAATATTATTTTTGATTTAATGAAATCTTATTTTTATATGTTTATTGAATTAATTTTCGTTTAACGCTGCACTTCATATCTCGATAATAAACTGAGAGGGTGAATTGAGAAAAAATGATTAAATTGGGCTAACGAGAGTTAGGTAATTTAATAGATTTGGAATTAGATCAGGTTGGTAAATCATGTGTAGAGAGATCATATATAGGTTTCCAATTGTTTATTAGAGAACTTAAAAACTAATTAGGTTTTAGATCAATTTTTAATTGAGAGATTACAACTTCCCATAATCTAATTAGGGTTTATGCTTCAGAGTTCAATTATAACTTGAGAGAGTATAATTGACCCTAGAACCATCTAGAACCATTAATTCGATAAATTGTAATTGGTTATGTTAGCATTAAAGAGAGATAATTTCCCTTTCTATCTTTTGATTCACTCATTAGGTTGAATTCTAGGGTGCACTATCATTTCAACAAATCAATCAATTTCCATTAGTTGTTATTCATTTTTAAGCTGAAATTGTTAATCATTATTCGTTGATTATTTCACTAAGTGTCAATTGTCAGTTACTATTTTGTTATTTGATTCAGATTGGTTGATTTATTTAGTTCTCATGTGTAATTTCATTGTCTATTAAAGATTTGTTTAATAGTCTTCAACCTTAGATTTTATGATTAGATTGACCCTCTTCATAAGATCGATACCTTATACGAACGACCCGTGCACTTGCGGTATTATCGAGGTTATATATAGTAAAACTTATCATACACAAACTTGTGATCAGATACAACTTGAATTGATAAGAGGGAGGCTAGTGTTTAAAAAGTGAAAATGGGAGGAAAAACAAGAAGGGGACTTCATAACATTATAAAATGAAAAAGGTGGTATTTGAAACAACCCATAGGAAATGTAGCCTATGGCCCCTGGTTTTCCATTTCCCTTTGGGAAACCAACTTTATTTCTCTTTCAACCTTACGCAGAAAAGAGCTTGATGGATTTGAACTTAGAAATTCTTAAATTGATGTTCAGGTTATTTTTGTTTTAGCTTGCATATTTTTGAAAATGAAGCAGATTTTTATGCCAGTTGTAGTCCTTTTCAAACAGTGGTGCATTCCTACTAATTAACTAATTAGCATCATATGTTTGTGTTTTAGCATAAATAATAGATTTTCTTTATATTGCATTATATATCAAAATTCAAATTGCCTTATTTTTTGATTTTCTAGCTTTAATGTATTAAAAATATAACAAATCTATTGAACAAGTATATTACATTAAATACGAAATATTCTTTTTTGCAGACCCTAATTTCCATTGAAGAGTGTCACTCATCCTTCTTCTTTGTAGTTTGTAGTTGTCCATCCATCTAGGTAAATTACCCAATTAATGTTTACCATATGTGTTGCTTTAATAATACATTAATTAGATGTATTTAAGTTTTTTGTGAATGCAAAGTAGGTCTTGATTTTGTGTTGTTGTTTAAAATATTCTTCTAATCATTAATGAGTTTTTATGTTTTTCTTTCATAGTCTAAGTATTTATGTTTGGGTTATGTTGGAATCATTAATGAGTAGATGTATGATTATATAAGTATTTATTGTATGTGGAATAAGTTTCAAATCTTATGGATGATTTGAGGCATAATAAACCCCTAGGACGGTATATAGGCTAGAAACCCATGATGCAGCTTCCTTGAGGCTTATCTGTGAAAAATTCCACGAGCCTAAGAGTCACAAAGAGAACTTTCTTTTTTGATTCATAGGTGTAAACAATGCCATGTACCACAGTATTAAAATCAATTGTAGGTGATTAATTCAATTGAATAATACTTCAACTTTAATGTAATTAATTCAAACTTAGTATTAACACAAGAAATTTATAGCTTTAATAGGCATGACAATTCTTTTTATAATAAACCCTTAAGATGGTATATAAGCTGGAAACCTATAATGCAGCTCTTATGAGGCTAATCGATGAAAAATTACATAATAATAGGAGTCACAACGAGAACTTGCTTTCTTGATTCACAAGTGTAAACAATGCCATATACCATGATATTGAAATCAGTTGTACGTGATTAATTCAATTGATTAATACTTCAACTTCAATGTGATTAATTCAAACTTAGTATTAAACAAGAAATTCATAGGCTTAATATACATGACAATTCTTTGCATAATAAACCACTAGGATGGTATATAGGTTGGAAACTCATGATGTAACACCCATAAGGCTTATCGGTGAAAAATTCCACGAGCCTAGGAGTCACACCGAGAACTTGCTTTCTTGATTCACAAATGTAAACAATGCCAGGTACCATAATATTGAAATCAGTTGTAGGTGATTAATTCAATTGATTAATACTTCAACTTCAATGTGATTAATTCAAACTACTTATTAAAACAAGAAATTCATAGGTTCAATAGACATGACAGTTCTTTGCATAATAAACCACTAAGATGGTATATAGGCTAGAAACTTATGATGCAACACCCATGAGGCTTATTGATGAAAAATTCCATGAGCCTAGGAGTTACACCAAGAGCTTGCTTTCTTGATTCATAAGTGTAAACAATGCCACATACCATAATATTGAAATCAGTTGTAGGTAATTAATTCAATTGATTAATACTTCAACTTCAATGTGATTAATTTAAACTTATTATTAAAACAACAAATTCATAGGTTTAATAGATGTGATAGTTCTTTGCATAATAAACCACTAGAATGGTATATAGGCTAAAAACCTATAATGCAGCTCCTATAAAACTTATCAATGAAAAATTTCACAAGCCTAGGAGTCACACCAAGAACTTGCTTTCTTGATTCACAGGTGTAAACAATGCCACATACTATAGTATTGAAATCAATTGTAGGTGATTAATTCAATTGATTAATACTTAGGGGATGTTGAGTAAAGTTTAAATGTTTTGTAAACTTATGGGACATAAAGGATACTAACTACGAAATCACTTTTTTAAATTAACAGTTTGCGTAAATGAGTAATATTGATAGATCATAGATGTATAGACAATTAACACATGATGATCTCATTAATCCTAAGTTTGTTGAGGGAGTTGAAGCTTTCATTCATTATGCATATTCTCAACCTACATATATGGATGACCCAAAGATCAGAAGTCCATGTAAAAAGTGCAAACATATTTGTTTCCTTCCTATTGATGAAGTGAATGGCCATTTGTTGAGAAAAGAGTTTGTTCCAAATTATTTTGAGTGGACACGACATAGGGAGCCATTGATTTATAGCACCTTAAGAGGTAATGAAGTAAACTCATAAGCAAATATGGATGAGTTTGAAGGGGGAACTGGATTTAGAAAAAATAGTGTGGGTGTAATTGAAAATCCTTACTTGCAAATGGTTTATGATGTAACCTGTTACAGCTTTAAGGAAAATATAGAAAATCTTGAAGAAGAGCCAAACCGACATGCAAAATAATTTTTTGACTTACTACACTCAGTTGACCAAGAATTATGGCCAAATTGTGAGATAATGACTCAATTGTCTTTAATTGCTCAAATATTGAACATAAAATCTTTTTTTATCATAGTTTTGATAAAATTCTTGGATGGTATAATGAATCATTGCCTTTTGACCATATAATGGTTGATAGTTTTTACAATATGAAGAAACTTATTAGGGGTTTTGGTTTGCCTGTTAAAAATATTGACTATTGTAAATTGGGATGTTTGTTGTATTGGGAAGGCGATGTGGAATTACAAGAGTGAAAATTTTGTGGTAAATCTAAGGTCAAGCCTAGAAAATATTCTATGAAATAGAAACTAGAACCTTAGAAGTAGATGTATTATTTCCCACAAACTCTGAGACTTTAAAGACTATATGCTTCTGATATTACTGCATCTCACATGAGATGACATAATGAACACAAACATAAAGATGGAATAATGAGTCCTCCATTGGATGCACTAGCATGGAAACATTTCAATAACACCCATTATGAGTTTGCAGCTGAAAGTTGAAATGTTAGGTTGGGAGTTTTTATGGATGGATTCCAACCTTTTGGTTAATCTGGCTAACAATTTTCATCATGTCCAATCATAATTACTCCTTATAATTTGCCTCCATGGATGTGTACGAATGAGACATATATGTTCTTGATAGTGATTGTACCAGGGCCTACAAATCTAAAGTATAAAATTAATATATTCTTACAACCACTAATATCTGAATTGCAACATCTTTGGGAATATGTTGTGGAGACATAAGAGATGTCTCTGAAACAAAATTTTGTGTTGGGAGTAGCTTTGATGTGGAATATTAGTGATTTTTTGACATATGCTATATTGTATGGATGGAACACAATAGGGAAATCAGCTTATCCTTGTTGTGACAATGATTTTGATGCGTTTTATCTTCCAAACGGGGAAAAACATGTTGGTTCAACAACCACAGGAAATTTCTTCATCCAGATCATCCATTTAGGTGCAATAAACAAATTTTCATTAAAAATAGGATGGTACAAACACCTCCTCCCCCTCACAAAGCTAGTGAAGGATATTTCAAGAGATTGATGAATTAGGGTTGTTGAAAGTTACATAATTTGAAGCTAATGAAGTTATTACAAGCCTTAGTAAAAATTTTGGTTGGAGAAACCGAAACCTCTTTTGGTATTTGCCATATTAGAAAACTAATTTGATATGTCATAATCTAGATGTGAAGCATATTGAAAAAAACTATTTTTGACAATTTGTTCAATACCATAATGAACATTAAATGGTGGATAAAGGACAATGCAAAATCATGAGTTGATTTGAAACTTTTTTGTAGAAGGAATGAGTTAGATAAAAATTTTTGCACCGTCAAATACTTGAAAGCTTTTTACACTTTGGGCAAAAAATAAAAGGAAATTTTGTGTGAATGGTTGAAAAGTCTAAAGTTTCTTGATAGTTAGGTTTCAAACTTGGAAAGGTGTCCGGACATGAGAAAGTAGAAATTATTTGGGACGAAAAGTCATCATTATCATGTGTTTATACAAAGCATAATTCCAATTTCATTTTGCAAGTTACTACTGAATAAGGTTTGGGAAGTTATAACATAATTAAGTTTGTTTTTCAAAAGCTTAGCATCATTTGAAATAAAGTTGGTTGAAACAGAAAAACTAGAAAGAGAACTTCCACTAATTGTGTGCAAATTAAAAGGGATTTTCCCTCTAAGTTTCTTTAACTGTATGGAGCATCTATCTATGCATGTATCACGTGAGGCTAAACTTGTTGGTCCAGTTCAACATCAATGGATATATCCCTTTGAGAGGCAATTATGGTAAATATTTAAATTGAAGTAATAATGTGTTTTAATAACAGAATTACAATAACCTCATTTGCTAATATAGGTATTTGCATTACTTGAAGAAAAATGTCAAAAACAAGGCTAGAGTTGAAGGTTTAATACGTAATGCTTATTTAGTGGAGGAAGCAAGTATATTTTGTTCACATTATTTTGAGTCTCATGTTCACACAAGAAAAAGAAAAGTTCCTCGTAATGAGATAGAGGAGGAACGGATGATGTTGATGGTAACTTATCCATTTTCACATATCTTGGATGAACATATGAACGTTCAACAAGAAGAACGTTAACAAAGGAAGAAATAAAGGTTGCCCATGGTTACATTTTATTAAACTGTTAAGAGGTTCAACATTTCATGCAGTAAGTTAAAATTGATTTTGAAATTGTTTATTTAGGTTTTGAAATTTAGTGTTATTCAAAACTGAAATACATAATAATGTTTTTAGATTATATAAGGACTAGTTATATGAGCTAATGTCTGAGAAAACATAGGATGATATCAATAAAGAAGTTGGAAGACACTTTCCTCTATGGTTTGAGAAATATGTAAGTTTTTACTTACAATTATTGAAATGATTGAATTACAAGATTAAAGTGTTTAAATGACATTATACTATTTAATATGATAATTTCTTTTGTGTAGGCCTTAGAAAATTCAATGGAGAACAAGTTCATATGTGATCTTGCGAAAGGACTTTTACGAACTGCTGAATTGTATCTGGTATATTTTGTTAATGGATACAAACATCATATAGAATATCATGGTCATAATATGGCAATAGTAAATAGTGAAGTTTACATACAGGAAGAATTGTTGTATTACTATAGTAAAATTATTGAGATACTTGAAGTTGAGTACCCTGCATTGCCAATAAAGCGGAGTGTGATATTTAAGTGTGACTGGTTTGATCCAACTCCTAATGTTGGTACAAAAATACATAGCCGATACAATCTAGTTGAAATCAACTAGCAAAGAAGATTTCGATAATTTGAACCTTTCATGTTGGCAATGCAAGTGATCCAAGTGTATTATATCCCTTTTCCTAGCTTACGATGAGACAAGTCAAATTGGTTGGCTATTTGCAAAGTTAAACCTAGAGGTGTTTTTAAATCACATGGAAAAAGGAGAACAGAGAATTGAAAGTGAAACGTTTCAGGAAGATGTTTATGAATTAAATGCATCTGTTACATATGATGAGAATGAACCTATGAACAATCCAAATAATGAATATATTGAAATTTCATCTAAAGAAGATGAGGAGGGTGAGAGATCTGAAGAAAAGCCTTAATTTGATTTTAATTTTTCTGAAAAAGAAGACGATGATGATTTTGATTTACAGTTAAGTACTAATAACGATTAATTTGTATTTGTGATAGAATATTATATTCAATAAATCAATTATTGAATCAATAATATATTGTTATATATTGAATTGAAATTGTTATATTTCTGGAATATTCAATAAAATATGAATTTTAGTTTAAAATATGCCACCAAAAAGAAAATAGGATATGATACGACTAAGATTTAGACCATGATTTGGCAACAGTTATTTTCCAAGTGAAATGTCACATTCTGCCACTGCAATAAATCAGATGTCGTACCTCCATCTACTACACTTGCAGATGAGACATCACCTTTCGTGCTTGCTGCTACACCATCCACCACCCCTATACTGACAGAGATATCAGGGTAAATGATGCAGATGAAGGAGGCGACCTTCAGCCTGGAGCTGAAGAAGTTGATGGAAGAACTTACACCACAATTATCAACAAACTATAAGTAAAAATATATGAAAGACCATATGTTTATAATTAGGTTATAGGTTTAAATTTAAACATGATATAAATTTGTTTTTTTATTAGGTGATTCGTTCTAGAACGAGCTAAAGAAACATGACATCCAAATTCAAGGAGAAGATTGATCTTAAGAGTTATATATGGAAGAATATCTCTCAGGTGACAAAGGATTTTTATTTTCAAGAGTTTGAGGTACAAATAATAATTTCTTAATTAATTTTTATACATTAATTAGATAAATATTGTAGGTTATAAGTATTTATCATATGTTTTTCTTTTTTATAAAGAATTTTTTTGGGATTCTGAATTTGACGCGAATATTTATAAAATATGGGAGAGACGAGCTCGTACGCGTTATGTAGACTTTGTTGGTGCTATACACAAAAGTGGTGTACGACCTCCTTATATTTTTGAAAAATATGAAGTTGTGGCAACAGTATTAGACATCACTTGAGGCAATGTCTATTTCAGAGTGTAATTCTACCAACAGACATAGAGGACCGAGGGTAGAGAATCTTCCCGTACATATTAGAAGATCTATTACCCACCACGAGTATGTAGAGAGACTTGTAAGTATCTACACTTTACACTTATATTCTTACTTTTTTATTTTGATGTTTTTCAATTTAATTTGATGTATGAATTTTGGAATGAAAATATGTGTATTATGGAGAATGATAATGATATAAATGTCTGGTGCCATATATGACTATGTTGTTAAGTTACTTTCTTTGTTAAACAGGGGTAAATATCATAAAAATAGAGAAAATTCTGCCAAAATTTTTGTAAATTGTAATTCACTTATAACATTTTATTCTGATATAGTCTATGAGGATGAAGCCTACATCCTGTCAGCTCTTTTTGCACACTCACACTAAGAAGCATAATGGTGCGACCTTCGTCAACACCAAATATAGAAATCTAAATGTTGGACTCTGTTTCCGGAGCCCGACTATCACATTCGGATATCCAAACATTTTACACAACCCTTGCATTCAAACTAAACCCCCCCTTTTGGGCTCATCTCCATTCAAGCCTAAATATGCCAAATGATAGCGTTGGTGAGTCTATAAATTGCATATGTACATACTTCGAAACAATTAGCATAACTTCTTAACTTCTTCTTCCGTGTTTTGCTTATCGTCTGTGTTTGACTTTCTATCGTCTGTGTTTGACTTTCTATCGTCTATGTTTGATCTCTATCGTCTGTCTTTCATCTATCGTCTGTCTTTCCTTTTGTTTGTGTTTTATCATCTGTCTTTGACCTCCTATCGTCTGTGTTTTATCGTCTGTTTTTGAATTTTTATCGTCTTTCTTTGACCTCCTATCATCTGTGTTTTATCATTTGGGTTTGACTTTCTATCGTCTGGGTTTGACCCCGTATCGTCTGTGTTTTATCATCTATCTTTGACTTCTTATCGTCTGTGTTTTATCGTCTGTCTTTCATTTGCGTCTGTGTTCTGACGTCATCACAGGCGATTCCTTTCGTCTGTGTTTTTCTTTGCGCCTGTGTTGTGATGTCAGCACAGACGATACACCTCGTCTGTGTTTTCCTTTGTGTCTGTGTTGTGACGTCAACACAGACGATACGCTTCGTCTATGTTTTCTTTGAGTTCAAAACAAAACCTCTCCACTTATGGAAGCTTGTAGAATGAATTATCTTCTTATATCAATCCAACTGCTAAGTGCTTCGAATCTCGCCTCAATGATTCATCACATGAAATCCTTCCAACTCTCACATGCTATTCTAATACTAACAACCATTAGCAATCTCAACAAAGAAGAAAATGCACATATACATTTCATTATCCCAATCTTTAAAAATAACAAAAAAATCATACATGGAAGAGACTCAATGTCACATTCTCATTTTTCAACACAGTTGGAGTTTGATACATTTCAACATACACATCAACTTAAAACAAAATACAAAAGATGCTCATCGTTGACATGTTGAAAAAGCTATCCAAATCACTAACTTAATACAAAAGTCTCTAACTATCATGGAGTTTTCGATGCCTTACAAGGGTCACTGACATCTTGGTTTGCACCTGAGGAGGGAAGAAAAGGGGTTGAGCTACACAGCTTACTGGCTAATATATTTATAGCCATCAGTAATTGGAACAAATTCAAACATATATATGTATAGGTACTAAGCAATTCAAATATTCTTAAGTAAACATATTAATGCAAAATACATAACATCCAAATGCATCATACTTGACAATTTAAGGATGCAATGCACAAACAATTGACTCAAGGCTTCCATGGAATCAGAATGGAGAAACCGAAGTTTACATTATGAACAGAATGAGTCCTTTTTCGGAGCTCATATGCCATAAGCAGGCAGCCAGGAGAAGGCTCTTGTCAATGTGCACGTGACGAACAGAATGGTTCCACTCTCACCTAAACAAAAGCACATATTCATTTAATCATATGCTTAGACTTTTATGCTTGTTTATCTTTTCACTCAAACAAAATGTCATGACTTATTCAATGGCATAACTTCATAAATCACATGCATTTTCAATAATCGCCTAGTTCCCTATCAAGCAAATTGTACATGCACACAAATAGGCAAGAATTTGCCCAAATCACATAATAACTATAAATACATTACCCACCGAAGACGCTTGATAATCCAAGTTCAATGTTGTCTTTCTTCTTCGTCTTGGATTGAGCTTGCTTGGTTTCCTATACAAACCAAGTTTTCATTCAATAGGAAATTCAATTTGAGCCCCCATAGAACCACAAACATGAAATGGATCCTAAAATACTTAAACCCATACATTTCCCAAGTTCTTTGAACCAAAACCCCTCCAAAACTCCAAGAGATTAAAAACTGACTTACCTTGAATCTTTACTAACTAGTGAAATTCTTGGCTCTGCAGAAAGCTCTCCCCTTCCTCTTTCTTTTTTCCCTCTTGAGTAACCTCAAATTCTCTCTCTAAGACTAGGAAAATTCGTGACCTAGTTCAAAGTTCTATTCTTTTTTTAACTTCGTCGAAACCTCTCTTCTTCTTTCTCTATCTTTCTTTTTGATTTCCTCTCCTTCTTTCCTTCATTCACGTTTTTGGTCTTCTCATTGACAAGATAATCTTTTCCTCTTCCCATTCTACCCTTAATGGGTGAGAGAAGTCCATCTTACCCTTCCTTTAATGCCTTAGTGCTTTTAACCTTAGGTAATCTTCCCAAATTACCCTTATGCATTCTTAATTCTTCAATTTAACTTGCACCATACTATACTCTAACTTAATCTTAATTCTTCCATTTAATACTTCAAATTTCCATCTATCTATGAAATAAATCCTCCTAAACTTGACATAATAGTTAAACTCCAATTAAAAATGGTTTACCCATCAAGAACACAAAATTCATTCAATTCATGTTTGCTAAAACAAAAATTCGGGGCCCAACATTTCTCCCCCTCTTAAAAGAATTTCATTCTCGAAATTATTACCTGAATCATTGAAAAGATGTGGATACTTCTCCGTCATAACCTCTGGTGGCTCCCATGTCGCCTCCTATATCGAATGGTTTCTCCACATGACTTTGACTAATTTTACATCCTTGTTCCTCAAAGCTTTTTCCTTCAAATCTAAGATCTCCACTGGTTGCTCCTCATAGGTCAAATCTTTCCTCAATTAAACCTCCAATGGTTGAACTATGTGTGAAGGATCGGATCGATACCTTCTCAACATCAATACATGGAAGTCATTGTGAATCTTAGACAATTCCGATGGCAAAGCTAATTTGTAAGCTAAAGGTCCAATCCTCTCAATGATTTCATAAGGGCCTATATATCTTGTACTAAGCTTGCCCTTCTTACCAAACCTCAACACCCCTTTCCATGGAGAAGCTCTAAGAAACACCTTGTCCCTAACTTCAAATTCCATCTCTTTTCTACTTGTATCCGTATAGCTCTTCATTATGTCTTGAGCTGCTTTAAGTCTCTGTTTCACCAATTTAATCTTGTCAACTATAACCCATACTAACTCAGGTCCTTCAAGTCTCCTTTCACCTTCCTTATCCCAACAAATAGGAGTTTTTCACCTCCTACCATACAAAGCTTCATAAAGTGCCATTTGAATTCCCAAATGATAGGAATTATTGTAAGCAAACTCAATTAAAGGAAAATGATCATCCTATGAGCCCTTGAAATCCATAACACAAGCTCTCAACATTGCCTCCAAAGTCTGTATTGTTCTCTTCGATTGTCCATCGGTCTGGGGATGGAAAGCTGTACTAAAGTGCAGTTTAGTTCCAAAGCCTCCTGTAAGCTTTCCAAGAATCTGGAGGTGAACCTGGGATCTCTATCCAAAACTATGGAACTTAAAATCCCATGAAGCTTAATTATTTCATCCACATATTTCTTGCCAAAGCATTCAAAAAATCTATTTGCTTGATTGGCAAGAAATGTGCTGACTTGGTCAGCCTATCTACTATCACCCATATTGCATCATATTTCCTACGGGTCCTGGGCAACCCTATCAAGAAATTCATAGTAATCTTCTCCCACTTCCATTCCAAAATAGACAAAGGCTAAAGCTTGCCTAAAGGTTCTTGGTGCTCAGCCTTGACTTGCTGACACACTAAGCATCTCTTACCATACTCTGCCACATCCTTCTTCATTCCTTTCCACCAGAAATGCTCCTTCAAATCTCTATACATTCTTGTACTATCCGAGTACATTGCATAGGGAGCATTGTGCGCCTCATCAAGAATTTCATCTTTCAGTTCTTGCCTATTAGGAATACATAGTCTATTCCCTACCACCATCAATCCATCTTCCCTTACTCCTATTTTAGAAGGTTTGCCACTTTTAATCTCTTCTCTGAGCTTGCTTAAGTATCCATCCTGTGCTTGCAATTCCTTAATCTTCTCATTCAATACTGGCCTCACTCTAAAGTTAGCCAATACACAATTAGATTCAACTTGCCTCAATGTCACCTTAAGTCTAGCTAATTCCTCCAACAAAGGAAGATACACTGTCTCCACATGTGACATAATGGACTTCCTACTCAGGGCATCCGCTACTACATTAGCTTTTCCCGGGTGCTAGTCTATCATCAAGTCATAGTCGTTCAATAACTCTAACCATCTTCTTTGTCTCAAGTTCAACTCCTTTTGACTCATCAAATAATTAAGGCTCTTATGGTCTGTAAATACCCTAGTAGTGACTCCATAAAGGTAATGTCTCCATATTTTCAATGCAAAAATTATGGCAGCCAACTCCAAGTCATGAGTAGGATAGTTCATCTCATAAGACTTTAATTGCCTAGAAGCATAAGCGATCACCTTATCTCCTTGCATCAACACATAGCCCAATCCCTTCCTTGAGGCATCACTATATATTATATACCCATCATTACCTGAAGGCAAAGTCAAAATCGGTGCAGTCATCAACCTATACTTAAGCTCCTCAAAACCCTTCTGGCATTCATCTGTCCACACAAACTTCTGATTCTTTCTTGTCAATTTGGAAAGTGGAGCAACTATCATGTAAAAGCCCTCCACAAACTTCCTGTAATATCCTACTAAACCCTAGAAACTTCTTACTTCGGCTACATTCTTAAGTGATTCCCATTTCAAAACTGCTTCTATTTTTCTTCGATCCACGTGTATTCCGTGCTCTGAAATCACATATCCAAGGAACGCTACTTCCCTTATCCAAAATTCACATTTGTCGAATTTGGCATACAACTCATTCTTCCTTAAGGTCTACAACGCAATCCTCAAATGCTCTTCATGCTCCTCATCACTCTTAGAATAAACCAATATGTCATCAATAAAGACAATGATAAATTGGTCTAAGAATGGCTTAAAGACTCTATTCATTAAGTCCATAAAGGCTACAGGGGCATTCGTCAATCCGAAGGGCATAACTAAAAACTCAAAATGCCCATACCGTGCTCTAAAAACAGTCTTTGGCACATTAGTCTCCTTTATCCTCAACTGGTGATAACCCGATCTCAAGTCTATCTTAGAAAAGACTCATCTTTTACAAGTGATCAAACAAATCATCTATGCAAGGGAGCGGGTATCTATTCTTTATCGTGACATGATTGAGTTTCCTATAATCCACACACATCCTCAACGATCCATCTTTCTTCTTCACAAAAAGGACTAGAGCTCCCCAAGGCAAAGAGCTCGGCCTAATGTAACCTTTCTCCAACAACTCTTCCAATTTCTCCTTAAGGTCCTTCAATTCTGTCGGAGCCATTCTATAAGGCGGAATCGATATTAGCATTGTGCTTGGAAGCAGTTCAATGGGAAATTCAATTTCCCTAGGTGGTGGTAGTCCTGGTAATTCGTCGGGAAAGACATCTGTGAATTCCCTGACAACAGATATATCTTCTAACTTCTTTTTATCTGCCCTCGTATCTACCACATAGGCCAAATATGCTTCACATCCTTTCCTCATCATCTTCTCTGCTATCAAAGCCGAAACAATTCTAAGCGGGCTTGCTTTTCTGTCTCCCACAAACACCACCTTTCTACCATTGTCCAATTCGAACTCCACAATCTTTCTTCTACAATCCAAGTTGGCATTATATTTCTCCAAGGTGTCCATACCCAAAATCACATCTAATCCTCCCATCCTCAATGGCATTAAATCCACCACTAATTGTCCTCCCCCAATACTTATCTCACAATCTTTATAAACTTGGCTAATCTAATATACTGGCTGATTGGAGTACTCACCATTAGAGGAGTATCCAACGGGCTCGAATTTTTACCTCATACAGTTCTACTTGATGACACAAATGAATGGGTAGAACCCGGATCAATTAAAACAACAATATCATCCTCAAATAATTTAATCGTACCAGTCACAACTTTCGGAGTGGTCTCTACATCCTCCTGTGTCATTGCAAATACCCTAGCTGGTGCTTGCACCTTGGGTCTCCCTGGAAGATTCACCCTCTTGGTTGCATTAGAACTGCCCACTTCGGTTGTAGTCTTGTGTCCCACAATTTTAGATCTCTTGGAAACTTGCATCTGACTTCTCTCCAGTATTGTTTATTGAGGACGCTCTCTGACCATGTGCCCCTTTTCTCCACATTTGAAACAAGCTCTAATCAATCTGTAACACTCTCCTCCATGGAACTTACCACAATGATCACACTTAGGGATGGATGACTTGTCCCCTTCTCCCCTTCTACTGCCTCCAGCCATTGAGGCCTGATAAGAGACAGTCCTCATCTGTCTGGACCTACTTGCACCACTGCTTCTCTCCTCAGACTGCATAGGAAAGCTATTGGCATTCCTCTCTAGCATAGGAGTACTGCTTCTCCTCTTGAACTATTCTATCCATTTCCTCTTCTTATTCATAGCACTCTTTATATTCTCTATGTTTTCAACCCTCAGTGCTGCTTCAACCAGTTGTTGAAAATCACAAAAATTTTGCACTACTACTTTTTCTCTGATGGCTAGGTGCAATCCTGATTCAAACCGACGACATTTAGCTGCCTCATTCATAATCATCTTGGCTACATACTGAGACAATTGTGTAAACTGCCGCTCATACTTGCTCACTGTCATCTCCCTCTGCGTGAGAATCAGAAACTCCCTCTTCTTCTGCTGAATGTACATCTCAGACAGATACTTCTTCTTAAAGCAGCTAAGAATTCCTTCCATGCCAACACTGGAGGTCTCATCTGGCTCCTTGGCACACTTTCCCACTAGTGCAACGCACCCCCTAAAGCAAACTGGTAGCATACACGATCTTCTAGTCATCCTCACACTCCATCTGATCCAGTATCCTATCGGTCCAATTCTCAGCTTCCTCGGGATTAGTGGTCCCATAAAAGTCCATTGCTCCATACTTCCTCAATTTGTCGAACTGTTTCCCCTTCTTGACTAGCGTTGAAGCAGAAGATTGTGGCATCTGTCCCATAACTTGGACAAACACCTGGGTGAAGGCTTGGAACAACCCCGGATCTAATTGAGGCATCTGCTCATGTAGAACAAGCGACTCCTGGGTTGTGGACTGAGAGAGCTCATTACTATGCCCTAGAAAAGCCTCAGCATTTCCTAGGGCTACAGACTCATCGGTACTCTCCTCTCTTGGTGGAGAGTCAGCTACAACTGATCCTTGCAGAACTCCTCGTGTCCTTCTATAAGGTGGCATCTTACTCCTTCAAATATAAACACTATGGATTAGCTTACAATTCATTTTAATCTTATTTCATACCTATATGCATGATATGCATGTCACTTAATGCAATTCACAATGCAACAAATATTCACATAGCATAACAATTTGTCCTACCATACATTCTATGCCTAGGAAAAACTTAATCTCTGATACAATAAGTTGTCAGACCCTATTTCCGGGGCCCGACTATCGCATTTGGATATCCAAACATTTTAGATAACCTTTTCATTCAAAAACTAACCCCCCCTTTTGGGCTCATCTCCATTCAAGCCTAAATATGTCAAAGGATAGCATTGGTGAGTCTATAAATTGCATATGTACATACTTCGGAACAATTAGCATAACTTCTTAACTTCTTCTTCTGTGTTCTGCTTATCATCTGTGTTTGACTTTCTATCGTTTGTCTTTCGTCTATCGTCTGTCTTTCCTTTCGTCTATTTTTATTGTCCGTCTATGACCTCTTATCGTCTGTATTTTATCGTCTACCTTTGACTTTTTATCGTCTATCTTTGACCTCATATCGTCTGTGTTTTATCGTCTAGGTTTGACTTTATATCGTCTGGGTTTAACCCCTATCGTCTGTGTTTTATCGTCTATCTTTGACTTCTTATCGTCTGTCTTTTATTTGCATCTGTGTTCTGACGTCATCAAAGACGATTTCTTTCATTTGTATTTTCCTTTGCGTCTGTGTTGTGACGTCAGCACAGACGATACAACTCATATGTGTTTTCCTTTGTGTCTATGTTGTGACGTCAGCATAGACGATACACCTCGTATGTGTTTTCCTTTGCATCTGTGTTGTGATGTCAACACAGACGATACGCTTCGTCTGTGTTTTCCTTTGAGTTCAGAACAAAACCTCTCCACCTATGGAAGCTTGTAGAATGAATTATCTCCTTATATCAATCCAACTACTAATTACTTTGAATCTCGCCTCAGTGATTCATTATATGAAATCCTTCCAACTCTCACATGCTATTCTAATACTAACAACCATTAGCAATCTAAACAAAGAAGAAAATGCACATATACATTTCATTATCCCAATCTTTAAAAATAACAAAAAAAAATCAAACATGGAAGAGACTCAATTTCACATTCTCATTTTTCAACACAGTCAGAGTTTGTTACCTTTCAACATACACATTAACTTAAAACAAAATACAAAAGATGCTCAATCTTGACATGCTGAAAAAGCTATCCAAATCATTAACTTAATACAAAAGTCTTTAACTATCGTGAAGTTTTTGATGCCTTGCAAGGGTCACTAACATCTTGGTTTGCACCTGAGGAGGGAAGAAAAGGGGTTGAGCTACATAGCTCAGTGGCTAATATATTTATAGCCATCAGTAAATGGAACAAATTTAAGCATATATATGTATAGGTACTAAGCAATTCAAATATTCTCAAGTAAGTAGATTAATGCAGAACAAATAACATCCAAATGCATCATACTTGACAATTTAAAGATGTAATGCACAAACAATTGGCTCGAGGGTTCCATGCAATCAGAACGGAGAAATCGAAGTTTACACCATGAACAGAATGAGTCCTTTTTCGGAGCTCATATGCCACAACTGGGCAGCCGAGAGAAGGCTCTTGTCAACGTGCATGTGACAAATAGAATTGTTCCACTCTCAGCCAAACAAAAACATATATTCATTTAATCATATGCTTAGACTTTTATGCTTGTTTATCTTTTCATTCAAACAAAATGCCATGACTTGTTCAATGGCATAACTTCATAAATCACATGCATTTTTAATAATCGCCTAGTTCCCTATCAAGCAAATTGAACATGCACACATATAGGCAAGAATTTGCCCAAATCACACAATAACTATAAATACATTACCCACCTAAAACGCTTGATAATCCAAGTTCAATGTTGTCTTTCTTCTTCGTCTTGGATCGAGCTTGCTTGGTTTCCTATAACAAACCAAGTTCTCATTCAATAAGAAATTCAATTTGAGCACCCATAGAACCAAAAACATGAAATTGACCCTAAAATACTTAAACCCATACATTTCCCAAG
>JAOSBN010000006.1:14870087-14884834 GCA_027563595.1 Erythroxylum suave
ACATAATAGTTAAACTCCAATTAAAAATGATTTACCCATCAAGAACACAAAATTCATTCAATTCATGCTTACTAAAACTAAAATTAGGGGCCCAACACTAAATGTATGTGAAATTTATGCTTTAATATTAATGCTTAATAATTATCACTTATCGACATAAACATTGCCCTCTGATAGGACCAAATACAACAAAGCATTCAATGAAAGTCTCAACAGTTTGAAAATGTTGATGAGAGTCAAACCTATCTTAATGAAATGGGTGGTAGGGACAATCATTGAAGGATCTTTGGCTTAGATTTATTTACGAACACATGTTATTCACAATCCTTGACATCTAGTACAGCAGCATCTAGTAGGCGATTTGCATCCAATGAAGTTCGTAAGCTTTGGAGCATAGTACAAGCATTGGCAACTCAGTTGCAACAGTTGGCGGAGTACATAGCCCAACTTCGTAATGAGATGGATAAGTTAAAAGTAAAGGGCAACACCTTATTGCAACATTCAAAGCCTCCGTGTTCACCAAATGAATAACATAGTTGTAGTTGTAGTCATTTTGTATTAATTAAATACTTATTGTTGTAGATAATAATTTTTCTATCAATTAAGATAATTTTTACTTTATATTATTAATAAATTTTAGGTTTTAACAAATTAAATATAGAAACAAATAAAAATATTATCAACAGATAACTAATAACTGTATAAATTATACATCAATCATAACATTATCAAATAAAATTAAATGTAGGGAAAATTTAAAAAAACAATATCAGTAAATTTACTGATGAAAATGCAGTGAATTTACTAGCAAACAACCAACCTCTGTTGGTAAAATGCAATAAATTTACCGAAAACCCATCAATATTTGTCGATAAAGTTAGTTGTGAATTCACTGATGAATTGTGGTATCCATAGGCAAGATTACAAATAGAAACGACATGTTATTTACTAGCCAAAACAAAACTGCCATCGTTAAATTTATTGAAATCACAAAAATTTTTGTCTCTAAATATAAGATGGAACATGAGCTGTGTAACACCCTACCTCCACGGGTCACAAATATTCAAAAGATCAAATGTTCTCATTTCATTTATAAAACATAACTTTCATTGTAGCATTTCACTACAAAATCCATATATACAATATAAAAAATATATAAGAGTTTACTGCTCTTTTACAACATTCTACATGGAATAAGGAACTATACAAAAACATTCTATCTAAACTCCTTGGTATCAGTTGACTGACCTTTGAGCCATTTGTGAGTCCAAAATCAACAGAACTAGACTTCTACTAGTTTGCCTTAGGAACTATGTCTCCCTCGTACCTGAAAAATCAACATTTGCAATTTTGATGAGTTTTGCAAACTCAGTGGGTGAACCATCATCCGTGTACTGACTCATATCAAATCACAAAGACAGTTCACATTTCAAATTCACAGTCAAATCATGCCATCACATAATGAACATCACTTCACATATCATCATATTTCATCAAATACAATTGTGTACGCTATTTCACATTTCTAATTCAAAACACTTCAAAGAATTCATTTCAAACATTCATATAATATATATCACTTTGCATATGCAATGCACATGTGACTCCACTTTCATTGTTACTTTGTTGTGACTGAGCACTTTTTAACTATCTCGTATCTGTTGTAGATATCAGGCTCATTTTATATATTGAGCTCGTGGCTCTTTATGTGCATTTCTGAGCTGTAAGCTTTTTTTCATTGACCACTCCAATCATAACTCCTTTATATGATCATACGTAACAATATGATGAAATGCATGATTTCACATATTACACTTTCAATAACTTTCTTTCATTTTAAAAGTCATTTTTCATATTCTTTGGACCTAAGTCCAACATTCAACATATTTGTTGAGTACACATATTTCTTTCAGATTCACATTCAATTCTGAAACACTTCCAATAAAATATCAATTATCAAACTCCTTAGACCATTAATTTCTGGAATTATCACATTCACATCAATAACAGTTCAATAATTGAAATTTAAGCAGATATAATCAATCATAGTGAGAAACATCTAGGTCGACTCATAGTAAGCTCCAGATTATCTATTGCCTCGATAAATTGGCAATATCTGGATGTTGGAGTTCGACTTGTGCATATAAAACATGCAATACACATATTTATACACATTACTAATTTGATCATTCACACAAGTATTCTATCATACGCATATGTATATGTGTTATGTACAATGCATGCTTAATTTGACTTTTCCTAGGTATGTATCCTTAATCATAAGTCATGATCATTTAAATATTATCACTTGTATGTGTCTAGCTTACACTTAGGTTTATACCTTAAGAACACTTGCTTATTCTAATTCATTAATTAAACATTCATCATTCCTTTTCTAACATTATATAATTACACAATATCCACATTCTCATTCATTCATACCTAATATACCTTACTCATCTCCTTTGAATCACATTAGCATTTCTAAGAACAATTTTATTCCTTAATCATATCTAAATTTCTAGATTTAGTTACATTAATGTCATTAATTCATTCTTATGTTATAACATCAATTAACAACCTAACATATCATACTCTTTAACCAATTATTCAACCTCAAAATGGGTTCATTTCAAGCCTCAATCAAGTCTAATTACACCAATTTAGATTGATTTTTTCTCAATTGGTTCAATATGTACACAAGACAGGAATTATCAATCTAGAACTAGGCTCACGATGGTGGGGTACCTTGCCACGATCGTGACAGAAGGCAAGTGCACATTCGTGCACAATCTTTCTTCCTCAATTCTCAACAAATTTCATATATTTAGAGACATCAATACGACTTGAATTTTTCCATAATTCATGTCCTATAAAGCTACTTCATTTCATGCTAGTCTAACTTCCATATTGGTTACATTAATTCCCATAAAAATCTGCTCGTTTACTTCATTACCATTCACTTTATACCATCATGCATGTTGTTGGACCCCGAATTTTTATTTTAGTAAGCATAAATTGAATGAATTTTGTGTTCTTGATGGGTAAATCATTTTTAGTTAGAGTTTAACTATTATGTCAAGTTTAGGAGGATTTATTTCATGGATGGATGAAAATTTGAAGTATTAAATGGAAGAATTAGGATTAAGTTAGAGTATAGTATTGTGTAAGTTAAATTGAAGAATTAAGAATGCATAAAGGTAATTTAGGAAGATTACCTAAGGTTAAAAGTACTAAGGCATTAAAGGAAGTGTAAGGTGGACTTCTCTCACCCATTATGGGTAGAATGGGAAGAGGAAAACATTGTCTTGTCAATGAGAAGACCAAAAACGTGAATGAAGGAAAGAAGGAGAGGAAATTAAAAAGGAAGAGAGCGAAAGAAGAAGAGAGGTTTTGGTGAAGTTAAAAAGAATAGAACTTTGAACTAGGTCATGAATTTTCCTTGTCTTAAAGAGAGAATTTGAGGTTACTTAAGAGGATAAAAAGAAAGAGGAAGTGAAAAGCTTTCTGTAGAGCCAAGAATTTTACTAGTTGGTAAAGATTCAAGGCAAGTCGGTTTTTAATCTCTTGGAGTTTTGAAGGGGTTTTGGTTCAAAGAGCTTAGGAAATGTATGGGTTTAAGTATTCTTGGGTCAATTTCATGTTTTTGGTTCTATTGGTGCTCAAATTGAATTTCCTATTGAATGAGAACTTGGTTTGTTATAGGAAACTAAGCAAGCTCGATCCAAGACAAAGAAAAAAGACAACATTGAACTTGGATTATCAAGCATCTTAGGTGAGTAATGTATTTATAGTTATTGTGTGATTTGCGCAAATTCTTGCCTATATGTGTTCATGTACAATTTGCTTGATAGGTAAATAGGCGATTATTGAAAATGCATGTAAGTTATGAAGTTATGCCATTGAATAAGTCATGGCATTTTGTTTGAATGAAAAGATAAACAAGCATAAAATTCTAAGCATATGATTAAATGAATATGTGCTTTTGTTTGGGCGAGAGTGGAATCATTTTGTTCGTCACATGCACGTTGATAAGAGCCTTCTCCCGGCTGCCTACTTGTGGCATATGAGCTCCAAAAAAGGACTCATTCTGTTCATGGTGTAAATTATGGTTTCTACATTCTGTTTCCATGGAACCCTCGAGCTATTTGTTTGTGCATTGCATCTTTGAATTGTCAAGCATGATGCATTTGGATGTTATGTGCTATGCATTAATCTGCTTAATTGAGAATACTTGAATTGCTAAGTATTTACATATACATATATATGCTTGAATTTGTGCTAATTATTGATGGCTATAAATATAATAGCCATTAAGCTGTGTAGCTCAACCCATTATCTTCCCTCCTTAGGTGCGGAACAAGAACACAGTTGATCCTTGCAAGGCATCCAAAATCTCCAAGATAGCTAGAAGTCTTTTGTACTCAGATAGTGAACATTTTTGGATAGCCTTAGAGACATGTCAAACATGAGCATCTTTTGTAATTTGATATTAAGTTCATGTAACAAACTCTTACTGTGTTTAAAATGAGAAAATGGAATTAAATTCCTTTCTATGTATGATTCTGTTATTTTAAAGTTTGGGAAAATAAAATGTACATTTGCATAATCTTGTTTGTTGAATTGCCAAAGGTTGTTAGTCTCAGAGTAGCATGTTAGAATTGGAGAGATTGTATTCTGAACTCAAAAGAAAACAAAGACGAAAGAAATCATTTGTGATGATGTCACAACACAGACACAAGGGAAAATATAGAGGAAGAGTATCGTCTGTGATGACGTCACAACACAGACGCAAGGGAAAATATAGAGTAAGAGTATCGTCTGTGATGACTTCACAACACAGACGCAAGGGAAAATATAGAGTAAGAGTATCGTCTGTGATGACTTCACAACACAGACACAAGGGAAAATATAGAGGAAGAGTATTGTCTGTGCTAACATCACAACACAAATGCAAAGGAAAATATAGAGGAAGAGTATCGTCTGTGATGATGTCAGAACATAGACGATAAAACACAGACAATAGGGGGTCAAACCCTGACGATGGAAAGTCAAACCCAGACGATCAAAAGTCAAATCCAGACGATAGGGGGTCAAACCCAAACGATAGAAAGTTAAACCCAGATGATAAAATATAGACGATAGGAGGTCAAAGACAGACGATAAAAAGTCAAAGATAGACGATAGAGATCAAACATAGACGATAGAAAGTCAAACACAGACGATAAGCAGAACACAGAAGAAGAAGTTATGAAGTCATGCTAATTGTTCCAAAGGATGTACATATGTAATTTATGGACTCACCAATGCTATTCTTAGACATACTAAGGCTTGAATGGAGATGAGCTCAACAAGGGGGTTAGTTTTGAATGCAAGGGTTGTGTAAAATGTTTGGATATCCAAATACGATAGTCGGGCTCTGGAAATGGGGTTCGACACATGCAATCCTAACTTTTCCATATTTGAAAACACTTCATTAACACCTATCTTTAGCATGAATTCATCATCAATTATACTTCAACTCCTAACTCAAATCATCCATATAACAACTCATAAACTATCATTGATCATTTACACAAAAACAGAACACAAGTCAATACATTTCTTCATCATCGTTTCAGCACTCTTTATCAACATTAACACCATCAATCTATCATTAAACTATCATCATTAACGTTTCATTTAATCATGCCATGAAGAACAAGATCTTATTTACTTTTTTAATGCCAAAGCCTCTTTAAATCATCAAGAAAACCTAGCTCCTCCACTTACTCGCTCATCAACTTTCAAAGAGGAATAGGTTAGGTTTTTTTATCAACAAAGTGGAGATAACGTGATTTTGAAGTGGGTAAATGAAGGATTTTGACAACTCAAATTCGTGAGAGTAAGGGTGAGTATCTTGAATGGAGAAGAAGAAAATGAAGAAGAAAAGAGTATGTAGCAAATAAAATGAAAGACAAAGATGGTCTTTTAAGGGGGTATACATCGTGAGTGGTGAGTGGCAAGTGTTGTGACATTTGTCACTTGCCACATGTCATGTTCTTGTGGTTCCTATTTGTCTCTCAATTTCCACGTCATTTGTCACCCAATTCTCTATGCCACTTGTCAATAAATCCTAATGCAATGTGTCACTCATTTCTATTATCATGTGTCACTTATTTCTATTGCTATTTATCAATTTGTCTTGCCACTTGTTATTTTTTCTATTCCAAAAATACAAATACATTCATAAATCTCCCAATTTTAACTAATAATTTCCAAATTAATAATTGAAAACCATCAGACAAATTTCGGGACATATTAATTCATAATTCACATCATAATCATTTTAAATCATTCATACCCTGAAATATGTCAATTGAGTGTATATACAGTCTTTATAAATGTGTACAAAAATTAAAATTCATGTGTGTATGCTAATGTTATGCATATGAATGTAATGCATTTCACCGATTCTCTGTACTCTGTCGCTAATTATTACTTACGGTCGTTTCTCCGATGACTTGTTCCGTCAGTAAATTCTGTTACTAACTTAGCTTACCGATGAAAAACCTTCATATTCTGTTGGTAATTTCCATCGCTAAATCTCATTTTTCTTGTAATGTTAATTGATACAATTGATTTGTTAAATTATTTTCAAGACTTGTCACTTGTTTAAGTTAAAAGTGGTGAAATTGATTTTCTTGAGAACAAGCAAATGCTTAAGTATAAGAGAATTTGATAAGTTCTAATATGTTTCGAGTATGATTCTGGGAGCATTTTGCTTGTGTATAGATGATTTTTACCTAATGGTACTCAATATAGCTTACATTTTGTTTACATTAATTGTTTTAAGCCCCTAATGAAGAAGAAAATTTTCTAAGCAAGTTGAAGACAAGTTAAAGAAGTTTTAGTATGATTTTAGTTTAACACAGGTTGAAATTGTACCCATATTCAAAACACATGTCAAACACAACCCTATATTCTACCTTGTATAGGCAGTTAGACAATTCTTTGTCTTGAATAACTTACCAAATGAAGAAACATGACCTAGATACAAACATGTGTTCATGGCCTTTAGACCCATATTTCTAAGATGAACCGTCGGATGTAAGATTATATTTTTCCTTACGAAGGAAGTAGTCAATCTAATAGGCTAAAGTATGGAGATAAACAAACGTGTAAGTGCTTGTTAGAGAACAAGTTTACTAAACGAACCAAACATGAGGAATCCATTTAGAACATTACTTGTATGTATGTGGAAATTCTTATTGTGATGATTGTATAAGTGATTCTTTAACTTAAGGCCTCAAAATTTATCTTGTATAGGAGTCACTATGCTTTAATACTACTTATGACCTATTCTAATGATAGTTTGTTCAATCAGTAATCATTGGATGTAACATGAATTACCTAAAGTAATTAGGGAGAATTTTCCATTGTTCTCAGTTAGTATTGATTTCGAAAATCTTTGGCCAAAGTGGAATGACATTTTGTAAATCGTATACAAATGTCATTAATTGAATCAATAGCTAATAATAGAGACCTAATATGATTAGACTAAAAAAAAGTAGTCATTAATTCCACACTCTGTCTAATTGGAACATTTTATGATGAAATGATTAAATTAGACTAAAAAGTTAGATAAAACTCCTTTGACACTCTTAAATATTTAGGTGGTCAAATGCATTGCTAGACACCAATCTTGATCTATGATTATAAATTGTTTAATTGGAGAATTAAAGATCAATTAAAAGGAGTTTTAATTTATCTAATTCTAATTATGAATTAAAATTATAATTATAATATGTAATCATTGCTATCATATTTGGAAACCTAATGAGTCACACATAAAGAACGAGTTGAAGAAAGTAAAGATATTTTTAATTAAGTTAGACTTAATTGTAAAATTTGAGAAATTTTATGATTAATGTGAGATATTTAATAACTAAGGATCAATATGAGATATTGAATCTTATTTGGGCATAACTGATATTTAATTAGAATTATTTGCAATTTTAATTAAAGTTTAATTGGAATTAGAATATAATTCCAATTAAATTACTAAAATATTCAAAACTTGTTATAAATAGACTTAAGCTCCAATAGAGCTAGTACTTGTTGTTTAACCCTCTCTGTAAGACTATAAAGTTCTCTCAACCTATTATATGAATATCGTTAGAGGTTGAATATTTGTGCGACTATAGTAATTAAGATGGATCAATTTCGGAAACTGTTCAAGGAGATGACAAGATTATGATCAAGCTTCGAAATAAAGTACGAATCAAGATTCATGCTTTATTATGTTTTAATTTTTAATCATTTTATAGAATTAAAGTAATTTTGATTTTAAGGAAATTAAAATATGAAAAAGTTACATAATTATTCCACTACAATCGAAATCTGATCTTATCCCAATTTTCTAGCATAAAGATGGGTGGGGGAAAGGGAGAATTTAGTTAGCAGGCAATTTATGAAGATAGAGAAATGCATGCACCAGAGTTGGTAGTTACGTTTGTTGTACTCTTACAATATCAATAAGATCATCAATCACATAAAGCCCATCTTTCACTCAAAAGTTGGCCTGCTGATATGAGGACTTCAAATTTCCCCATTCAAGTACGTAAGAAAAATCCTATTGAAGGATTTTATTTTAGGATAAAAAGAAAGAAGAAAAGGGTAGCAATTGATTGCACAAGTAGGGTCTAAAGTTTAACATAATAATGATTATCATCATCAAGCTACTTTAAACTCATCAACCACGGTACTGTTGCTCCAGACTTGGCCTACTCTGCCCATTGTTGACTCGTTTTCACTGCAGCAGCAAAATCACGGGAAACAGAGCCATGTAAACTCCATGTAACCCCACTGCCACCTGCAATTCCCCCGAAGCAATTTTAAACACATAACGTTCTTTCAACTGGAGCACATAAAACTTGCCATTTCGTTTGTATGCGTAAAATTGAATTAAGCTTCATTGCTGTGTATACTCTTCAAAACTTGTCATGTTCTTATTTCTTAGTACTACCTTTAACTTCACAACCAAAAACAAGCACATGAAATCAAAAAGTGATTTTCCAACAATAAACGTGACACCTGTTCACTTGGAAATCTATATAAAGGAAGAAGACCAAAATAATATTTATCTATGACATTAGCTTAAAAACATCTTAAGTTTCATATATATGCAATGACTTTGTTTATTGCATTATAAACTTTTTTTGTTACTCTCATTTAGATAAGATTTGTGGCACCATTAAATGGAAGAGCATTACTAAAAGACATTGACAACAAAGCTTGCACATGAACACATTCATAACACAAGGGAATTTAGCAGTATATCTGTAGATATATAGCATAGTTTATAGTACATAGTAGGGTAAGAGAGAATGAAATACCTGTTGATGGTGGCTGGATGCTGGCAACGGTCCGATAGTGGTAGAGTCGATTTCATCGTTGGGCAAAGGAACGGCTGGATTACTATTTATGAACGGCATCCCTCCTTTATCTGGCACTACTGTTGCTGGCACAGGAGTTGGCGAAGAAGCTGCTGGTTGTCGTGGACGGAAGGGCCATGGGTATGCCGGAGAAGAAGGTATCACGTCACCGGAAACCGGTGATGGAACTGGAGACGCCATTGGAGGCAGTTGTTGTGATGATGGTGACGGTGACACTGGAGAGACCTTTACAGCGAGCTTTAGAGATTGTTGATTGCAGGAGTGTAGAGAGCCATTGTGGAATGTGAAGTAGAAAAAACCAGGGCGTGTTGGGTGCCACTTTGATTTTCATTTTGATGAACAAGAATATGACTGTTAGTTTCAGTTTTAAGGAAGTTGAGACGTGAAAAGGGAAGAGAGGTATGAAGAAAATCAGAGTACTATATATATATATATTAGCCATTCTTACTAAAATGTCTTTAACAGAAAAGTTAAACTTGGAAAATTGAGTAATTACAAGAACTGGGAGACAGTTTACAATTACGTCAAATCTTTGAATTTTGAGCCATTTCTCGTTGTTAAAGGTAATTAATGCTTCTCAGGCTTTGCAACTTGTGACCTTTTTGTGCGTTATACAAATGCAAACTGAGAATATGAGAGAGGGAGATACCGTATAAGAGGTGGAATTGAGCTTGGTGAGAAGTGTTGCCTGAGTGAAGTTGCAAATGTTAAAGGCTCTTTGATTCTGAAAAATGTAGAGATTGTAGTGATACTGGTGTTGGAAAACTAGGAAGAATATAATAAGAAATAGACAAAGAAAAGAAATATTAGTTGGTATCTAAACAAAAGTAAGTAAATCGGTAAACAGTGGACTGTAAGGACTTACTGATGTAGTCTCCTATGTGAACAATGGGGTTTTTCCATTCTGAAACACCATCTACTAGTATTGTGCTAGATTGAGAAAGTTGAGTAAGAAAAGTTAAGAGAGGTAAGAGGGACAGAAGCATTGAAAAAGTCTTCATTAGCTATTCTGACTCTTGGCTTTGTTGTTAATGAGAAAGTGATTAAATTAGAAAGAAGCGTCAAAAATTTTAGTGGACTTACTGTGCTCTTTGGTTCTCATGGACATTAATAGGCAACACGAGAGAGAGAGAGAGCACGGAAGGTCATCGGAGAAAGTGGGCATGGAAAGACTGTTAAAGTGTCAGGTGTGTTGGGCTTTTGATGGGAAGACATTTGAATGGGAAAAACATTGGTATCGAAGATTGTGCAGTTTGTTACTTTTTTACTGTAAAAGCTGGAATGATTTGTATTTATTAAATATTAACCTCACAACTTTAAAATGGGAGTGCAAAAGATAATTGAATAATATAAGTGAGACAATCTTGGACTAGCTCTGGGAAAAAATGATGGGGATTATTATTCTCAAATGATTAGTCCGATCCAGCAGTCTAGTTATTTTCATTTCTTGGGATACGAGGAATCAAGTTTGCTTTTCTTTTATTTCTCTAAAAGAATTCATCTTTCATTTCTTTGATTTGGACTATGCGATGGTGCTCACACTCCGATGTGGAAAAGAATAAATAAGCTGTCTAAAGCACGGCATTTTAGAAACCGAGAACAGGAGCAATGTGCCATCCCAAAAGTCTGTTTAAGAGGTCAAGAATGGGGTGCGGTCCATTTTCTATAATTAACAAGCTTATGGAAAGAAGTGGCCAGAATTGCAATGGCGGAGTTCCAAAATCCAAGCTCTCTATTAAGAAACAATCATAAGCTTCATAGGTTCATAAGCCAACCATGAAAGTGGTTGGTCCAGAATGCCACAAGAACATTGCATTCAAATGCCACCCAAATTTCTTTTTATATTCTCTTTCTTTCTCTAGATATGGTTTATAGTCATCCCCAGTACAGGATGGCAAGACATTATGGTTGTGGTCCTGTGGAGAGCATATTCACAAGTATTAGTCGCTCTAGTCCACTGGTTTACTGAGCTTAACTCAAATCAGAACATGAATTATAACAAGCATAATATATGATGAGTATTACTACTATTTTCAATGACATCATCATTTTCCTCATTACTCAAACAATGAGTTGATTGAATAAGATATTTGTGTTGCTTTACACTTCTCATTACATCACACTTAATTATAATATCATTACAGAAGATAAGGTTAAGGATTCTTTGAATATTTTTCAACCTAAGAAAGTAGAGATAAGTGGAAGAATGTGGAAGCAATACTAGTTCATTAAAAGATTATAACTTATTGGTAAAAAAAATAAACAAATATAGGGTTGGCAATTTAAATTTGGAAACTCGAGTTGGTTGACTTTCAAATCAGGCTTGGACTTAAGAGGTTTAGCTCGGTTTGACTTAAACTAAGTCGGACAAAATATCCTTATTTTGTTAAATTTTAACCAAATGATGTTGTTTTGTTTCATGGTTAAAGAACCAATCGATCAAAACAACGTCATTTTGACTCTCAAACAATTAGTTTTTTAGGCTACTTGAATTTGATTAGGCTTCAATTAGAAATTAGGACAAACATAGTTTGCAATTAAGATGTTACCCATCCAAAAATTCAATACTTGAAATTGTTGAATTAAAATTTTATATAAGTTTTAAAAATAGTCCAAACACTTCTGGTTAAAAGTTTTTGAAAATATTTAAGGAGAATTTTTTTTACTAAGTCACGTTTAACAAATTTAATAGTTAGGATTGTGACATAAAAGTTTAATTAGGTTTTAAGAATAATTTAAAACACTTACAATAAAAATTTAATGAATATTTAAATAGGAAATCCTTTAAATGAAATTTAGAGGCTAATCTTTTTAAAATTTAAAAAAATGGAAAACTAAGTTCAAATGTTACCTACTTTTATAAGGCATCTTCAAAATATTCTAAACATAATTAACATATCCATTTCAACACCATTAAATTTTGTTATTAATAATGTTAAAAAAGATTTTAAGGGCATATGGAGAGAAATTAGACCAAATCGGAATGAGTTAATAAGCAATAGGAACACCATATCTGATTTTAAGACTTGCGGATGGAGACTCACTAGTGTAAGATGCAATTAAAGTATCCTATCTTAAAAGACCTTCTCAGATATATCAAAGGAAATATGGCATCTTATAGGAAAGAAATTTAACAAGGGGATTACTAGGAGCTAATGGGATAAACTTGTTGCCTATGTAGAGGAAGGCAAGGACTAACTCGATACTTAAAAGGAAGCTACCTTTGAGTGCCCTATAGTAATGTAGGAACATGTTACTCCACACAATAATTAGAAGAAGAACCCTAAACCATCCAACATGATTAATTACGAGATGGCTTGGGGTTCATTTAAATCTAACTCCTTTATTAGCACAAAATTAAACCAACCATGCTCCCCTCAGGAGGAAGCTTTTATTAGTCCAGGGAGGAAGAAAACTATGAGGAAATGGAGATTTAAAGGCTTTAAGAGCTAATTAAATTCCTAACGCCATTAAAATGTTAGGGGCAACAATTACCTTAAAAATAAGTAATGGAAGATCATATTCAATTAATAAAATCAATGATAGTTAGTGTTTGGGAATCCAAAAATCAAATTTAATAAGCTTAAGTATTAGATTTTTGTGAGCAAGGAATGGAGCATTCAATTATACCATCAGTATCACCATAATTGGAGGATTCTTTCAGCATTTGATCTATATTTGGTGCAGATCCCCCTCATCACAATGACTTATCAACTACTACATATAAAAGTAAGCTTGATTCAAGGCAAAGCTAAATTTAATATGTCATTAGTATATGGTTCTCACCTATCTTACCAAAGGAAAGATCTTTGGAATATCCTAAGGGTTGTTCACTCATCTATTAATGTCCCTTAGACAATTATGGGTAATTTTAGTAATTTTAATAGTAACTCTAGCTTAAGCAATTAAAACACTGGTATAAAATATTGTGTCAATGATATTGAACTCATGGATTTGAGATATGGTGGCAACTTCTTCACCTAGTGTTTGCTTGTTTTATATTACATCGCAAGTAAATGATTCATATATTATAGTACAACTAATATCGATCCTATAAAAATTGAGTATAGCCACCTAACAAGTTGAATAACATTTTGTCTAAGGTAATAAAAGATTGAATTAACTGAAAATTAAACACGAACAAAACTTGATGATTGAATAAGTAAAATATAACAATGAAATTAAGTTACTCAATGATGGAAACTTAGGGATTATTCTATCCTTGTTTTGTCTTCCATTTACCTTGTGAATTCAATTATAACCAAACCAAACCAAACAAATCATACCCAAAATTCCTGCCTAAGCAAGGTATAGGGAGGGTAAGATGTACACATTCATGCCCGTATTTCCGATAGAGATACAGAGACCGTTTCCTTATAGACCCTTGACTAAGGTAAAAGCAAAAACAAATACCAACAAACAAACAAACACAAACCCCAAAACAAATACCAAAACAAACCCACACAAACAGACTAGACCAATGCAAGTACATCACTGTATAAGTATAACAATATATGTATATGCATGGAGACTAGAACCTATAGAATGCATATGAAAATGAAAATATATAGGTACATGATGATGTAAATAAGTGAGCAGGCATTAGCAGAGATATATAAAAATTAAAATCAAGAAATTAAAGTAATAAAAATACCAATAAAATAAAATAAAAACCAATAAAATAAAAGTACACTAGGTAAATAATATATATAATTACAGACATATTTATATACATATACACTTCCTATATGGCCTATTCCTGATCTAACGTCTACTATCTATTATAGCAGAGGTAGACCCTAATCATCTCGTATATGAGACTCTAATTCTACCTTAAACGTTTTCTACTTATCCTAGGTAGAGGTCGTATCCTCACAAGGCCTTAGTAGGAGGGCAAGCAGTCATTCGGAGGTAAAGTCGACCAGCAAATAGACTATCTGCTGAAAGAGGAGTCTACAACCAATTTGTAGCCCTTCAGCTCCGTGAAGGGCTACATATATAAATGACAGGTCAAAAAAATAAAAAAATAAACACGTATTAAATTTACTACTTTAGACCACTCTAAGGGTCTACCTATAGATCTTTGTCACCCACATTTCAGATCATAGGTCCTGTTCTTAGAGTAGTCGAAAGCCCGCTTTAGCCCTCACGCCCCGGCGTGCCCTATGAAGTAAATCACAAATTAGTACAATGATAATCATCACACAAGAAGGGGGGATTGAATTGTGTATACTTTTTTTTTGTTTTACCCTCTTCCTTAAAAATTGCTTAATTCAGAACACAAGTAAGTAATAAAAGAGTTAAGAAATT
>JAOSBN010000006.1:14884934-14895631 GCA_027563595.1 Erythroxylum suave
CTGCTTTTCATTCTGTCTTATCTTTGTTTGTCATCAAAATCACTTTATACGTGAAGTCAAAATTCTGACTTAACACCCTATACGTCTAATATCGAAATTCTGCATCACCAACTATTTCTATCGGATGTCATATCCTCAGATAGATTTAGCGCCTGTAGTTCCAGTCTGATTTGCTCCTCCCATGTCCTCCTTGACCTCCCTCGACCTCGCTTTCCTTCTACATGAATCCCTTTAACTCACCTGACTGTTTTCGTCACACTTCTTCTGCACACGTGTCTGAACCATCGCAATCTCCACTCCCTCTGCTTGTCGCCGATAGCCACGATGCCTAACTTCTCTCTGTACACCCTATTTGGTATTCGAGCTAACATTGTACAACCACACATCTATCTCAACATTCTCATCTCCGCTACTTCAAACTTTTGCACTTGTGCCACTCTTATAGGCCAATATTCAGAACCATAGAGCATAGCCAGTCGTATGGTCGTCCTATAGAATTTTCCTTTTAGCCTTAGTGGAAATTTCCTATCACATAGGACTCCAGTTGCCGCTCTCCATTTCACCCATCCAACTTGGATGCGATGAATTACATCACTCTCAACATCTCCATCCTCTCGTATGATAGAGCTGAGATATTTAGAACTATCCTTTTGGGTTATTGTGTGAGTTCCAATTCGAACTTCTTATCCATTGTCCTCTGAACTCTGTGCAAAATTGCATGCCATGTACTCGGTCTTCGATCTACTAAACCGCAGACCGTTTGATTCTAAAGTCTGTCTCCTCATCTCTAGCTTCCTTTTAACTTCTTCTTTCGTCTCTCCGACCAATACAATGTCATATGCAAAAAACATACATCACGGCACCGTATCTTCTATGACCTACATGATGACATCTATTATTATCGAAAAAAGAAATAGGCTTGAAGCTGAACCTTGATGCAACCCTATATCCACCGGAAAATACTTTGTATCTCCTACTGGCGTTCGCACATAAGTTCTAACGGCCTCGCACAAATCCTTTATAGTCCTGAAATAGGTATTAGTAATATTCTTCACTTTTAAACATTTCCAAATGACTTCTCTTGACACACTATCATATGCCTCCTCTAAGTCAATAAAGACCATATGTAAGCTCCGCCTATGCTCTCTATAATTCTCCATCAGTTGTCTTAATAGATGGATAGCTTCCATAGTTGATCTCCCAAACATGAATCAAAATTGATTCTCTTTCACTTGTATTATTTTACGTAATCGTTGTTCAATAACTCGCTCCTATAGTTTCATAGTATGGCTCAGGAGTTTGATGCCTCTATGATTTCCACATTCTTATTGGTCTCCCTTGTTCTTATAGATCGGTACTACTACGCTACGTCTCCATTCTGCTGGCATTCTCCCCGTGTGCAAGATAGCATTGAAAAGACTTGTAAGCCATTGTACCCCTACCTCTCCTAGACACTTCCACACCTTAATAGGTATCTATTCAATGCCTACTGCTTTCGCTCTGCCCATCTTGCTAAGGGCTTCTTTCACCTCCTCTTCAGAGATTCTTCTAACATCGTCAAACTGCATTCCCTGGGGTCTCTCTTCTTCTCTGCTCTCTATGCCAATGCCTTCATGTCGCACCTCGTTAAACAGGTTGTTGAAGTAGACTTCCCACCTGTCTTTAATGTCATTATCTCCCAAAAGTGTTCTCCCGTCTTCTCCTTTTATATGCCTAAATGTGTCGATATCTTTACTCTTTCTGGCACGTGCCTTAGCGAGCTTATAGATATCTAGTTCTCCTTCTTTAGTATCCAATCTTTTATACATCTCTTCATAGGCCTTTATTTTTTCCTCTGAGACCGCTTTTTTCGTTTCTATTTTTGCATGGCGATATTCTTCCCTTCTTTGGACTCCCTTTTACTCATCAGTAATTGCCATCAATCTTTTGAGATTTTCTTGCTTGGCCTTAACCTTTATCTATACCTCGTCGTTCCACCACCACGATTCCCTATCCATTCTCCTTTTTCCAGAGGTAACTCCTAACATCTCCTTTACCTGTTCTCGAATAGTTGTAGACATGACTGTCTATAAACGATCTGCCTCCCCTACTTGTTCTACCTTGCAAACTGGAGCAATGGTATTTCGAAAGTTTAATGTCGTATCTCCCTTGAGATTTTTCCAGAGTATCCTTTCTCGATGTGCTCGAACAGGTTCTCTAGTCTTATTTCTCCATCCAACATCTGTAACTAATAATAGATGTTGCGACACCACTTTTTCTGTTAGGAGTGCCCTTCAGTTTCTACAACTACTTCTGTCCCCTTGACGTAATCAATTTGTGTATTTCGTCCTCCACTCTAGAAAGTGATTAAGTGGTCATCTTTCTTATTAAAGAAAGTATTAACCACCATCAGGGCATGTGCTGATGCAAACTCTAGCAGCTCCCTGCCACCCTCATTCCTTACCCCAAAGCCAAAACATTCGTGTACCCTGTGTTATCCGTCGACCCCTACTCTGACATGGCCATTGAAATCGTTGTCGATGAAGATGTTTTGTTCTCTAGGAATGGTAGTTACTACATTGTCTAACTTATCCCAAAATTCATTTTTCTCTCTATCCTTTAACCTTATAAGGGGTGTATAACCACAAACTATATTCACCGACTCTAGGCCTACAACTAAGGTTATCGTCATAGGTCTATCCCCAAATCTTTTCACCTCTACTACACTGCCTTTGTATTTCTCTAACACCATAATTCCTACTCCATTTCTCCTATTATCATTCCCTAAATACCACAATTTGTACCTTCTAATTTCCTTTGCTTTCTACCCTTTCCATTTTGTTTCTTGAAGGCAGACGACATCGACTCGTTGTTTCCTGAATACATCGACGAGTTTGAACAATTTCTCGTTCAAGGTGCCCACATTCCAAGTACCGACATGTAAACCTACACCCTGCACCCCCACCCACAGTTACCCCCTACTTCACCCCGAATCACTGGATACGATCTCTGGTTATCACTACTACTATGCAATAGCGCAAATACTAACTAAAAAATACAAAATATAATAGTAAAAAGTGGAAGTGAGATAGCTCTACAACTTCGTACTACCAAAAGCGAGACACCTCGACATCCTTGGGGTAAGTACATAGGTAAATATATTAGATAAATCAACTAAGTAAATACAAGCAATAATGAACAATACTGATATGAATAAAATCAATATATATGAAACCCCAAGACCAATAACCATCACTATAATAAGCAATACGAAGCAAAAGAAACTAACTTTAGGTCAGCTACAAAACCCACAATTATCTTTTGAAACCCCCAAAAAAGAAACAAACAGAGTGAATTCAATTATACTTGATCCTAAATATCCAAATGTTTTTATTACCTTCTCTTGAGATCTAATCAAGTAATTCTAATTGAAATAGATAAAATTTGAGCTGCAATCTCTAGATTTCTCAAAACTAACCCTAGTTATTCAATTGGATTTAAAGCAATCTTAACTAATGTTAACTCAAAATTAAGATCTATCTTCAGTTTCTTATTAACTTGATATTTGTAAGTCTATTAAGGTACCAACTCTTGTTGTGTAACTTCATATAATATCTTGATTCAACCTCTCAATTTAAATCAAGTACAAGTACAATAAATATCACAAAGTAGTAATATATTGGATTCAACAAGGAAAATTCTTACAAAACAATTCAAGAATAAAAAACTAATATAGATTTAACAACCTGCAATCATGTTTAAAACATAAATATTCAAATTTGGCATACAAGGTAATGAAATACAAAATGAGAAGATAATGAAATCAATTTGAAGACTTGATTTATAAAATCTAGAAAGCTAGAGTTGATCTTATTGTTTCCACTTTTCATCTTATTTGTGATGCATAAACTTTTTTTTTTCCTTTTTTGGTGTCTCAATTGACTTTGAAATTTGCATCCCTTTGTATAGCCTTCATAATATCTTTTTACAGTAAAAACTAGGTTTTCTGGAACATACACAGTCATTTATATAGCCATGTAGGTGATCATGTATCGCCAAAAACCTCTCAATAATGACTTTACAGGTCACAAAAGCTTACATGGGCATATACACGATTGTGTATGTCAACATACACCAAGTGTGTATCTTCACACGGGCATAAACAACATCTTTGAAGCTCCACACATTTACAATGACTTACATGTTCCCTATACATAGCCATGCAACTCCAAGGTTGCTTTTATTCTTCCATTATATGTCATGATTACATATGAATTCTTCCCATTTTGGTCTATGAAGGCAATTATCACCTAAAAAATACACCTGAAGCATAATAAGTACCACAAATGCCACAAGACTCTCAAATACTAAGCGAAACACGCAAAAAAAAGTATATAAATATAGTTAATTAATCATTTATCAAACATCCCACACTTAAATATTTACTTGTCCCCAAGCAAAACTAAAACCAAAAAATAAACAAAACACATAAACACACAATCATGCAACATTACAATAATGGTTCAATGGCATCAGATCTCCTCAAATTAATTTAACCTTAAACATCACCTACTCGAAAAGTTCCAACACACTAACTTATTCCATTTCTTAACCTCAAACATCACCTACTAAAAAAGTTCCAACACATTAACTTATTCCATTCATGTCAATTGCTTTGATTGGAGTACATATATCAATCAAAATCTTGGTACCTTATTCATGCTCCTACGAAACTTGTAAGCATTCACTCATTATTATTGATTAACTAAAGAGGCAAATTATCACTATCATTTCGTGAAAATTCTTGTTATTTTAAAAGATCAGTTGGTTTAATTTTATTATAAGCACCGTTTCTTAGATTTTCTTTAACAATCACTTAGTCTTTTAACAGTAAGGCAGATACCTTGACATGAATGCTCCACAATTACTCAATTAGGTTACGTTTTTTATTTAGTTTGATTGGAGTGTTTTGTAAAGATTTTTGCATGTTTTTCTCTTGATTTTGGATCTTTTTTAATCAACTGAATTACTCCAGGTCATAAACTGAAAAGTCAATATAAGAAAAAAAAGAAAAAAAGAAAATCAAATTAAATCAAATAGAAACAAAAACAAAATAGAATGAAATAAAATGGCTAGAGTAATAAAATCTTGGCTTACCAATATTACTAGTCCCTAGCAATGGTACTAAAAACTTGATTGATATTAGTTGTATATCAATATTAAAAATTACTGTACGTGCACAATGTAACTATACCCAACACAGATAAGTAGGGTCAATCCCACAAAGACTTTAAGTATTAGTAAACATCCTTTTTCTATTACCTAAACTATGAATCAAATTTCAGCTTTTATTTAAATATTAAACTAAATAAGCAAACTAAGAATTAAAACAGTTCTGAACATAAAACAAAGGAAAATACTAAGAAGAATCAATATCAAATAATAGTTTCTAGGTAATGAATCTCCCTAAGATTCATAAATATTAGCCATTTAATATGCAATTATATTATTGATTATTAGACTGTGGAAATTCCTATATTATGTTTCTTAAGACTAATAACAACTAGTCCATCAGTTGATTAACATAAATCTTTCTAGTTATAACCCTAGGATTGCATTATCGATTTATGAATTCCACTATTAGGTTTGACACTAAGCCAGAGGATTTATATCGGCCTACCTTTAATTTTACATGCAACTCCTTCCAATTATGGTAGTTCTATTTATACAAGAGGATTTCTAATCTCAATCATTCGAATTCAAATCATGCATTAATATTATGGATATATTGAAACAAGAATAAAATGCATAATTGAATTGGAATAAACCAATCAATATAATGGCACTGAATAAAAGATCAAGTCATTTTGTTATCACAACATAAGGTTCATCACAACTACACACTAAACAAGTTTATTTACTACTCACAAAAAACAAAACCAAAGATAAATCTACAAAAATACTTATAGAAAATAAAGCAATCATAATTCTAAATATCCTTTTTTCTTCTATTGGCTCTTCTTGCAAAACTAGATTTGATGTTGTTATCTAATAGATCTCTTGACGTATTCTTCGTGTTTTCTCATCCCATGATCATAATTGTCACCTTTGTAGGTTGCTTATGACTCAAAATGGCTTAATAACTCAGCTCTCTCTAGTTTGCATCCGCTCATGCCTTTTATAAAAAACTAAGGTTTTGGGATATACACGGTCAAATTACACAGGCATATGAGTGATCGTATATCTCCAAAACCACTTGAATTTGCAACTTCCCATGAGCATAGAGACTTACACAGGAAATATACACAATTGTTTATATCAACATATATGGGCTTGTATCTTCACATGACTAGAACTAAAATTTTTCAATCTTCAAACATTTACAGAGACTTACACAGTTACTATACATGATCATATAGGTCTTTAATTGCTTCAAATCTTTTTTCTATGCTATGATTTCATCTGTATTCTTCTCCTTTTATTCCATGAAGGAAATTATATCCTATAAATGCAGTTAGAGCAAATTAAATACCAAATATACGTCAAAACTAAAAAATATCAAGCAAAAAATATTGAATATGGGCGTATAATTATAGTCAAATAAGCATTTATCACTTTGGCTCGATCTTTAAGTGTAAAGGGAAAGAGCCTTATCTTGGCTACATCTTTTAACAACCTATTATATATGAGTTTTCCACAAATCTCCAAGAAGTTAACCAAATGAGCATTAGGATCCTTATTGGCTAGTTTATAAAATATATTTAATAGTGTTGGTTTGATTTAGAACGTGTTAGTCTGAACTGGTGGCCGCATTATCTCTTGTTAATTTACATTGAAACCTGACCTTATTAATTCCATAAAAGTTCTTTATTATTCTCCTTGAATTTTTTCCTCCACCATTGTTCTTTCTATTGCTTTTTGGCATCTCACTTTTGGAATTTCCCCTTCTTACTTAGTATTGTCTGAAGTTTGGATATATTTTATGTTACTTGAACTTCTTGTTGATCTTGTGTTCATGAAACTTTAATAAGGTAAGAAGAAAAGTATCAAATTCCTTAAGTCAAAAGAATTCAGACTGGATAAGATGACAAAATCGTAATGCTCAACAATAATGCCAAAAACTTGTTTGCTTGTTTTATGTTATACCGCAAGTACACAAGTCATATATTATGGTACAACTGATATAATTCCTATGAGGATTCAATATAGTCACCTAAAAATTTGAATTACACTTTGTCTAAGGTAAGAAAATATTGAATTAATTGAAAATTAAAGTAATCTAATAAAACGTAATGATTCAACAAGAAAAAGGTAACAATGAAATTAAATTTACTAAATGATGGAAATTTAGGGATTATTTTATCCTTGTTTTGTCTTCCCTTCACCTTGTGAATTCAACTATGCTTGATCCTAGATGTTTAAAGGTTTTTGTTTCCCCCTCTCAAAACCTAATCAAGTAATCCCATTTAAAATAGATAAAATTTGAGAAGCTACTCCTAACTACTCAATTCGATTTGAAGCAATCCTAAAGATAATTAACTCATAACTACGATCTCTCATCAATTGCTGATTAACCTAATATTTTAAGTCTAGGATGTCTAAAGGTTTTTGTTTCCCTCTCTCAGAACGTAATCAAGTAATCCCTTTTAAAATAGATAAAATTTGAGAAACTACTCCTAACTACTCAATTCGATTTGAAGCAATCCTAAAGATAATTAACTCACAATTAATATCTCTCATCAATTGCTGATTAACCTAATATTTTAAGTGTATTGAAGCATCAACTCTCATTTTGTAATTTAACATAAATTTCTTTATTAAATTGTCTATTCAAATTAAGTATGAGCATAATAAATATCACAAAGCATTAAGACATTGAATTCAACAAGGTAAAATTTATACAAAACAATTCAAGAATAAAACCCTAATATAGATTTAGTGATCCATAATTATGCTCAAAACATAACTATTCAGATAGAAGACAATGAAATCTAAAAAGAGAAGAGAATGAAATCATTTTGAAGCCTTGATCTGGAAAATCTAGAAAGTTGGAGTTGATCTTAATGTTTTCACTTTTAATACACAGTGTATCTCTAAAAAGCTACTCAATTGTGAGTTTACACTGTCAAAGCTTACACGAGCACATATATGATCGTGTATGTTAACATACATAAGTGCATATCTTCACACAGGGCATAAATAGGGTCTTTAAAGCTCCATAAATTTATAGTGACTTATGCAGTCCCTATACATGTCTATGAAAGTTAAAGGTTGCTTCAATGCTTCCACTGTATGCCACTATTTCACCTAAATTCTTCTCCTTTTGGTTTGTGAAGGCAATTATCACCTGAAAATACACTTATGTAGAATATGTATCACAAATATCATAAGACTCTCTAATAATAAGCAAAAAAACACTAAATATGGATATATAAATATAGTTAACATTTTTTTCACCTAATGTAAGAAAAAACAAAGAGAATAAAGTATTAGGGAAAAGCTTGATAGGGTATTAGTTAATTAATATGCCTCTTTTATTAACCCAATGTTCTCAAACCATGGCTCCATCAATGTATTGAAACTCATTCATATGCAAGTAAAGAAATCAATTTGATAACTTCATGGTAAAAGTAAAAGGGTTCGATGAGGTTGTTCTTAAAGGGAACATGAATTAAGGGGTATATATTATTTATTTGTATAAAAAAGCTCGAAATGGTGAAAAAAGAATTGAAATCTCGTAACCTTTCTAGATATAAGAAAGTTAAAAGAACATTGAAGATATCAAAGCTAACCTACTTTTCGCATAACATTAATTGTACTTAAATCTAGGAGATGTTGTTTTGTTGAGAAAAGAAAAAGGAACTTTAAATACCTTTTATAATGTATTAGAAGCCAATAATTCCTTACTCAATCAAAAGGCTAGAACTTTATGGCTAAAAGAGGGTGATAAAATAGAATTTTTTTTTTCACAAATCCATCAATGCCAAATAAAAATCTAAATGGAATCTCCTCAATCTTGAAACAAGATGGTAAAATATTTTCCAACTGGAAAGAGATTAGTTAAAAGACGTTCTCCTTCTTTAAGAATACTCAGGGATCCAAAAGACTATACTCCTTATCCCCTATCCTTCTGAAAAGCTTCATCTCTAAATAATTTTCAAATTTTGAAATCGAGCTATTGAGTAAACTGATTCCTATAAAGGTAAGGGAAGTAATCTTCAGTTTAAGACCAGATAAAACTCTTGATCCAAATAGGATTAAAAACCTTTTCTTTTAGAAATCTTAGCATTGGATCAAGAGGTTAGTGATTAAAGCAAGATATTGTTAATTAGGCAAAACCTTCACTACCTTAATTCTAGAAACACCATAACTGAATACAATTCTTGACTAAAGACCAATATCATATTATATTACCTTTTATAAAGTTATTGTAATGATCCTAACTGTAAGATTGAAATCTATCCTAAAGGGTCTCATAAATTAAACATAAGTGGTTTTTGTACAAGGAAGGTTTATAAGAGACAATATATTCCTGACTCAAAAGTTATTAGAGGTTTATAATAGGATCAATTGTCCAAAGAATTGTTCTATAAAAGCAAACTTTCATAAAGATTCTATAAGTTGATACTTTATAATACAACTTGAAGCTTTTGGATATCTTAAAATCTTTATCAAATAGATCCACCAGTGTATATCTACAACCATATTAAGTGTCTTAGTCAATGGCGTCCTTATTGATCTATTCCAAAGGGGTAAGGGGTTGTAGAAATTGGACCCCTTATGCCTTTACTTGTTCACTTTATGTATAGAGGTCCTCACAAGACTTGTTTCTTTTAACCTTAAAAAGTGATCCTAACTTTTACTTTCATTCCAAGTGTTAAAAAACTAATTTTTTTTAATCTTAGTTTTGTTGATGATCTACTGTTCTTTTGTAAAGTAGATAGAAACTCAATAGGTTGTTAATGTACACTCTTAATTTATTCAAACATCTCTTAAGGTTATCACTTAACAAGGAAAATAGAAAGCTAATAATCTCAACAAGCTACAAATTCTCATTTAGCTAGCTCTACGTTATTTTATTTTTTCAATGTAAGGATCCTTTATTCTCCTACTTAGGTGTAACATACCACTTCTATAGTGCATATGTAACAGCCCGGACCACCTGCCCACAGATATTATCCACTTTGAGCTTTAGGGCCAACCATAACCCTCATGATTTTGTTCTTCCCAGCCCAGCCGGGAAAATGCGTTTTGTGAGGGAGAGGTATCTATACCCTTATAAGGCATACTTCGTTCTCCTATCTAGCCGATATGGGATCTAATACTATCCACCCCCTAGAGGCCTAGCATCCTAGCTGGCATACCGACCCTAATACTAGCTCTGATACCATTTGTAACAGCCCAGACCACCTGCCCATAGATATTGTCCGCTTTAGGCTTTAGGGTTTAGAGGAATTTATTAGCTGGACATTTTGTTTGAAGCCCAGAAACAATTCCCGTCAACCCCAAAGCCCAAAGTGGACAATTTTTGTAAGTGGGTGGTTTGGGTTGTTATAGCATATGCCCAAACATCTAAAGGATATTCGAGAAGATACCATATGAGAATGGCACGTTGGATCAATCAAGTTAACTTATTTAGGGCATAATGAAGTAATTCACACGTTAATACAACACTTAGAAAACGATATTTAAAATGCACAAGAAGGGGGGTTGAATTG
>JAOSBN010000006.1:14895731-14908887 GCA_027563595.1 Erythroxylum suave
CAAAGAATGCTGTCACAATAATAGACGAGCAATGTCTGTTCTACTTACTCAATCATAAGGCTATCAACCTTCCATATATGATTTTGAGACATATGTTGAAGATGAGAGGGACTCTAATGCCTTTCCATATGGCATGCTGTTGACAAGAATATTCAAAGAGTCTGGAATCCTTCTTGACCGAGGAAACAGAATGAAGATGAACATTAAAAGTGTTATTAATGTGGCAACCATCAGAAAAATGGGTATGAGTACAACTTCTGTGGTGAGATCAAGGATTGAGGGGGAGCACTCTGCTCAAAGCAGCGTGAGTGAGAATGTGACTCCCAAAGAAAAGAAGAAACGTCAATCAGCTGGTAGAATAACCCCCAAAGAAAAGAAGAAATCATTAGAGGGAGCAGTTGAAACTGAGAAGATGCTCCAAAGAAAAAAAAGCCAGGTGAATCTATCTAAGAAACAAGTGTCATTGAAAAGGAAGGCAGAGACACTTGATTTGGAGCAGGTTAAAAAATCAAAAAGATCACCAAGGATATCAACTCTCCTACAAGATGAGCAGAAGAGAGGAAAAACACTGTCTCTTGTTGAAGAACCTAAGAAGAAGATAGAGAAGACACCAAAGGCTATAAGATCTCTAGTCTCAATCATGCAACAAGAGAAGACAAAGATGACTAAAGAGACTGGAATTAAGAAGAGGTTGGAGTTTGAGAAGAAGAGAACCCAACCACAACCACCTTCAAGACTGGTAGAGGAAAGTAAAAGTTAAAGACCAGTCAGCAAGAAAGTATTTCAACTAGTAGCCAACAAATAGAAAAATCAGTTGAAAATAGAGTTATATCTAAAAGTCCTATCAGGAAAGAGGACTTAAAAATCAAGGTGATTGAAGAAGAGGTACCTGTGAGAAGCAGAAGCTCAATTATAATCAGAGAATCTGTAAAAAGGTCAGTCAAGGTACAAGTTGAGCCAATTTTGATCAATAATCGATCTATTCATCTTCTAAATCATGAAGAAAGAAGACTATATGGGATTCTGAGGGAAGAGAAGTCAGAACCATATCCTCTGAAGATGACCAAAGATCGGTACACCACCTACCTAGTCACGAGTAGAACTTTGATCAAGATTGTACCTAACATCCAACCTAGAGCTTCAAACATTGTACGCAATGTGAATAAAGGGAAACGGAAGATGTACCCTGAAGAAAAAACAAGTCACCTGGCTGAAGATCAGATACATGAAGCAATAAGAAACATAGATGAGGCATGTAATGCAGTACAAACAAAAGGAGTCTATGTTTCACATCACATCTCCAAAGCATCAAGTAGTAATTATGGATGCTTCACTACAAATATAACTTCTATGTAGTTGGAAGAGTGACAAAAGGATAGTATAGAACCATCCAGGTTGAAGGTATTTCTATTAACTTAAAGACTTTTGTGCATCTGATCATGCACCTTAGACCCTTAAGTTCTATATCTTCAATTAAGAATGCCCTTCACCTTCTTGGAAAACTTATCTTAAAACTACCTAGACCTGATGACCTTGATCTCCCTGAAGGTAACCAATCCTTCAAACCTCCTACCTTGAAAATCATTGAGTTAGATGTTATACCCTCAGAAACATCTATTGGCACAAACTTCTTTCTATCAAGTGCACCTCAACAAGCCAATGCGATTGAGATAGAAGAAATACAACACTCTCAGAAGTGGAGTCAGGAAGCCTTCATGAAGGAAATTGAAGAAATTCATGAAAAGGTTGATATTCTGACTGAATCAGTTGGTGATCTACATGAGGAAGTAGCTTATCTTCGAGTATCAATAGAAGACGACCTCAAGTTGATCAAAACTGACATGCAACGTATGTTTTCTAAGATAATGAAGCATCTGAGGTAAATTCTTTTTGATTGCTAAAAAATAGGGAGAGCAAAGGAAAAAAAATAGGGACAAAAGAGGAAGATAAGGGGAGAAATGAAAAAGAAAAGAAGAAGAAGAGAAGAAAAGAAGAAGAAGAGAAGAAAAGACAAAAGAAAGAAGAAAAGTAGAAGATAAAATGCACATGTGTATGTTTATTCTGTACTTGTTGATTTGTTGTTCTGTTGTTCATTTGTTGTTTCTTATTCATTAGATGTTTTCTGATTCAATTGTTATTTCATTCATCAACTAAATAAAAATTCATTCACTTTGATTATGATTATTTGTTATCATCAAAAAGGGGGAGGTTGTTAAGTCAAGAGGACTTTACAATTATCAATTTTGATGACAATCAAATAATAATAATGTTAGAAACAAATGAACTTTTTGACTAGTGTGTTAAGTGTGCAAACGAAGTACAGGACACAAACGCAAAAACATAGATGCAAGTCAAGATAGATGCAAAGACATAGACGCAAAGGCATAGACGCAAAGACATAAACGCAAAGACATAAACGCAAAGATATAGACGCAACTCAAGATAGACGCAAAGACATAGATGCAAAGGCATAGACGCAAAGACATAGATGCAAAGACATAGATGCAAAGAGATAGACATAAAGATAGACGTAAAGACATAGACGCAAATATACAGATGAAAATATACAGACGCAAGATGATACAGAAGCACGTCGGATGGTTACTTAGTTGGAGTGAGTTACAGAACTCAACTAAACGACGGTTATCAAGAATCAAGAAGTGATTATCAAAGATCAAGAAGCAGTTAGAGAATGAGGCTATAAATACAAGTCTCAGTCGAAGCTTTCGGGCTAATGAACATACGATATCAGTGATCTTTGAGTGCTTACTTACAAAAGAGATTTTTGTAGTGCGATACTGAGAGAGCTATTATTACTATAACAAAAGCTCACGACATCTTTTTCTAGTGAGAAAAAGAGAAGGCAGATAACCTGGAGAGGCTAAGATAGCTGAAAGAATACTTGGTGTAAGAGACTTGAAGAGGTTCTAGAAGAGAAAAGAATACTTGTAACTGTTTGGAGTATAGTGAAACACTCAAATGAACTCTAAAGACTGGACGTAGCCCACGGTTTAGGGTGAACCAGTATAAAAATTGCAGTGTCAACTTTCTATCCCTTACTTCAATTTACTTTGTTGTTAAACTACAATATAGAAGTTATTTTGTGATTTCATTACATAATAACTTTCTTATAATCTGAGAAATATCTTCTTAACAAGAAAAAAGAAGTTCGTAATAAGATTTTCATATTCTCAAAAAGAGATACACGATTCAACCCCCCTCTGTGTATCGAGTTTATTGTTCATAAAGACTATACTAACGTATGATTTACTTCAATAGTTGGATATCAGACCAAGCAATTGAGAAACTGAGTGATTCCATTGGTTTAATTCCTTTAGAGGAATCATTTGAGAGAGGAAGCTACATGGGCTACTGAGGAGAAAATGAGGAATCAGTATCCCCATCTATTTGATCAATCAGGTAAGAATTTTGAGGACGAAATTTCTGAAGGGGGGAGAATTGTAATAGTCAGTTTTCTAATCTATTGAGGGATTAGAGTGATATTCACATGAATTGCAGTATATTAGAAAGAATTGGTAAATTTTGGGATATGATTTCATTCACATGTATAACATGAGCATATATGTACACATAAATGTTGATTTAGGAAAATTTCACTCAACTGACATATTCTGGGGTATAAAAGGTTTAAAATGATTATGATTTGATTGTGTATTGTTTATGTCTTGAATTTTGGTTTGATGGACTACAAGTAGTAAATTTGGAATTAATTTTAAAATTGTAAAATTGATGAATTACAATGTACATTTAGTAGCAAGATAAGTTAACACATGAAAATTTAGGATGACTAAGCCTATATAGCTTATAAAATGAGTGACATTTGGCATGGAAAATTAAGTGACAAGTGGCATACGAAATTAAGTGACAAATGGAAAAAGTGAGTGAGTGACAAATGACCTAGCATAATTGTGACAAATGGCAGCTTATGGAGGGTATAAGTGACTTACATGTTTAGTGACATATGTCATTGTAACATGGAGACACCTAGCATTTGATGAGTTAAGCTACTATAGAAGTAGTTTATGTTGTGTTCATTCTTCTCCTCTCTATTACTTTCACCACCAAAACACTCATACACTCTCACAACTTCTGAATTTTTCTTCAATTTCATTCATATTCACCTCAAGATCTACACAAAAATTTTCTCAAAGATAGTTATAATCTGCTATCATCACTTTACCTTTGCTGAAATCATTTTACTTTCACCTTGAATTTATGATGATCTTGCATGCATAGAGGGCTAGGTTAACTTGATGAATTGAGGTGGAACTTGAGCTAAACAAGTAAGTAAAGTATTGATCTTTATGGCATCTTATAATAGAAAGATTATGATTATTGAATTGGGATAGATTGTATATGATGTTGATGTTGAAGATGTGCTAGAAAATGGAGAATCAATGGGTACTTTTCTGTTCTGTTTTTGCATATATGAAAATAGTAGTTAATGGGTTATTGTATGGATGATTTAAGTTAGGATTTGAAGTATAATCGATGAGGAATTCATGCTAAAGATAGGAGTTATTAAGGTGTTTTCAAATATGGAAAATTAGATGTAGGTGTAACACACCACTACTATAGAGCATATGCCCAAACATCCAGAGGAAATTCGAGAACATACCCTATGAAAATGGCATGTTAGAGCAATCACTTCAACTTTTTATCGCATCATACAGAACATAAGTATTTTTAAAGACCAACTTTTCGCATTTCATTTTCAAACATAATTTACATTATATCATTACACTTTATAATCCTTATATATTTACATTACCAAAAACATATGAGAGCTTACTGCTCTTTTACAGAATTTTCTACATGAAATGAGAAACTATACAAAAGTATTTTATCTAGACTTCTCAATATTAGCTGACCAATTTTTTGAGCCATTCTTGTTTCCAAAAATTCAAGTACTATACTTCTAATCTATCACCATAGAAGCTAGGTCTCCCTTGTGCCTGAAAATTAACATTTGCAATTTTGATGAGTTTGTGAAATCAGTGAGTGAATTATCATTGATGTGCTCGCTCATATCAAAACATAAGGACAATTTATAATTCAATTTATAAGTAAATCATATCATCCAATATTTAACATTACCTCAAATTTAATCATGCGTCAATAAGTATAACTTTTATACAATATTTTGCATCAATATTTTAGAACAATCTGATCATTCATTTTAATCATCCATATGATACATATTAAATTGTATCTGCAAATGGACACGTGACTCCATTCGTTTTTATTTTGTTGTGACCAAGTGCCTGTTTATTGTCTTGTATCTGTTGTGGATGCTAGGTTCATTTCAATTACTGTCCCTTACCTATTAAGGATGTCGGGTTCATTAATAACTGAGCCTGTGGCTCTTCGCACATATGTCTAAGCTTTAAGCTCTTTTTCTCGTTGGTCACTCTACTCACAACTCCTTTATCTGATCATGCATAACAATATGATGGAATGCATCAATACATAAAATATGTTATCAATAACTTTCATTCAATATGCACAACCATTTATCATATTCATTAGATCTGAGTCCGACATTTAACATTTAGTTGAGTACACATATTTTCCATATTCACTTGCAATTAGAAAGCATTTCCAATACAATCCCAAATATCAAACTCCTTAGACCGTCAATGTCCACAATTATCACAATCATATAAGTAACAATTTAATAACTAAATTTTAATCAGAAACAAATCAATCATGGTGAGAAAACATCTAGGTTAACTCACAGTATGCACTAGATAAGCTATTGCCTTAATGAATCGGCAATGTCTGGATGCTAATGTTCAATTTGTGCTTCTTTAGTCATGCAATACGCACATATTGTACACATTACTAAGTTGATCAATCATGTAAATATTTAATCATGCACATGTATATGTGTCATGTTCAATGCATGCTCAATTGACTTTCCCATGTATATATCCTTAAATCACATATCTTAACCATTCGTCCATCATATCTTGGATATAACTAGTTTGCAATTAGGTTTATACCTTAAAGAAACTTGATTATTCTAAATTCATCAATAATACATTCACCAATCCTTTTCTGGCGTTATATAATCACAAAATTTTCCCAATTCTCATTCATTCACACCTAATACACCTTACTCATATTCTTTGGATCACAATTGCATTCCTAAGAAAACCTTTATTCCTTTAACAATTCTTAATTTCTGGATTTAGATGCACTGATATGAAACAATTATTTCACAAAATAGAAAACTTCATTTCCAAAGCATTGTCCACGATCGTGGAGGACCTTCCCACAATCGTTGGATGAGTGAACCGAGTGTTCACACTCCATTCTCCTTCAATTTCTCTAGGTTTTTAACACATTCATTCTAAATGCTAAATATCTTCTTAATAGTTCATTACTTATACTTCAATTTTCATCAATTTTACCTCAATCCAATCTCAAATTCATCCATACAACAACTCATAAACTATTGTTTATCATGCACTCAAAAATAGGACATGATTGTATCCATTTATTCATCAAATTCCAACACCCTTCATCAACAACATCATATAAAATTCATCATCATAATCTTTCTATTAACCTATCCCTCCAAGGTTGTAAGATCATCACAAATTCAAGGTGGAATAGGTTAGGTTTTCAACAACAAAAAGAAGACAACATAATATTGGAGTGGCAAAGTGTACAATTTTTGCAAACTCAAAGTTATGAGGGATAGGTGTGAGTGTCGAAAATGAAAGAAGGAAGAAGATGATAGTATATAGCAAAAATGAAAGAGAAAATGGTTGTGTCTTGTGTGGGTGTCGTCAGTTGTAGGTGTATGGTAAGTATTACGACACTTGTCATATAAAGAACCAAACTACATGTCTTCTACTTATGCTACCAAATGTCACTTAAATACTTATTCCATTTGTCTCTCAATCTCTAAGCCATTTTTCATTCAATCTCCAAGCCATTTTTCACTAAATCCTAATGCCACGTGTCACTTATTTCTACTATCATGTTTCAGCTTATCTTGCCACTTGACATTGTTCTTAGTCCAAATGTACATATTAATTCATTAATCTCCCAATTCTATCAATTAATTCCAATTTACTAATTGTAATCCATCAAAGCAAAATTCAAGACATAAGCAATACACAATAATCATTTTAAATCTTTCATATCCTGGAATATGTCAATTGAGTGTATATGCTATCCTTGCAATGTGTACGAAATCAAAATGCATGTATGTATGCTAATGACATGCATGTGAATGAAATGCATTTTATAAGTTCTCAATGATAAAACTCATGTGACTCAATAGCTTAAGGCTCAAACCCTCAGTAATGTTTTAGAAACTGGCTATTATAGTAGGAGTGTTTGTAAAAAAAGGACTGTTAATAACATAAGTAAGCATATTTTTGTAAGCCTTAGGGTAATCAATATGGAAGTTAATTTATCCTGAAATGAAGTAACTTAAAGAACATGAACTCTAGAAAAATTCAGGTGATAGTGATTTCTTTAAGCTTGTAAAATTCGTGAAGTATTGAAGGTAATAAAGTTACACACATTAGTGATGTTGATGACAAATTCTAGAATTTTAATTTCAGCCTTGGGTACATATCAAACCAGCTGAGAAATTTCACTCTAAATTGGTATATTTGTACATCATTAAGGATAGGAATGAGCCTAGATTTTTCTTGATAAATTGGTTAAAAGCTTGATAAGTTTATGTAGTTAATTGATGTCATAACCAAAAGAATTGACTGTTTTGATGTGGTTGTGCTCGAATATGGAAATTATGATTTGTTAAAGGAATAAATGAGTTCTTTTAATGCAAACATGATCTTAAGACATGAGTAATGTGTATAAGATATGGATGAGTGAGCATTGAAGAATATAGGGTACTTATGAATTGGGCAAATATATGAATATATATTATGAGAAAAAGTTTGGTGAATGTATAGATCTAGCTTGGTGAAATTCAAGATTTAAAGTAACAATTGTGTGTGTGTGTGTGTGTGTGCGTGTGTTATAAGAGGCTTTTTGATCATGAAAGTGTTCAATGATAGGTGTAAAGTATGGTTGATGAATTTGGAGTAAATCAAGCTAACATAAAGATACAAACCTAATTTCAAAATGGTAGTATACAAAATATGATGTTTGAATGGTCAAGATTTATGAATAGTTACATACCCAAAAAGGTCAATTGAGCATGCATTAAACATGACACATATATATGTGTATGATTGAATATTCACATGATTGATCAACTTAGTAATGTGTGAACTATATATGTGTATTATATGACTAAAGAAGCACAAATTGACTGTTAACATCCAGACATTTCTGGGTCATCAAGGCAATAGCTTATTTGGAGCTTACTGTGAGTTAACCTAGATGTTTCTAAATATAATTGAATTGTTTTTGGTTAACTTTCAGTTATTGAAAAGTTACTTCTCTGATTGCTGTGATTCCAGACATTGTTCGTCCGAGGAGTTTGATACTTAGGACTATATATGGAATTGGTTTCAAATTGTATGTGTAATATGGAATGTGTATTCAACTGAATCTTAAATGTCAGATTCAGGTTTGAAGAATGTAATAAATGACATAAACACATTAGATGAAAAGTAATGATGGCATATTATGTGAATTGATGCATTCTATTATATTGATATGCATGATCAGATAAAGGAATTGTCACCGGAGTGACTAACGTGAAAAAGAGCTTTAAGCTTAGGAATTATGCACAAAGAGCTACAGGCTCAGTTAATAATGAGCCCAGTATCCACAATGGGCACGCGACAGAAAGTGAAATGAGCCCCTTATCCATAATGAATATGGGATAGTAAATAGGCGCTCGTTCATAACAAAGTAAAATAGAAATGGAGTTACATGTGCATTTGCATATTTATAACTTTACGTATATTATATGAATGTTTGAGATGAACTATTGGATTTTTATTAAATGGTGATATGAAATGTTTGTAAACATGTTGTACTTATTGAAATACGATAAAATGTGATGTGGGATTTGATACTGAATGAGGTGATATACTTGTTGAACTTGGTTATATACTTATGATATTTATATTCTAACTTGAGTGAGCACATCTATGATGGTTTACTCACTAAGTTTACAAACTCATCAAAATTGGAACATTGATTTTCATGTACAATGGAGTTCTAACTTCTAAGGCAATCTATTAGAATTCTAGTATTATCATTTTGGAAATAAAAATGGCTTAGAGGTCTGGTCAATTGATATCTGAGGAGTCAGAATGTTTTTAGTTAGCATCCCATTTCATATTGTACATTTTATACGGAGTAGTCAACCCTCAAATGTTATGTAATGTAAATACATGGATTATAAATTGTAATGACACATTGTAAGTTTATGTTTGTGAATGTAGTGGGAAGATTTAATCATTTTGAAGGCTTGTGATATGTGTGATGCCTTAAGTAAGTTAATGTGATTGTTCCAACATGCTATTCTTGCAGGGTATGTTCTCGAATATCCTCTGGATATTCAGGCATATGCACTATAGAAGTGGTATGCTATTAGGACTGCCTATCCCTACCAAAAGTTATTATGTAAGGATTTTGTCCAACTCTTACAATGAATTCAAAACAGATTGAACAGTTAGCATAACAAATCACTAATTTTTTTTAGTCTCATCCAATAGATTAACTTAGTCCTAAGTTCTCTCTACACCTTCTGGTTGTCAAACATATTTATTTCTAAGGGTACGATCAAGGAAATTGATTAGTTGATAAGGAGACTCCTTTGGGGAGGGTTATAAGGAAAGAATGTGATGGAAAAAGTGAATGGGATGAGGCTTGTAATATTAGACAAGCTAGTGGATTAGGGATTCAATCTTTAGTAATCACAAATAACTCCTATTATTAAAAGAGTTTAAAGAATACTATCAAACTCAGAGGCTCAATAGTTAAAATGGATAAAAAATTATTTTGAAAAGGCAAGAGATGAAGGAAAATGGAAATCAAACCAACAACCTCTTGGTTTATGGCTCAATCGCTAAAAATGAGGGGTATGCTTTGTATAAACATTTAGTGTAGAATAGGAAAAGGGAACTTGCTTTACTATGGTTTGACACCTGGTGCACAATATGTCCCTTGAAAAATTCCTTTATAATAAAATCCTTAACTTACATGTTTCCTTAAAATGCCAAAGTCAACTTGATTATTCAAAATAACAGGTGTAAAGAGGAATTCAATGATATGTTTACGATTTGTATGCCTAATTGATAAAAGATTAATTGACTATATTTATACACCCATATTTGAGTGTGTTTTGTTTTTATTTGAGAGTTTTATGGTATTTTTGGTACTTATTTTTCTTCAAGTGTGTTTTTATGCGATAATTTCCTTAATAAACCAAAAAGAGAAGAATTTAAGTGAAATTGAGGCATAAAATGGAAGAATTAAAGCAACTATGGAGATACATGTTCGTGTATAAGGACCATGTAAGCCACTGTAAACGTGTAAAGTTTTGAAGATGCTATTTATGCCTATATGAAGAAACATGCCCATGTATATTGACATACACGACTGTGTATATGCCTATGTAAGCTTCTGCAATCGAGAAAAGTTATGGCTTATAAGGTATTTTGAGATATATGATCTCCTATATGGTCATGTAAGTGACTGTTTATATTCCCAAAAACATAGTTTTTACAATAAAGCGATATTATGAAGGTGATAAAAGAGGGGGAAGATTTCAGAGTCAGTGTTGACACTAAAAGAAGAAAAGGAGGTTGCACATCACAAAAAAAAGGAAAACCAAAAATGGAAACATCAAGATTAACTCCAACTTTCTAGATTTTCCAAATCAGGACATCAAACATAGTTCATTATATTTTCTTCTTCATTTCATTCCCTTGTATGAAAAATCTGAATAGTTGTGTTTGAATATGATTATGAATTGCTAAATCTATATTAAGGTTTTATTCTTTAATTGTTTTATATAATTTTACCTTGTTGAATTCAATATATTACTACTTTATGATATTTTTTATACTCATCTTTGATTTGAATCGAGAGATTGAATAAAGATATTTATGATAAAATGCAAAACAAGAATTGATACTTTAATATAATTAAAAATATCAGGTTAATAAGCAATTCAAAAGAGATCTAAATTGTGAGTTAATTATCCTTAGGATTGCTTCAAATTCAACTGAGTAGTTAGGAGTAGTTTTGAGAAATCGAGAGATTGCAACTTAATTTTTATCTATTTCAATCAAGATTACCTGATTAGATCTCAACAAAGGATAATGAAAGTCTTTAGGTGTCTAGAATTTACATAGTTGGATTCACAAGGAGAAGGGAAAACAAACAAGGAAATAAGAATCTCTACGTTTACATCATTGAGTAACTTCAATTTCATTGTTATCTTTTACTTACTCACTCATCAATTTTTGTTAGTTTACTTTAATTTTTAGTTAGTTCAATCTTTTTTCTTTTACCTTAAACAAAGTGTACTCAAATTGTTAGGTGGCTACATTCAATACTCGTAGGAGCGATATCAGTTGTACTACAATATACGATTCGTCTATTTATAGTAAAACATTAAACTTAACAAACAAGTTTTTGACATCATTGTTGGGGATTACGATTTTATAATCTTATCCTATTTGAATTCTTTTTATTTAACGAGTTTGATACTTTTTTCTTATGGTGATTTTTGGTGCATGAACATAAGAATCATAAGCAGCTTAAGCAAATTAGGAGATACATCAATTTATGACATCACCAAACAAGAAAGAGAAAGCTGAAAAAGAAAACTCAAAACATCTATAGATAAAACAATAGCAAAAGAAGGAAATCAAAAAGGACATCAAAGGAACCTTATAGAATTTATGAGGTTAAGTTTTAATGTGAACCAATAGGGAACCCTTATCTTAGCCAATAACTTCGAGGTAAAACTAGCCTTATTAAATATGCTAGACCATAATGCACACTTGACAAACTTATTAAAGATATGTGACACATTTAAATATAATGGGTTGTCTGAGGAAGCTGTAAAGATGAGGTCGTCCCTTCTTACACTGAAGGACTAAGCTAAGGCATGGTAAACCCTCTTAACCCTAAGAATGCCAAAACTTAGAAGCAATTTGTATATGTCTTTTTAGCTAAGTATTTTCCATTGACAAAGGCCATTAGAATCATTAAGAAGATCATAAATTTCCAACAAAGTGACAGAGAGTCCTTACGTAAAGTGCAAGAGCAATTTAAAGAATTATAAAGGAGTTGTACACACCACAAATTACTGATGGAATTTTTTTTGTAAACATTCTACAATAGAGTTAATACATATGTAAGAGGGACTATTGATGCAGTAGCTGGTTTTTTTTTTATGAGAAAGATGATTGATTCCACACACAACCTATTAGAAGAAATGGAAAATAATAGTTGCCTATAGGCAATGGAGAGGGTAAAGCAACAAAATTTCAAATAGTAAAGGGAAGTCATAGCTACAATTTCAGTAATATCTTTTCAAGCTTAGATGTCAGCCATTACTAAGCAATTGTCCAACTTGTAGGCCTCTTCTTCCAACCTAATGAAGGCAATATAACATGAATATGATTTGTGTGGGTAAAAAAGCTACATCTACACTAATTGTTTTTTAGATAGCAATAGTATGGGATAAGTCAATTTCATAGGAGCTCAACAAAAGGGAGGTAACAATCCATACTCTTAACACATATAGTCGTAAGTGGAAGAATCACCCAAAATTTTCTTAGACTAACAATGCAGAAAATAACATGAGAGCATAAGGTCTACCAAGTTTTTAGTAGGATAGGTTTAGGTCTTTGGAGTCAAAGATGGAAGAGTTAAAGGACATGCTAAGCTCCAAGTTCAATAGCCAAGATGAAAGTTAGAAGAGGATGGAAGTCAAATATGATCAAATAGTGAGGAACCTCTCCTCTTCCATTCATAGCTTAAAGGTTCAAGTTAGGCATCTTGATAATGCATTGTCAACAAGAAATGTGAGAAGCCTCACATATAACATGGAAGCCAATCTAAGGCAGCAATGGAAATGAAAAAGAGTTAGAAGAATCAAAAGATACGGAAGGGGGGGGGGGGGGGGGGGGGGGGGGGGGGGGGGGGGGGGGGGGGGGGGGGGGGGGGGGGG
>JAOSBN010000006.1:14921578-14965379 GCA_027563595.1 Erythroxylum suave
TATTCAAAACATACTTTTTACCGACATTTTTATTATGAAAAGTAGGATTGCACGTGTGCTTTTGCTCAAAAACTCTTGCATACGTATAAGTAAGTAGTTAGTTTACAATACCAATGATTTCTACATAATTATGATAATCACTAGAAAATTAAAAATAATTACCTAAAACTATTTAAATCTCTTGTAAAGATGGCCCATTTATCATATTTTCAGAACCTACTCACATATTTAACTCCTAATAAACCATTTGGTGTTTCTAGTGAAAGCAATCTTCATTCTTTTATGAAAAACAAGCTTGCCAAGTACTTCCTTGAAATTGTTAGAATAGTCAAATAGTAAATTAAGCTCAATCTCATTCTTTTTCATATTAGGGTTGAATTTAGAAATTTTTTATTTATGTCGTAGTCCCTTATCAACATTTGAACCATCATTTTCTTTAAAAATGTAGGTGTCATTTAACTTAAAATGATTTATCATATTTTTATCTTATACACCATTCCCATTGTTATTATCTCCATATTATGTTACAATTTTTTTTTAGGTTTCCCCTTTTCTGTTATATATTACAAACATTACTATCTATTCTTTTACTTTAGTTTTCCCCTTTTCAAAAAACAACAAAATACTTAAAAATTATCAACTCTTCATCATCCAAACCTAAGTTAAACTCCTTTCTAATCTGTACATCAATAGATACATTCTCTCTTTAAATAGTTAGATCAATTGTATTGTTTCTTACATCGACAATTTCTTATTCAAATACATCTTCATTGACAAACTATACGGCAATAGAACAAGTGGCATTTATAGGGACATCGTCTATAATTTTAGTAATAAGCTTAGCATTAATAACATGATCAAACCATTTAACTCCATCTTCAAACTTCTGCGCCCACATTTTGGAATTCAGCTGACATTTTATATATAGGTGTAAAATAACTAAGTTCAGAAAGCTAGAAGAGTTAATAGTGCACTAAACTAAATGAATCAACAATAAGAGCAAAAAAAGCTTTAAACAATCAAATTGTTCCACACCGCAGAGATAAATTACTAAATAACGAAATTAACCCAGAAAGAGTACAAGAAGAAGAACCCAAATTAATTCAAGTAGCAAACTTACTTGGAAAGAGGAACACTACACTGCTGATTGTCAATGACACTTTCTTTGTTGAGCACTGGAAAGAGGAAGATGAAGAGGAAATTACATTCTTGCACAACAGAAATAAGTAGGACATGGAAATGGGTATTATACAAAATGAACCTTACCAGTTAAAACCGAAGAAAAGAGAGAGAAGCCCAAACCGAAGTGACTAATTTTTGTGTAGTGGAAACCGAGGGAATGTCGAAAGGAGGGAGGAGAAGTTTGGCCATAGCGCAGTGCAGGTGTTGGGGAATTGAGAGCCAAGAAGGAGAAGAGACTGCGAGAGACGTTTTAACAAACACATAACCGTCGTTTGGTTTTAAACCAAACGACGTCATGTTGTTCGTGTGGAAAAATGTTTTAACAAGGCCTTCTACAATGTTTTCTTCAATAAAAAGTCGTAGATTCTATTTCGCAACATTCTATTCCTAAAATCTCATAAAAACTATCTAAAATCCGTGACGTTTAGTGAAAATGTCACGAAAAGTTTGAACAATCCGTGATGTTTTACCAATAAAACATTAAGGATTGTGTTCATTTTTTGTAATGCCTTGACCGGCTTATGGCCTGATAGGTTTTAAAATTTAAATGATGTTATTTTGCTTCGTCATTTTATGCTAAACTTTTTCGCTTCAAACGAAGTAAAATAATGACATTTTACATTTTCCTTACCTTTTCTCCTTCTCCTACATTGATTTCTTCCTCACCTTCATATTTCTCCCCCCCCCCCCCCTCCCTCTCTCTCTCTCTGACCAATATGCTGCCTGTTGCTATCTTGCCCTCATCTTTACCATCCTCTTCCAGTCTTCACACTCCCTCCCACTACCTTTTCATTGTGTTGCCCTGCTTGTTCACTACTTTATGACTTTTTCTTGCTTCTTTGCCACCTACCCACTAAGGTAAAGTTCTTTCATTGTATTCTGGTTTTGAATCTTTTGATTGAAGATTGAATTTGTGGAATACTAAAACTTTTAGGATTGTTGTTGTCTGGAGTGGTGTTTTTGAGGACTTACACGATCATATAAACGGGCATGTGTGTGGTCGCATAAGTGACTGTGAAGTTTCAAAAACTTACAAGTTTTTATGCAAACTTACACAATCACTTACGTGAGTGTATATATGACCATGTATGTCACTTAATAATACTTACATATTTATACACACGCCTGTGTGTATGACATATACGGTCATATACACATTCATGTAAGTGATTGTGTAAGTACGCACAAAAACTTTACAACGACTTACATGATCACTGATAAACATTAAATCTATTATGATTATGAATTTTGATCTCATATTTTCTCCCGTATTAATGAATTATCAATTATGATTATGAATAACATGTATATTTATATGTTGATTATTTCAGATGGATGGGCTCATTTCTTTAGTGGAGGGTAGTAATCTAGTACTAGAGACAGAAGTGAAAACTTCTAATCTTGTACCAAGTGAAGATAAAGGTTTAGGTTAATTGAAAAGTGAAGTTTATAATCACTTCAATAAGACTAGATCAATAGATAGAGTAAAAAAAATGAATGTAAGTATTGTCACAAGATGTTGGTTGCGATTTTAAAAGGTGGAACCTCTCATTTAAAGAGACGTATGGATTAATCTAATACAAAGAAGGTCGTATCAAAAGGTTAAAAAAATTTTGACCCCTAACCTTACGAGAGAAAAGAATGACATGACTACAACATCTTATGACAATAACATATCAAGATTTTTTTATTGCTTTTATGGTAATTGGTGATGAACATCCACTATCTATAGTTGACATCAAAAGATTTAGAATATTTTGCAATTCACTACAACTGATCTTCAAGATTCTAACTCAAAATATATTGAAGAAGGACTATAAGAAGATAAGAAGAAAGAAATTTTAAGAATTTTATCAAGTATTGAAAGAAGGATTGCCATTACAACAGAAATAAAGATAGTTGATAATCAAAAGAAGGGTTATATGGCAGTGACAACATATTATGTTGACAATGAATAAACTCAACATAATAAATGTTTGAGGTAATTTATATTCTTTAATATTGTTATCATTTACTTTTTGATTATGTTATGATTGGTCATATTTGTATATGGTAGGTTCATTTACATGTCGGCACAACATACAATGAAAATGTTGAAAAATATGTTGGGAGACTATTTGATATATTCAAATATTGACACCAAATTGTCCGCCATAACAGTCGACAATTATAGCACGAATGGTGTTATGATTGAAAAGTTGAAGAATTAGATATGGGTTGAGACCTTGTCGGTAGGTAAAAGTTATTTTATATATGTTGTTATGCACATATTCTGAATTTAATTAGGAAGGACGTGTTGGAGATGATAAAGGAAGCAATATATTTGATTTAGAATAGTGTAGTATATTGGAGTGCAACATCTAAAAGAGTTGAGAAATTTGAAGAAATTACACAACTACTATGTATTCCAAGTACGAAGAACTTAAATTTTGATTGTCCAACTAGATGGAACTCAACCATTAAAATGTTGGAGTCGATAATCTAATATGTTGAGGTGTTTACTAGACTGAGACAAAGCGATTTCTAGTACACTTACCTGCCTATAGCAGACCCATATGAGTTGGGTAGAGAACATTTTGCAAAGTTAGAATTATTTTATGCTACGACTAAATTGTTCTCAAGAACAAAATATCCAACTTTTCACTGTTGCTTTAGTACTATATGTGAGATAAAGAAGGCTTTACCTAATTGGATGTCTGATTCCAAAGAGGTTATTTGGGTTATGGCAAAGTAGAAGATGGAGAAGCTAAATTCTTATTAGTATATGGTAGGTGATACTATTAAATTCACATTTGTGTCAGACCCAAGATACAAGATGGAGGAGGTTAATTTTATATATAATATTTTGTATGGTGATTGAGCTTAAAAGCATGTAGATGTCATTAAACAATTACTGTATTATTTTCTTAATAATTATTAACTTATAAAGCAAAAAATTTAGGATTAGGATTGCAGTAGTTCAAGCTGTTCAGCTCTGACTTTAGTTTCAAGTTTAGGCTCATCTTCTGAAAGCATTTTGTTACTCTCACTTACAAATTTCATGAAAGAAAAAAGGGCTAGAACTTTGTACGATATTATGTAGTTAGATAAATACTTGACGGATGATTGTGTAGCCAAAGTTAAAGGTGTTCGATTGACCTATTTTAGATTGACCTATTTCATGATGGTCAATATGGTAACAAACCACAAGTGCACGTCATAACTATAACTAGTACTGGCAAGTACGAGTCAATCCCACAAAGACTATGAATACTAGTAATCACCCTTCCCTTATTATCTAGCCTAAGTATTGATTTTACATTTTTAATAAAAAATAAAACTAAAACAATTAAAGAAACAGGAAACAATAATGAACACAAAGATAGTAGAATTCACTTAGAAAACTATCATTATCAGAAATTAGTATCTATGTTCGACGCCCTTTAAACCCTTAACAGATTAATCTTTTATCAAGCAATTACTTTATTGATGTATTGGATCGTGGAGATTCCTATGATATGCTAGTAGTTGACGTTGAATCTATTAACAAATAATCCTAAGATCTCTAACCAAATTAAATAGGTCAAATCTTATAGGACTGCGTTACCAATTTATAAGGTCTAACCCTAATCCAGAGGATTTATGTTATCATATCTCTAGGGTTACAATCAACTTCTTCTAATTACGATAGATCTATTCATACTAGGAATTCTTAATCTTCATATGAAATCAGATTATTAATAAAACAAATAATCACTCACAATAATCAATCAAGACTATTGCATTAATAAAGGAATCAAATCATATCAAAGTATTAACATAAGGTTCATCTAACCTAAATAATAATTGGATGTTTAGTTACACATAATTGACACGAAATCAAACATACATTGAAAGAGAAACAAATAGGAAACAATAGGTTCGTAATTTTAAATCTCCTCAATTGTCTTCTATCGAGTATTCTTGCAATGTAGAGATATGATCTTGTATTTTGATGGATCTTTCTTGAATTTCTTTGTGTTTTCTACTTCTTTGAACCAAAATTGTCCTTTTTTAATGTTCTTCGAAATCGCCTCCCTACATCTCCTCCTTTTATTTGCCTCTGAAAAGCCTCCTTTTAATTTATATGCATTGGACCGTGTATAATAAGAATCTATCAAGTCTCGCACTTTTGCACGCCCATGCACTCCTTCCAAATTGCTAATTGTATGTTTTAAGCTACATTTTCACCCAAATTCTTCTCCTTTAAGTCCATAAAGGCAATTATCACTTGTAAACACACTTGGAGCAAATTAAATACCAAATAATTAATAAAAGTATAAAATATCAATAAAAATACGTCCAATATAAGTGATGAAATATAGTCAAATATCCATCTATTAGTTGTTTTCAGTTTGATGTATTGCTGTGATGGAAGAATTGTGGAAATAAAATTTTGATCATACAAATAATTGTATGAGACCTATTAACAATTCCATCGTCTACTGTTATTTTATAGTCTGCTTTTAGCATTGGTGGTCAGGTTATTAGTCCTCTTTGTGCTCAATTTCATCTTCGCACTGTGGAAGCCCTTATATGTGCCTAAAGTTAGTTAAAAGATGAAGATATTGAGGGAAAACTCTTTTCTTTTTAATATATCAATTTCCTCTGTTATTTATATTATCTTACCTTATATTTTTTTAATTTGTATATTAATACAATCACAGGTACTAGTACTGAAGTTTCTAGTCATACACATACTTGTACTCATAAATCAATTGGATATTATTTTGATAAAATATTCAATGATGAAGGTATATTTAATTAGTTATTGAATATTACCTTCATCATCGAATATTTAATACAAATATTAAGAGTCAAATTACAATATTGACGAATGAATCTAAAAATAAAAGAATAGAAGTTTCTATAGAAAATGACTCTTTTATAAGCAAAGACCATATTGCTAGGTTAAAGTTTAATTAACAAGAGAAAGTAAAATGAATAAAAAATTCAAAGAATGAAGCTTGATATTAAAACTTTAAAGAGGGACAATAAGATAATATACGTAATGTTCATCAAATTTATGTTTAGTTATGTTGGTTTTTGGGATTGCCATTGTAATTTATTATATGTAAACAAGTAATTTGATTCAATTATAAAAGAATTACACGTTAATAAGGTCAACCAGTAAGACCCAACAAAAGCTCAATACTCTAATCTCACTCAAAAACCTAAATCCAAAATCCGACAAAATCTATAAAGTTAACGAATATGTTATGCCTAATAAAATTAAGAAAAAATTAAGTAAAATGTCTAGTCTAGCTAAATTTAAACTCAAACATTCAAGCCCTAAGTTCACAATCCAAACCTTGATTTATATCAGTTGAAGAGTCATTCAAACATGTCAAGCCTAATCTTATTTATTTTCCTATTCAAATTAAAATCCCATTTATCTTTCAGAAAAATCAAAGTCCATGTCAAAAGTTCATTTGTATACAAACAAACAGTTTATTTTCTTCTAAATTGTTTTCCATTCTTTAAAATAAAGTCCATCTTTTTTAACAAAAATATATTCATTTTATTCAAAATCAACTTTATTTTCAAAACATAATTCATATTTATATCTCTCTTTCTTTTTAAATCCACTAAATAATAAAAAAAGTGTATATCTTTAACTCATTAATTTTTAGAAAAATTAATTGCTTTTAGTTTTTCATATTTTTCTAAATCCTGTTCCCAATCAATTCTTTTTATTTACAAAACTTATTTTATGAACTAGATAATTGTTTAAGTAAGTTTGGGCCTAACTTGGATTGACTTGATGTGGTCCAAAGTCAATAAATCTGACCCGGTTTTATCGACCTTTGGATTAGGCCCAAATTTTTTTAAAACTTTTTGAGCTTTCAGTTGAGCTTGGATTATAGTTGCACGGCCTGGCCAAAGCACATAAATTTTATAAAAAATAATGTTGTTTTGACATTGTTTCTCAAATTTAAATTAAAAAACTTAAGTAGAGCCTAGATAGAGACCCATACATACTAAACCTCGTTTATAAAATTGTAAATCAAAAAAAGTGGATACAGCCTAGATAGCATTATCATCCTAAAGTAAACAGAGAAAAGTATTTAATATCATCCCTATTTCGCAATCAAGCTGCTAAACTCATGTTTTTGTCGGAAGTTGGGACTCTTATTTATTTTTCTTATGTTTTTCTCTCCATCTTTTTTTAATAAATTAAGGATGTGACTATTAACTATTAATTTGATCATTAGCCGTCCTTTTTATTGGGATGTGATGTACGTACGCACTATAAATTGTTCTACGGTAAAAACAAGAGGAAATGATGTCGCAGAATATTTGACGTGTCACACCCAATCTCTGTCGCAACGTTTTTGGCTTATATGACTAAAATTTAAAATTTTCAGTGGTTAACTATATGGTAGCCGTATGGTTCATTATAATGTCACAAAATTTAAAAACAAAAATACAACAATTCGTATGCTAGAAAAGGTTAAAGCCAGTATTTAGCTTATTTGTGATGTTCAACTAAATTTACATTACATTTATTTATGAAATAAATTAAAAGCTAGTCAATACCTATCAAACAAGTAAATCTTTGTTCACACCTTGCGTAGACAAATTACGTACTTTTCATAACTTAGGTCATCTCCATTGTATCTTTAAAATAGAGAAAACAAACGTCAAAATATAAAAGAAATCAACTCTAATTCACTAGCACTTTTCCTTTATTTTAAGGAGATGCTACGATGCCACGCTAAATTTAGAGTGACGTTGTAGCTTCTCTCCATTATTGTTCAATTTTTTTTTAATTTTTCAACCTTTTTAGTAATCATTAATAAAAAGTAAAAAAAGCATACGGTAGGAATTTTTTTTTAGCGTAAAAAGTAGAGTTGTATATTTGAGTGAAAAAGTACTTTATCATCTCAAAATTAAAAAAAAAAATTTACTTTATTATGAGGAAATAGGTTGAGAATGCCCTTACGGCGTCTTTATTGGAAAAGCATAAATTTAGCCGCGGTCGTAGAGGAAAACAAAAGGTGCAACTAATCTAAGAACTTTTAGAAAGCACGCCTCAAGATTAGGAAGTGCTAGTAATTTTTCTTTGTTTTAGAATCGGTTACACAAATTACGGGAGGATGATGCGAGTGTATTCAAGTTAAATGGCTCATTTGGTGTATCTATCCTCCGTTGTATTGCTTAATTCAATTTCAATGTCCAATTAAAAGATTCACTGTGGAACATTGGTCTAGCAAGGAGACGGCAGTTTGGACCTAACCAAGTGGGACAGGCTAATAGGTTGGGAGATCTGTTCTGATCGTTTAGGCGATTATCATCATTTATTGTTTATGAAAGGAATGACTCCAACAACTGCATTCACTACAAAGAATATGTTAAGGAAATTTAGCCCATCCAATCATTTATAATTTGATTAGCTCAGGGAATTGAATTGGTCACCTTCACATTCTTACAAAGGCAGGAATAACCATTGAATTGGTCACCTTCACATTCTTACAAAAGCAGGAATAACCATTGCTTGTCAATCCTAGAAATTAACGCACTATGAGATTCCAAATACACGGGGTTCCATATTGGCCGGTTAAATTACATAACCGAAGTCTTTCTCCTTCGTTCACTTGCTTGTCATTGTAACTAAAAATCTCTGGCCTACCATTCAAACTATGAAATCATACTGTTCTTTTCCGCTCATCTTTCTATCTCTGTTGGGCTCTTTACATTACTTCTGTTTTGCATGCAGAGCTGATCCTACAGATGGTTTCACTCAGGTGCCACTGACAGAGGCCAATATCAAGTTGCAGAAACCATATGATATACCTCTTAGTGAAAGATATAGTTTTGTCAATGGAACACACAAGATGTGGGTATACGCTGATGACAAGCCACATGACCCTAAAAGTGTTACCCAGCCACGAACCGAAATTCGCATAACAGTAAGTCTGAGAAGTCAGCAAAAATGTTTATGTTATTTGTTGTGAATCCGCGCCTGTATACATAAACGAACACATGTACAAAAACTTAAACAGTTTATTTTGCTTTCAGGGTCTGGACTACTCATCAGGAGTGTGGCAATTCGAAGGCTATGGTTTCGTACCAAACGGAACCTCCGGCGCCACAGTGGCGCAGATACACGGAGCAGCTCATGGTGCTACTACTATTATCCTAAGGATCTATGACGGGAACATGAGATACTATAGCGGAGATTTGATAGCTACAGATATGTATGACAAATGGTTCAGGCTGAACTTAATACATGACGTGGATGGAGGAAGAGTGTCAGTTTTCATCAACGGTGAAGAAAAATTCTCTACCCACGATCAGGGACCAGGAGACTTATATTTTAAATGTGGAGTATATGCTGCGCCCCGTAACATAAGTTATTACATGGAGTCGAGATGGAGAGGTATCAAAATTTATAGGAAATGATGGATCACATGCAGAGCTGAATGATCATAGTCTGGGAAGACACGTTCTATGAATAATTAACTACGTCCCTTGGCTTCAAGTTTGAAATAGTTTGTGCTCAGTTTCCGAAGTTCTCTAGTAGCTGCAAGGAAACGCGATCATAAAACAACTTTCAGTTCTTAATGGATTACTTTTTTCTTTTTTCTTTTTGTAATATCAGGAACTAATGTTGCATTGCAGAGCATTTAGCTATATGTTCTTCGTGTCTTCTTGAGATCGTCCAATTTGAATTCCAAAATGCTAATGAAATTTCTTCTTAATGCAATTCAATACACTAAGAAATTTCTTCTGAATGCAAGTTACTCCAAGTCTATTTCCCATAACTTGTTTGAATAAGGAGAATAATTATTTCAGCATATCAACCTAGGATTGCCATGCTCAGAATGTGTATTTCAGAAGCAGAAAACTGCTAAGATCAATATTACTTGAGGAGCTTAACAAGGCTAACATGAGTGGATTTGTGTAGCGATTAACTTATCCTAGTCTCTTTCCTGTAGTTAGGTTCATAGCAGTGCTTAGAGAAAAGATAGACGGTGCAGTCCTATTAATGGAACATCTACCAAGTTGTAGGGTTAAATTGCATCACATTGAAGATCCATACATCAAATTGAATAAGATGCTAACTCAATCCTCGACAACAGTCTCAAAAATCTGTTGATAGTTTTATATTAAAAAGAACTTTCTTATCGCAAGTATACAAATCGTCACTCGTAATATAGAAGATATCATTCCTACGAGGATTAATTAGTCACTTAACAACTTGAATGCTCTTTGTCTAATGCAATAAAAAGATTGAATGAATTGAATTAAAATAAATTAAATTAATTGAAATTGAAATAAAGCAACGAAATTGAATAATCAAATAAGTGAAACTAGCAATAAGATTGAAGTTAATCAATAATGAAAACTTAGGGATTATTATATTGCTCTGTCTTCCTTTTACCTAGTTAATTCAATTATGCTTGATTTTAGATATTCTAAAGTTTAGATTACTCTCCCTTGAGATCTAATCAAGCAATCTCAATTGAAATAGATAACAATATAATTGTAACCTCTTGATTCACTAAACTACTAACTACTTAATTGGATTTGAAATAATCCTAAGACAATTCACTCACAATTAAGGTCTCTCTTCAATTGTTTATTAATCTAATATTTGTAGGTCTATTAAGTTACCAACTCTTGTTGTGTTACTTAACACATATATCTTTGATTCAATCTCCAAATTTTTTACCACGTATGAGCATAAGAAGTGCCCCAAAGCAATACCATATTGAATTCACCAAAAATAAAGTTAAATTAAAAATTCAACATTAATCCCTAATATGGATATAGAAATCCAAAATCATGTTCAAAATACTAAAATCAAAATTAACATCCAAGAAAATGAAATACAAGAAGAGGAAAGAAAGAAAACAGTTTTAAGTTTTGATCCAAAAATTTTGGAAATCTAGGGTTGATCTTGATGTTTCCACTTTGATCTCTATGTTTATGATGAGTAGCCTAGTTTTTTATGTTTTTCTTTTCTTTTAATACGTCTCGAGCCTTCTTGGGTTCTTTCTAGAATTTCCCACTTGTTTTGGTTTCAAAAATAGCGCTGAATTGTCAAAAGTACAAAAAACTCACGAGCTAGAAACTGTCTATGCAAGATCACACATTCCATGCATGATTATGCATCCTGTCTAGACTCTCTAACATGATCGTAGATGTGGATGCACACTTGTGCAAGAGGCTTATCCCTGTTCAATTAACATGCACGATCGTGCAAACACCAAGCACGATTGTGCATGCTCTTATTCTTTAAGCCCTTTTTCATCTTTTCTTCAATTTTTCATATTTCTATTCACTAACAAACATATCAAACAACCCTTAAAACATAATATTGAGATCAAATTCTTGCTCTAAAACAATCAAACACTAACAAGAACACAATTTAAGTTGTTAACATATGCTTATCATCTAAAAAACACTAAAAACACACTTAAACCTTTACAAACATACTATAATATATAGTTATCAACATAACCAAATTAAATCTTTGCTTGTCCCCAAGCAAAAATAAAGCTACAAACAAAGAAAACACAAAAACAAACAATAATGCAACAATGAAAAAAGTATACGATGACATCAAATCTCATGGAATTAACTTATCCTTAAACATTAACCACTTAAAAAGTTCTAACACACTAACATATTCCTTTCATGTTTAAATGCTTTGAATTGAATATACATATTAGTCCAAATAGTGACACCCTAATTATGCACCCATGGCATTCATAAGCATGAACTTATTATTATTGATCAATTAAAAGGTAAACTATCACTAAATAACTCTTCATGAAAGTTCTTATAATTTTTAAAATATCAATAAGTTTAATTTTACTGTAAGCACCATCTTTTTATATTTTCTTTAATGATTACCTAGTGTTTTGATGGGAAGGCAAACACCTTGTCATGAATATCCCCTAGTTACTCAACTAGCTTACATCTTTTATTTAGCTTGGTTGGAGTGTCATTTTAGCCTTTTGAAGTTAAGACAAACATTTTTGTTGTGAATGTCCCTGGTTACTCAACTATATCACAACTCTCAACTGGTTACTAGCTTTATTCTTAACCCAATTTTCATTAAAAAAAGGGTCAGTGGATTCAAAAATTTATTTAACATTTTATTTATATATTTCTTATCCTACCTTATTTCTTTTTAATCAATCACTATCATTAAAGGTTACTATTGATGCATATAAATTTAAATGAATGTAATTACAAATGTATCCAAACAAATGTCCTAAAGTGAAAGAATAGGTGCCATATCCTAATTAACATGCGTATTCATCCCAAAACCACTTAAAACATAAAATTCACAAGTTAATATGCCTTTACAATTTAAATGACCATGTTTAAAAATAAGCCAATTATGTTCTACTCATACCATTCACACATTCACACAATACACGCATCATGCAACAACATGTTCTCACAACACCAACCTACTTAAGAACTAACACAATGCAAATGTAAAGTTCACACATAAATGATATGCAAGTGAGTATATCAACTAAAACCTACTAGATAAGTCTACAGTTGACAAATATATTAGTAAAAAATCCTAAGGGCGTTATAAAGGATATTCTTATTAAGGTTGATAAGTTTTTCCCAATAGATTTTGTGATTTTTGACATAAAGGAAGATGTAGAGGTACCTATAGTCCTTGGTCAACCCTTTTTGGTGACTGTTAAATCAATTATAGATGTTGGCGAAAACAAATTAATATTAAGGGTGGGGGATGAAGAGGTTGAATTTAAAATGTTCAATGTTATGAATCCTAACCTTGAACATATTGATGTTAATGAATCTAGTGAATCATGTCAAGATTCATTTTCTAATATTTTGCAAGACTTTACCATCAAAGGTCCACCGGAGTTTTTGTAAGCTCAAGGCAGTAAATAAGAGGAAAATTGCAACAATAAGCAACAACAGGTATCTTACTTGAAGGTTATGGAACAAACAGTAGGATGATTAAAACTTAATTTTTATAAGTTGCCTTAAGTATGAAAGGTATGTCGAGCTAATGAAGTTAAACAAGTGCTACTTCGAAGGCAAGCCAACAATAAGGTTAGGTCTTATTTTTAAATTCTATTTCATTTTGATTCTATTTTGATTTTAGCATAGGATCTTATAGAGTTTTGATGTGTTTTAGGTTAGGACATTAAGCATCCTAATGAGATTGTGCATATTTATCGTGTTAGGTATGCATGTTAAAGGTTCATAACTTTGAGTGCAAAATTTTTAGGTTTGTCTAAGTATTTTTCATGTTGCAAAAGTTCACAAAGAGTTACACACCCATAAGACACTTCCATGTAGACTTGCACTATCAGATACACGACCGTGTAAGTTCACAATAACTTACATACTTGTCTTGGATTTTAAAGAGTCTGTGAGTTACACGGTTAGCTATACCACCTGTTAGCAGACCATGTAAGTCTGCGATAGCCTTTAAATTATCCTACCTCTTTCATTCTTTTCATTTTATCTCTCTCTCTACTCTGTCCTTCGCCCCTCTCCCTTTTTGACCCAATTTCCATCTTTTTGTTTCCAATTTGTGACACACAAGTAAGTATTTGCCTTGATTTCACTTGTTTATGCAATAATAATTAGGCGTTTTGCAATTTTTGTATTTTCACCCCCAAAATTGCTAAGGTTAGGGTTTTACAATTTAGTGTAGAATTGCTTGATTTTGCGCTTGATTATGGTTTAATAATTTAATTATATCCTTAAGAAGATGACTTATTACTTCAATTTGATGAATTGCAAGAGATTTGGATGAAATTTCAATTGCTCACTAATGTTAATTATGATGATTTTCATGTAATTAGGATTAATTGGTTTTTTATAGTTAAATGAAGTTGTTTTCTAGTTTAATTTCATTTCAATTTTGATTTTACATTAATTTAATGTTCAATTTTGTTAACTTTTGGTCATGTTTAGATTAAATGAGTTAATTTCAATTTTAGGTTTAATTTTGTAATTGAATAATTAGGTTAATTTTATTTGCTAATTACAATTATTTTAATTTTAATGTTATGATTAATCTAGTTAATTTTCTAATTCTATTTTATGTTAGTTTTTATTTATATTATATATTGCGAAATAGATCTCTAAGGATAAAGAACCTATAATAATAGAGTCAGAGAATCAGATGGAGGTAGAAACATTGAAAGAAAAATCTTAAAACCATCAAGAAATTATGGAAAAATTTTCTCGCGATGATGGTATTATTGTAGTTATTGCAAGTGAACAAATTGTTACAAGCCCTGCAGTTGTGCCGAAGGACAATCTTGGATATGGTTTGAATGTTGCAACTTCAATGGATTTGGTGAGCTATGATATTACTAAGATTATTCTCAACTCTGCTACACTTGCTATTACTGTTGACTAAAAGATAAACCTTGAAGATGTTGTGATTGAAGATGTTGATGACGATTCTAATGAACATGTTGTCCAAACAGAAAATCCAATGGTTGTGTTATCTGAATGTGAGGAAGCTATCGATAAACTTCTTGTTTTTATTGTTGTTAAGGGATTATTGTCAACAAGAATAAATTTTCCTTGTTAAATGACGAGGAGATTTAGGATCACGTAAGAATACAAAAACTATGGAGGATGCATTTGTCTTAAATTTTCCATCTAATAACACTTTGAAGCATGTGAAGTTGGGTAGAGTTAAGGCACAGGATTTAGCATCTTCTAGTCGAAAGGAAGAGGTATTGCATGAGGATTATGGGATTTCGACAATAGTAATTGACTCAACAATTGTTGGCGATGAGGCTAAGGAGGTAATTTCTTAATCAGTTCTAACTAAGCAATATGAGATAGGGGTACGTATAAGAGCCCAGCTTCAGGCGATTCAAATTTTTTTCATCTAATTCCTAATTATTAGATTGATATTTTGGAATTTACAGGGATTAGCTAATAAATCAACTCTTTTAAGACTGAAGAAGTTGAAGTGCATTCATAATATTCGAATGATTGTAGTTAAACCTATGATGGATTTAACTCGAATGGATGAAGTTAGAAAGAAACTAACTTTTGAACGGATAATGGCCAACACTTTGAGTCGAATCTGGATTTTTTATAATCAAGAGTTCACTTACAATTTATTACATGAGAACTGTCAGCAGATCACTTTACAGGCTTTACATTTTTTTCTTGAAAAGACAAATACATCTCTCTTTTGTTCATGCTGTATGTTCAGAAGAGGAGAGATTTTGGAATTCTTTTGTTAATTCCTCTTACCCATGGTTATTCTATAGAACTTGTACTTATCTTTGGACAAGAAAATTGGAGGTTTGCCTTTTCAGGTGATTAAAGCAGAATAGTGTCAGAATTTTATGGCACAGTAGTCTCTGGTGGATGTTGGATATATAGGCTCTAGTTTTAGATGGACTAATAATCGAGATGATCATCTTCAAATTTGGAAAAGACTTGATAGGGCTTTGATAAACACAAAATATATTTCAAATCTTATGGTTACTGTGGAACATTTAATTTCTGTGCAACCTGACCACTCTCCATTACTGCTCTCAATCTCAGAGATTAAGAATTCTATAGGCCCAAAATCATTTCGTTTTCAAAATGCCTAGTGCTTGCGTAGGGATTTCCTAGAGATAGTTAGAGAAAATTGGAATTTGCCTTGTTCAGGACGCCTATTTGTGAAACTTTAAAGCAAGTTGAAGAGACTTAGGTCAGTTCTTAAAAATTGGAATTGACAAGTATGCGACAATTTTTAGCAGAATGTTAGGAGGGATGAAGATGACTTATTGGTCAAGAAAGACTAGGGGAAGAAGAAGAACCAGGAACTACTAGGGAGGCCTATCATCTAACTAAGGCTTAATACAGATAGGCATTATTGGAGGAAGAATGTTTTTGGCATCAAAATTATAAGATTCGGTGGAAGAAGGAGGGGGACTCAAATACAAAATTCTTCCATACAATTGTGAAAGAAAGATGGGTTTGCTTAGTGATTCATCGAGTGCAGGGACATAATGGAGAATGGGCTGCTGATTCTCAAGGTATTCAAGCTAAGGGGGTTCATTTTTTTTAAACACTTACTACAAGATGAGGGAAATGATGTGGATGCTATAGACACTTTGGTGAATTGGGTGATTGAGCTAGTGTTATTAGATGTCAAAAATGAAGATCTACAGAAAATGCCATTATCAAAAGAGATTCTCACGATGATAGGGGAGATAGATGGTGATAGTGCAGCAGGCCCAGACAGCTTCACTAGGAAGTTCTTTATTCATTGTTGGGAGATAGTGGAAAGTGACTTAATGGCCACAGTGGAAGAATTCAAAAAAGATGATATCTAAGTTGATTATTAACAGGTTGCGTTTGATTTTGCCAAAAATTATATATCCTCAATAAGTGGCTTTCTTACCTAGGTAATTCATCTCTGATAACATTTTGTTGGCTCAAGAAATATGTTTAGAAATGAACAGAAAGATTAGAGGTGGAAATGTATTGCTTAAGTTAGATATGGCCAAGCATATGACAAAGTGTCTTGGCTTTTCCTGATTAATGTATTGCAATGCTCTAAGATTGGGGAGCAATTTATAAACTAGGTTTAGAGGCTGATTTCTAATTATTGGATTTTTGTATTGATAAATGGAGTGCCTTTAGGATACTTTCACTCAGTGCGAGGTCTAAGATAGGGTGATCCATTATCTTTAGCACTTTTTATTATTGGGGCTGAAATGTTTACAAGAGGATTGAATAATCTTCCACAGACGACCACATTTGTTATTCCTAAAGGTTGCCTTAAGGTGACACATCTCTCCTATGCTGATCATGTATTGATTTTTACAAAGGGACTGAGATTATCCCTTACAATAGTTAGGTAGGCATTGGGAGAATATGAAAGATGTTATGGCAAGCGAGTTAACGCTAATAAAAGTTGTTTTTTTATAAGTAGATGCTCTTAAATAAGACAAAATCTGATTGTGTATGTTCATGGGGACTAGTTATCACTGAGTTCTAATATCGCCATTTCCTATTAATGTATCTTATATGTCCCATTTATTAGGGAAAAAAGTCTGAGTTTTTCAATAGATACGTAGATAAAATCACTCAAAAAATATCTCGTTGGGTAAACAATCTACTTTTAATGGGAGGAATACTGATTTTGCTTCGATCAGTTCTATAATCTCTTCCATTGCATGTCTTAGCTGCAACAAACCCCCACAAAGGATTTTACCTAAATTAGAAAAAATATTTATAGCTTTTTTGTGTGAAGTAGGTGAAGAAGGGCCTAAACATCATTGGATAGCATGGAATCAATGTGTTGCCCAATAGAGGAAGATGGTATTAGTTTACAGCATTTGTCTAACATATAATAAGCCTTCTCGACTAAGTTGTGGTGGAGATATCTAGTGAGTAATTCTTTATGGGCATCCTTCTTAGCTGCTAAATATGGAACTAGAGGCGATCTAGAGGTGATTCAGTCTATACTCTCAGACTTGGAAAAGAATGTTAGATATTCGTGAACAAATTCAAAATTATATTGCTTACCTTGGTAATAAACTCATCTAGAAGGACGCCACCATTATGGACTTCTCGATAACTTCTGCCTATAACCATGTTAGAGATATAGGTACACGAACTATAATTGGTTGTAATATTTTGCATAAAGGGATTCCTCTAAAAGTATCATTTTTTTTGCTGCACTTATACAAAAACAAGTTCCTCTAGATATTTCCTTGTGAAGGCCAGGGATTCTTAGACCTTTATGATGCAACTGCTATCAGAATGGTTGCGAAGAATCTCTAGACCACGTTTTCCTTTGTTGAATAATCTTCCACTAACGACCACATTTGTTATTCCTAGAGGGTACCTTAAGGTGACACATCTCTCCTATATTGATGATGTATTGATTTTTACAAAGGGACCGAGATTGTCCCTTACAATAGTCAGGAAGGCATTAGGAGAATATGAAAGATGTTCTGGCCAGCTAGTTAACACTAATAAAAGTGGTTTTTATATAGGTAGATGCTCTCAAACAAGAGAAATTTTGATTGTGCATGTTAATAGGGACTGGTTGTCACTGGGTTCCAATATCGCTAGCCCCCATTGATGTATATTGTATGTCCCATTTATTTGAGAAGAAAAAGGTTAGAGTTTTTCAATAGATTGGTAGATAAATCACTCAAAAAATATCTCACTGGGTAAGCAATCTACTTTCAATGGAAGGAAGACTGACTCTACTTCGATCAGTTTTACAATCTCTTCCATTGCATGTCTTAGCTACAACAAACCCCCACGAGGGATTTTACCTAATTTAGAAAAAATATTTGCAGCATTTTTGTGTGGAGTAGGTGAAGAAGGGCCTAAAGATCATTGGATAGCATGGAATCAATGTGTCGCCCAATAAAGGAAGACGGTATTAGTTTACAGTGTTTGTCTAATATATACTTCACCTTCTTAACTAAGTCGTGGTGGAGATATCTAGTGAGTAATTCTTTATGGGCACCCTTCTTAACAGCTAAGTATGGAACTTCAGACAATCCAGAGGTGATTCAATCTAGACTAATAGACTCTCAGGCTTGGAAAAGAATAGATATTCGTCAGCAAATTTAAAATTATATTGCTCACTTTGGTAATAAACTCATCTAGAAGGACACCACTACTGGGGACTTCTCAATGACTTCTGCCTATAACCATATTAGAGATATAGGTACACGAAATGTAATTGGTTGTAATATTTGACATAAAGGGATTCCTATGAAAGTATCATTTTTTATGTTGCGCTTATGTAAAAACAAGCTTCCTCTGGATATTTCCTTGTGAAGGCTAGGGATTCTTAAACCTTTATAATGCAACTATTGTCAGAATGGCTGTGAAGAATCTCTAAACCACGTTTTCCTTTTTGGTGATTGGGTTAGGCACCTTTGGAGTTTTTTGGGTATGCCTTTTGGTTTAGCGAATCCATGCTTTCGACATAAAGATATGTTAATAAGGTGGTGCTCAGTTGGAGGCAATACGGCTATAAGAATGGTCTTTCATATGATACCATCTTTTATTAGATGGAGTATTTGGAAGATGCATAGCTCAGCAAAATTTAATGGATCGCCTCCTCCTATATCTTTGGTGGTCTTAAAGATTATTGATTCTATCTCTTATGTTTTACATTATTCTCTTTCTTTAACCATTTTAGGTAAATAGTGGTAAGATGTAATGGAGACTGTTGAAAGGTATATTCAGCCCTGTAAGGTTTAACTAGTGAGTTAGAGTAAGTCTTCTAAGATTTCTGAAGCTGAATATTGATGGTTCATAAAGAGGAAACCTAGGACTAGGTGGAGGTGGTAGGATTGTTCGAGATGAGTTGGGAAGGTGTGTATTGGCATTTACATTATCTATGCAACATATTACAAGTCTAGAAGTAGAAACACTATCTCTTTTGCAAGGATTGAAGGTTTGTGTTGAATTATTACCCAATTCTCAAGTAATAGTTGAGTTAGACTCTTTAATTTGGTTGATATATGCCTTGGTAAAGTTCAAATTCTATGGAAGCTAACGGATTGGTTAATTGAGGTGTTGAGGTTTTCTTTTGTAAATGGTTTTTTTATATTATAGAGAGGCAATTTATTGGCAAACATAGGATGTTTATTGGAGAGTTTGACCACCTACAACACTCAATCACTGATGCCTCATCCCTTGAGGGGTATATTGCCTTTAGATAGGTCAGGCTTGCCTTTATTAAGAGTAAGAACTATTTAATTGTAATAGATATTAGTGATGTTGACTTTTGTAATTTCTTTCAACTATTATGCCTTTGATGGTTGGCACTTTATGCTAGATTATTTGTTAATGCCAACTCCATTTGTTTAAGGTAGGTCAGGTTTATGCCCCCTATTATGTACTTGTCACTTTTCTTTTTAATAAAATAGGGTATCTATGCCCTCCAAGGTGTGGCCCCTGGTTTAAAAAAATTCTTTATGTTAGATTATGAGTTTTTATTTTTAATATGTGTTTAATTTCCTTTTCTAGTTTGTTTCCATATTTTTACAATTTAGTGAGCATAAGAAATAAGTGTGGGAAAATGGTTATTTTGTGTACTTTATCCTCTATTTTTTCACATTTATTTAACGTTTCAAGCATAATAATGGGCCCGCGACAAGCAAAAGAAGCACCAAGGAAGGGAAAAACGAGGTGACTGAGCGAAGCTCACATACTCTAGCCACTAGAGTAACCTCTGATGTTACTATTCAATGTTACGATAGATGAGGAGTAGTATCAGTGGCTTAAGGAGAAGAATTTTGAAATAGGCTGAAGCATTGATTGGGAGGCACTGAGGCAAGTCAGTTTAGTTCAACAGGTTCAAGACGTTATTAATGTTGGAGCATAGTCTTGATTTTTTATGTCATGGAGCCCTAGTGCTAAAAGCTAACGTATGAGGTGCTTTTTGTGTTCTTTGTGGAGAAAGGATATTACGATTAGGACCAGTCTGACATGATCTAGTTTTGGCTATTTGGGGAGATAATCCATAATAGTTATTTGAAGTTCATTGTCACAATGGGTTTATACGACCAAGAGTTCATGAGAACACCAGAATATGTACCCATGCAAATAGACTTCCTATATGGGATGTCTTCTCACTATTTATGGAGCATTATCAATAAGGACTACGACCTAGCAAATCCAAGGCATTTTTACTATAACACTAGGCATTTAAATGTATACTTGGAATTCTGAGTCATACGCTAAGTTAGCAAGGTGACAACTATGAGGACATAGGAAACACATGTAATGAAACACATGCATATGGTAAGTAGACAGTAATGGCCTATGGGTGATAACTACCTTTTGATTGGGGTTCCCATCAAGTCAGCCACATCGGGAGGAGATAGGTAGCCATATATAGCTGAGCATCCACCATAATCGTGCATACTACCATCCGAGATAGGAGGAATCGAACATGAGCAGGCTAATGGGGAAGTGCTCAGGACGTTAACAACACAACCAGATGAACTGAAGATAGCTCAAATGGAGAAACATATGGGGAAGATCCTGATTATTCAATGTACTATCTGAGTATAGCAGACGGAGATTGTGGAATGAATAGGGTAGCTTGAAGCCCATAATAGATGGGTGGCAAACCTATTGATGCATATGGTCGGCTATCTTAGAATGACTTTTCAACCTCCACCATTTAAAGCAACAACATCGTCCTCAATCCCTCCCGATTTTAAGGTTACATGAATCAAGGATCCTCAATCAATAGATATGCTAGACGTGTAAAAGTGCACGGCCACACACTCCTTCCAGATTGCTTATTTTCTCTTTTACATCATGTTTTCACCTGAATTCTCCTCATTTAAGTCTATAAAGGCAATTATCACCTTTAAACACACTTAGAGCAAATTAACTACCAAATAAACAATAAAAGTATAAAATATCAAGCAAAATATGTCAAATATAGGTGTAAAAATATATTCAAATATCCATCTATCAGAAGCCATATTGTCTATCCCAGTAATTGTAGAAGGTCTAAGAGTAACCTTATCAGTAGGGAGTGGTTCAGAATGGTGTGAATATGTATGAATTTTTACACCAAGAGCAATGTCCTCTTTGGGATTAGAGCTTGGAGTAAGAGGAGGAACATTAGAGTCACTTCCTACTAGTTCATTATGTCAGCCAATTCCAAACCTCTACTAGTTCAAATCCATTTTTTAACGGAGCTACTATGTTTCCATAGATAAGTGGCAGTATTTCTACCCTTTCCAATTCACCTATTTCACTAAGCCTCATCATAGAAAGGTTATTAAGTAGAGACAATTTTTTTTATTTTAATAAAAAAATTTTGCATAGCAAATTCTTTGCATTATTGTTGTTTGTATGTCCAACAAATAGGCTTCCCTAAGGAGATAGCAAAATATCTAAGCCCTTAAATTGTCCAAAGCTCCATTAGAAGGTTATGGAAGTTAACCTACATAAGCAATTAATCAATTATGCCCTTATCCAAAACCATACCAGGTTTCCATTGCTAAACAAATAAAGCTGGTTGATCACGTATATGCCATGACCCTTGCTTCACTATTTTAGTTAAATTAGAATCCTCTTTAAACTTGAAGAGTATTGAGCCATCTTCTTTTAACATCACCCTTTCAAGCCCCTTTTTATCCCAACGAGCCTTAGCCCAAGCTGACACTACTAGAAAGGCTAGTCTTTTACACCAGGAAAAACCAACCAAAGTTGAAGACTATACTCTAGCTCTAGCATTCAGAAGGTCTACTGGAGGTGAAATGACACCATCTCAAACAACATTATGAAAGTGATTCAATGTACCTTTATTATGTTAGATTTTCATTCTATTTCTCCAAACACCAGTAGCATAAGAAGTCTCAGCTCCAAAGCCTATTGCAATCTGCTTTTCATTTTGTTTATCACTACTACTATTTTCCAGTAGTTCTTTGGAAAAGGTAGAAAATTCCTAGTCAAAAAGGGAAGGATGCCCATCCTCTGAGGCCATTAATTAGGACTAAGTAGGCCTATCAAAAAAGGAAAGCCTCCACAACTGATCAACGATCAATGAACCAGAAAAGGAAGAAGAAAATGGTTGGGAAGTTAAGTTTCCAAGAAAGGAAAGAAGTAAGGGCAGAAGGGTAAAATCATTATAAAGAGCTCAAAGGATGTGCAGGGTGGAGAGAGGGGGTTTTTAATTTCATTCTTCCTTTAAAATCATGTCAAAACTTTCTCTAACTTAACTTTAATTTCCTAGAGTTTGTTCCTTCTTCATTAGGGAGCTAAGATAAGGTCTAAAAAACATATAAGCCAAATTGAGTGCCAAATCATCTAAAATTATCTAACAAAAAGAAAACTGCTCTCAAAATAATGATAAGAACATAATATAATTATAATTTGTCAAAACCTTTAATAAGTCATATTAATTTTAATGATTTATCCATTTAAACAAATTAATAAGAATTTGAGCCAACAATAGAAAAGATCAGCCCATTTATCATCTTCTAACTTCCTCATCAAATCTAAGTGCCTCCTTATACACTTACACTCACCACATCTTGGAGCAAAAGATTGAAGCCCCAACCCCAAGGGCCCCCTACACCCCGGCCCGACGAGGCAACTAGGAGGATGTAAATCAGGTACTCAGCGGCCCGCTAAGGGGGAGGTCACAAACCGTGGGAGTCGAACCTTGCACCTTGGAGCAATTCTACCCCTCCGGAACCAACTGCTACACCCACCACATCTTAGTTTTACTAATCATTTTCAATCTACATGATAATGTTTCACATTGCCAATGATTTTCATGAATACACACCCATCGCATACCAATCCTCATCAATTATTAAGAATTCTTGTCAATTTTTAACTATTATCAAGGGCCCCCGTCTATACTCTCCCCTCGTCAAGGATGTGTCAATGGTAGAAATGGTGTAATTGCTCAGGCTTGTTTGGCCCTAATTGAAGTCAGCTAGTAAAACTCTATTTGACTAGGATATTGTCTAGTTTAGGGCCTACAAAACAAAATGTTTGGGCCTTACATTACTTCCAAGCTTCACAACGCAATTTGGACATAAAGGCCCTTTATCTATTGACCAAAATGACATCTTATCATTTAATAGATAAATAGAATTACTAATGAAGTGCAATGTGTTAACTCTAATTTTATTTATATTTATTTCTAAAATCCCTATTAACTATCAGAGAAAAATAAGCCCATCTTGTTACCTATTGTTATAGTTTTCATCATCGTTGTTATCACTATCATTATTAGAGCTGTTCTATTCTTTCTACACAAATTGTCTAGGGACTTTTTCTCATGTCAAACTTGTAAACAATAGACATTGTTTCCTTTTTACAATGTCTACATGCTTTATATGTTTTTTCATTTCATTTTATGCTTGTAGATGTGTTTTTGTAATGATGAAGAATATCAAAGGCTTAGATTGTTTTTATGAACTTTACATAAAAGGTTGTATAAATAGGGTATAAGCAAATGAGAATGGGAAGCTAGTTCATTGCGAGTTGATTTTTAGAACATCTTATGATCACTTATAATTCTAATTTATCAATATTAAGTTAGGTTAGATGAGAATGATTCGAAAATGTATCTAACTTGGTTTACCAAAGTGTTTTGTTCTTGCAATTAACTACAGCTGATAGAAAAATAAAATTAAATGCTTCCATCGAGGATGGGATTTAAGTGTGTTGATATTGACTAAAAAGTTCCTTTGACATTATTTTCAAAAGCAAAAGGGAATTCTTTTGCATGAAATAATATGGTAGGTAATTTCTGAGTTCTTTAAGAAAAAACTTGTGTTAATGAGGTTTCTAAAGAATTTTTGGTCTTAATTCTAAAATATTAAAGTTTTGGTTATTTAAAATATTCTTAAATATAGTAATTTCAGGGAGATTACTAGTTTAGCTTATAAAAGCATTTAATTCGTAATAATTTTGCAAATAATTAACCATACTATGTTCTCTAGACGTATTTTTAATCTTGTGGAAGGTAGCTTCCATATTAACTTACAATACTAGTCAAGTTTTGGTTAGTTATAGTTTATGGCCAACATTAAGTGTTTTTTTCTTTTAGAAAATGATAATGAATTAAGTCGTAAAAGGTAAGGAAGAGTTACAAAAAAGCAACAAAGAGCTCATATAACCTCTAATTTGCATAATAATCTTATTGTTGAATTACTCATTTGTTAGAATTATATTCTCAAAAAAATTGGGCACTCCTCTCATCCCAAATGGCTTTAACAAGAAAGGATATAGCTATGGAAAAGCACCAATTAATTGTAGTATTTGGATTCTTAATTGTACCACACCATGTCTTCATAAAATTCCAATCTCCCAGAACACTATGAATGCAGCAAAAGCACATTGAAAGAGTAGGTGATAAGTACTTTCCTCTAAAATTTTGCAAAGAATACAAAAATTAGGAATGTTAAGGAATTTCTTCAATTTATCTATAGTTGGCAATTTATCCTTCATAATTAACCATAAAGTGATAAAGTCTTTTAGGTGAAAATGCTTACACCAAACAACCTAAGTCCAAGGCATTTTGCTTTTGTGTTTATCAAAGATCTTTTTATAAGATTATCTTGCGAATTTTCCAAGGCATTTTGCTTTTGTGTTTATGAAAGATCTTTCTGCAAGATTATCTTGTGAATTTTCCATTTCTATCATGTTTCTAATTGATATGATCTTTCCCTCCATATGGGCTAGTTTGAATAATGTCTTCACAAAGAGATAGGAATCTATATGAAAATTTTATCAACTAGTACTTCAGCAACTATTAGTCTCATTCCAGTACTATATTTGAGTTTTTCCATTTCTTACAAAGCACCATGAGAAAGCCAATTGTCAAACCAAAAGCTAGTTTGTTTCCCATGTCCAATACGATAGACAAACTCATTCCTCAATAGATAGTTAGTTCTGAGAATAGATTTCAAAGTTGAGGAGGAGGATGATCTAATCTTTATGCTTCATATGCTTATTTTCCTTATATAAATTTCATGAATCCATTTACAACAATGAGGTTTTTTATCTGTCACTAACCTCTAAAGCCTTTTGGACAACATAACAATGTTCATCAACTTGAGAGAAATAATCCTAAGAGCTCCTTTGTCCTTAGGCAAACAAACTTCCTTCCATTGCATTTTAGTTCTTCTGAAAGTATCCTCATTCTTATTCCATAGAAACCTGCTACAAATCATCTTTATGGACTTGATGATCTTCCTAATAATATCCACATTGGTAGCCTAAAATGTATTATTAAGTTAAACACAAATGAAACAAGCTAAGCTCTACTAGTAATCAACAACGGTTTGGAACTCCAAGAAGAGATCCTACTATTGATTCCATCAACTAAGATGCTAAATCTCCATAAGAAGGATTAATAACTTAGATAGGAATGCCTAAGTATAATAGTGGAAGTAGTTGTAATCTAAAGCGAGTATCAAAATTGGTCATAAATTCTTTCCCTACAGTAGATTTGGATAAATATAAGCAAGTTTTTGAGCAATTGGTTTCTAAAAAAAATAACTTGCTAAATATTTTCAAGGCTTTCATAAGAGAAGATACAAAAGTTTGATCAACCTTGGAGAGAAGTACAAGATCATCTGCAAAGCACAGATTAATGATTTGTTGATGTTTGCACTTGGAATGAAACTTAAAGGCATTTTTTCTTTCCACAATTATCTTCAAGGTTCTATTAAAGACCTCTATAATAAGAGCTAAGATATAAGGAGATATGGGATCTCCTTATCTAATTCCCTTAAAGCTTTTGATATATTTACTAGGCTGACCATTCACTAAGATTTTAAATGAAGGAGAAGTGATGCATTGTGAAATCCATTGAATAGAGATAGCAGGAAACTGTAATACATGAACAATGTTTAGAATAAAATCCCAATCCACATTATCATAGGCCTTCTTCAAATCTATTTTGAGGATGCAAGTCTTGCTTCCTCTTTTGTTAGAATACATTCTAACAAGTTCCTAAATTAACAAAATATTATCACCACACTTATTCTTAGTACGTAGGATCCTTGGGAAAGCCAACATACTTGTGAAGAACTTCTTTAAACCTTTGAGCCAAGATCTTAGAAATTATTTTGTATGCAATGTTGCAAAAAGAAATGGGTTTAAAGTTAGAGAAACTCATATGCTCACCACTATTAGGAATGAGAGTAACGAAAGTGCTATTAATTCCAAATAGTAACTTTCCTTTGTTGAAAAATTACAGTATATCATTAGTTACAATTTCCTTTATCAGATTCCAAGAAATGTTGAAGAAATAAGGGCTGAAGCCATTAGGGCCAGGTGTTTTATGAGGATTCAAGGATTTTAAGGAGTTTTCAATCTCCTAAATTATAATATGCTTGCTTAATAATTTTGGTTCCTATCGTGTAATGCAACATTGCGTAATCTCTTTCAGAAGTGACTGAGATGAGATGGCATTTGTAGGAGTTGTCTATATGCTGGGGAAATAATCAAAAGCACTTTGAAGCAATAAGCGTTAGGAATTCATTCCTAGTTATTCAGATTCAAAAAGACATCATCAGGCTGATATTCAGGTTGTGGTTGGCCACTTTTTCTTTTGTGGGGCTTCCTTCCCTCGCTTAATTGAATCCCGTAAGTCACTTCGTTTCCCAACCCAGACTGACTTTCCTTCTTCCTAGTGAATCTACAAAACTTCTGTTCATCTCAGAATCTTCCTCTAAATTGATTTTATTGAACCTCGCAATGGAATCTAGTCACTCTCAACCACATGGAACAAGAGAAATCCAGATTTCATTATTGCAGTGAAAGTGATTGAATAATCCCCACTAAAGAACTTATTTTACACCTACCAAATACACTGATTTTACTTTTATGGATTTTCCTTCATCTATAGATGAAAAGCAAACTAATAGAGCTTTTGACATTGCTTTGTTTTCTCACAAGTGTTAGGAATTCATTCCTAGTTATTCAGATTCAAAGAGACAATCCTATTGAATTTTTTTCCTAGAAATAACAGCTTTATAAAAGAAAGTTGTGTTTTTATCCCCCTTTTCATCCATTCCACACTAGATCTTTGTTTCATGAATGAATCATCAATTTTCAGTGCACTAGAAAGGGGTTACAAAGGTATCCTTTCTTGATTCCAGAGGTCAATTAAGGTGGGGTCATTTTGTAGCTCATTTTGAATTTTGTCAGGAGAATACCTAACAGTGTTAAGGAGATGATGAGTATTGCCTATGTTATTCTGAAAAGGGAGTTTCATCTTTTGTTTGATGAGTGAAATCTTTCTGGCATAAATAAATTGTTCGGAGCCTTAAATAAAAACGTTTAAGCTCTTAAGATGGGGACCTTAAACTCAGGTAGATCAATAATAAAATTATTGAATCTGAAGGAGAAGAGGGGTTTTGCAGAACCAAGATGAGTGATAATATCATAATGCTATGTGAGACTTCGATTTATGATAGTGGAGAAACTTCTAAGGTAAATGGAGAACCACAAATGATTTACATTACTTTTGTAAAGCTTTCTAGTAATAAATTTGTTCCCTACTTGATTATTACACCAAGTATATAAGCTTCCTCCATAAGGTAAGTCGGTTAACTAAATATCATAAATGCATTGTCTTAGATTAGAGCAAGAATTACTTATAAATCTAACACCTTTTATGTTTCTTCTAAATTGATAAAAACATTGAAGTCCCCAATAACTAGCCAGGGAAGAGAGGATGTATCTTCCAGTGACCTGAGTTGATTCCATAGAAAGGATCTTTGACATGCACTATTATGAGCATAAACAAATGATATGAGGATTGACATCCTTGTACTCTTATTGTAAACCTCCAGATGGATCAATTAATCTGGGGTGAACCTTGTGGTAACATTGACAACATAAGTCATAAATAACCATAATTCTTCCTTTTGGATCATGTATGTGATTGGATATCAAATTCTAATGCCTTGGCAAAAACTGAAAAAGGTTATGGTTATATTGCTTGATTCAATTCTCCAAAATTCGTGCTACAACAACTTTATTTTAAGCTAAAAGGGTCTTAACCAAAATGCCCCTCTGATGTTCCAGGTGAGAATGATTATGATTTATAATCCCTAACTGGGGTCTTTTTCTTCCTACCTGACCTCCTTTTAATTACAAGTTCATATTCTTTAGTCTACTTTGTAATTATGCTTAGAGTGCCTTATTCAATTATGTCATGATCACATATTGCTTCAGTCTCATTGAGTATTACAACTTTATTTTGTTCTTCACTAACAACATTGGGACTGCTATTATCTACCATTATCTGAGAGTTGTAATAATCACTGACATCCACAACTTGTGTTGCTAAAGTATCATCATCTACAACAAGTCCCATGACCTCTTGATGCTCTCCTATCTTAAAGTCTACCAGCTAGTTTCTGAATTTTTTTGAAGGTGAACTGTGGTTCCAAGCCTATGAGACTTTTAGATGATCTTTATATGGTTCTAAACTTTAATCCAACCGAATGATGGGGATGCATTTAGGTAAATAAGTCATGGAGGATACTAAAACAAAATTTCTAGCACATCATATCTTTTTTACCTTAATTGTAGCTTGATCCATACATATAGGCTTTTCAATGAAGCTTTCGATGTGACTAAGTCCAAAGGTGTTCTAATACTTAAGTAGAACTCTATGGATCCAAATCCATAGTGGAGCATACTCCTACTTAATGTCTTCCATTCTCAATCCAAGTCATCAATATTTATGAGGATAGCTTATAGTCCCAAGGATTTCCAATTATTCATGGACCATTATTTCATTATAGGTAAAGCCACTCACTTCGCAATGAAGAAACCAATAAGTGTAGAGTTCCACCTACTAGCTCCTGCTCTAAGAACTTCTAAGGGGAGAACAATATTAGAATCTGAGGATTCAGAGGGAGCAAAGTGGTTGAGCTTAAGTTCAAGTGTGGATTCACCTGCAACATGAACCTAAGACCTTCTAATAGGCATAAAGGCATTTCCATCTAGAGATGGATGAGGGTGCTAAAGACAATCAAAAGGAAGTGAAAAAAATTTAGGTGCTAGAGAGTTTGAACTCAAAGGTAGGAAATTGATTGTATCCATGGAGGGAGGATAAAGTCTATTGGATAATACTCACTTAAGGAGGTACAATGCAGTAGGAAGGAACTCTTACACTCAAGGGATGATAAGGATATAAAACGTGGATAATACGACATTAAGAATGATGTACAGTGAGAGGGTTGAAGAAGAAGAGGAAGAGGAAGTTAAAGAAAATAGCACAAGGAGTGAAGAACAATAGTAAGCACTCGAGTTTGAGGTAGAGACTAAGTAAGAGAAGCACAACATGTGGATAGCACCTCCAACAAAAAATTACAAAGGTATCCATGGAAATAGCAAAGTTAACAGTACCAGAGTGCAAGCCATGAAGAATGTCTTAAACATGAGTAACTAATTGTTTTGTGGTTAGATAGGTAATGCATATAGATGTTGGTTATCTTATTTTATGGCTTCCTTATTTTAGGTTAAGTTGTCTTATGTCAAAAATTGTCATATGATGTTTTTTTGTACTCAGATAATTAGTGTGCTTATTTTCTAAAATTATTTTAGATGGATCAATTTAACCCTTCAACACATTTGAACATATTGGAAATTATCAATCTAATGCAAGACTATATAAAAAGCAAAGAAACAATTCAAATAGAAAAAAATAATAGTTAGTCTTCGAAGATAAATAAGTGACGTTTGGAATCATTTTATAAAGACTAGAATAAGGGACTATTATCGTAATTTGTTTGCTAGAGGTTTAAAAGGTGGAACCTCATATTTGATGATTTTGGATGCATTTAATAAAAAAAAAGAATGTTATTAGGAGGTCAAACATTTTTTACACCTAATTTATTGAAAGGAAAAGTGAAATGACTTCTATCATCTTTGATCCTAAAAAATCCAAGAATTTAATTACAAAGGCAATAAGGCATGAATATCCACTCATAATTATGGATCATAGAGTTCACAATATATATTATGACACTTCAAATGACTTTTAAGATGCCTACTTGAAATATTTCTATTCTTTGATTTGTTATTATATGTTCTCTGATTTTTCTATAATTGATTTTTGATTTTGTTTCTAAATTATAGGTTCATTTATGTTATAGCACCTTAAATAAGTGAAAGATTAATAAATGCATTGGTAGATTGTTTAATAAACTTAAAGATCTACTTGGAGTTATCAATAATAACTTTGGATAATTATAGTACAAATAATGCCATGGTTGATAATGTTTGGAGCCATTAGGAGCTTATTAATGGATGATAAGTTCTTTCATATGTATTGTTTCCAAATATAAAGAATTTGATTATGAAGGATGAGTTGAAAATTATCAAAGAAAGAACAGAAGCAACCTAGGATAACGTAGTGTAATAAAATGCAACATCTACACAAATTGAAAAGTTTGAAGAAACCATAAGACAATAATGCATTCCCTACAGTAGGAAATTGTGTTTGGTTTTATCTAACAGTGTAGAATTCAACATTCAAAATACTTTATTTTGTTAACTAAATATATTGATGTGTTTACCATATTAAGATAATGAGATTCTCAATGCACTTGTTTGTTGAAAGATGAGTAATGGGAGTTGCCAAAAGAAATTTATGAGAACTTAGATGTATTTAACATTGTTACCAAGTTATTTTATGACACAATATCCAACTACTCACAGTTTTTTTACCAATATATGTGTGATGAAGTTAGAATTATCTAAATGGGTCCTTTCTTCTAATAAAGTGATTCCAACAATGGTAGACAAGATGATAAAATTTGATAGTTAATTGAATGGGCTTGTTAACACTATGGTAGTTACTACTATTTTAGATATGAGGTGCAAATTTGTTACAATTGAATATTAATTTTTAGCAGATTTATGGTGATCGATCTTTAGTACATAGTTACACCATTTTTACAGTTATTGTATGATTTTTTAATGATTATAAAACAATACTTGGTAAGTTTGATCACATAAATTCAATATCGACTTGGTTTATTAATAAAGGAAAAAGACTAACATTTCATATAGTATAACAAAGTTGCACAATTAAGGTAAAAAATATAGATATCTCCTGAAGTTTAAAAAAATTTGGAAAAATCTTCTAATCTTTAAAATTATTTAAAAAATTCCTAGTTTTCTTTTTCCAAAAATACCTTTCCTCTTAGACTTCGGTTAAAATTTAACTATAAATCCTACATCGTAATGAACATTAGACATAGACTAATTAAATATCACCAATACAATAACGTAACATATCTCTTAGACCCAACTCAAACTAAGTAATTCAACCTAAATTAGTAACTTAAGATAATTATAATAACTTTTTTGTTTGGATTTGATTTAATTAGTTCGATTAGACTCTAAAAGATAAGTTGAATTGTCATACAAGCAATATTTGATTAGCACAAGTGTGATGTTCATGTTGTGTGTATTTTTTGTCTTTATTTTTAAACAAACTCTAGGAGAAGGGTTCTTTTTAAAGACTAAAATATGAAAGGAGTTTTATTAAGAATTTTAAAGATTAAAGGGTTTTTTGAAAGTTTATTAAACTACAGAGAAGGTCTCTTTCTTTTACGATGGACAATAATTTAGATGCGGATATTTATAGAACAACTAGTAAGGATTTTGATATTTAAGTATATTTTTAGTACTAATGCTCAGATACTAATTGCTTAATGCAGTCGATTTTATCCAAAAATTTTGAAAGTTTTGATGTGTACCATAATTATAAACTAAAAAAATATTTGAGGTAAACTATATACTTTATTATATATTTAACTTTTTACTTTTTGTAATTTTAATAATTATATATTATATAATATTATATTTTATTGTTTATATTGTAACAAGCATAGAGAATGTGAACACAAAGGAGACTACTCATCTTTATGGAATTTTATTCAAAGAAATATTTGATGTTGGGACCCATCCCTCGTGAGACACGTGTCCAGCGTCCTAAGTGACATATGGACGCGTATCCCACAAGGGTGGAGTGCCCTCACCAGGACAATCCTTAAACTTGAAATTTTCATCTTGATTTCTTCAGAATATTTTGTCCCTTGACTTGTACTTAGAGCCTAAGTCCTTAACTTATTCTTAATCCTTGATAATCACTTCTTAATCCTTGATTAGTGAATTTGGTGATTAATTCCAACTAAGTGATTGTTCAAACATACTGACTTAACTTCTTCCTGTATCGTCCATGGTTGGCCTATCATCTGTTCTTGGTTATGGTCTGTGTTTTATCGTCTGGGTTCTATTGTCTGTAGTTGACTTTTACCGTCTAGGTTTTCCACCTATCGTCTGTGTTCTATCGTCTGTGGTTGACTTTCTTATCGTCTGGGGTTGACTTTCTTATCGTCTGTGTTTTCCTTCCTATCGTATGTGTTCTATCATCTACCTTTCTATCGTCTGTGTTATAACGTGTCATCACAGACGATTCCTTGCATCTATATTTCTTGCATCTATGTTTCTTGTGCCTGTGTTCCTTATTTGCGTCTCCCTCTCATTTGCGTCTGCCTGTCATTTGCGTCTGTGTATGACGTCATCACAGACGATACTCTTCTTTTATATTTTTCCCTTGTGTCTGTGTGTGACATCATCACAGACGATAAACTTCGTCTGTGTTTCCTTCTTGCAATCTACCTTACTTAATGCAGACTTATAAATCTTTTGAACCACCCTCATTCATTCCATTCCAAAGACATATTACACAAAACATAAACATCAACTGCTTCCCCAAAATCTCCAACTCATTTAATCATCACATGCAACGTGAAATCCTAACAGTGATTATCATCAAACCCAAAAGACATTTCATTCATAATAATAGGTAGAAGTCTATTCCATTCATATTAATAGGTAGAAGTCATTACAAAGCTTTACTGAACATTTCAAGGTATAATACGTCCATTGAGTTTAAGAACTAAAATATAAAATGCACTTGAAATGTGACTAAAGCCTTGAATTCCCAAAAATCTAACTTAAGAATACAAAAGGAATTAGGCAGATTTGAGTGATGTCTTGACTCTTAGCTTACTCACTCCCTTGCTCATCACTTGAATGGGACAAAATTTGGAGGGGGTGAGCTTAAAGCTCGTGGGTGACAATTTTATAAGTGAGAAACAAGCAGACCATTTAAAAAAAACTCTTTATCATTTTACACTCGGAAACTGTAATGCTTTCTCATAGAAAACACAAACACTTAATCAAACAGTTCATGAGCACTTATAAATCATGCATGCATCAAACTTGTCACAATCATAAACACGTGAGCACATCAGCAATGGTTCGGGTAAGTCCAATTCATGACGCACTACACATTTCCATATAATGGTCCTGTGTAGTCATAAACTTGAGGGAGTCCTTGGAGGAGCTCTGTGTCACTAGCGGGCAGGCGGGAGAAGCCTATTTTTGGTCAACGTGCACGTGATGGTTCTTGAGGGACTACCACAAACCCACATAACATGTAATTCTTGAACTAAAAACAGTTTGCCTTAAATGGCATCTTATTGGAAACTTGTTTTTCATGCACATGAGATGTTTCAAAGAAGCATTCTTGAAAATCTGATTTCAAAATCTTGAAACTTTTCAAAAAGAAACATTTTCATAAATCATGAACACAATTTAGGTAGCAAATAAATGCAATAATTTCACAGCCAACCAAATGCAAACAAATGCAACATTTGTGACGCATTTTAAAACCATTCAACTTTCTTAATTTAAAGAAAACAATGAGTGGCTTATTCACTATGTTATAAAACCATACCCACCTTAAAATCCTTGCTTATTTAGGTATTAGATTTAAAGATGCCTTTCCTCTTGCCTCTCTTGCCTCTCTTGATTTCCTTTAACAATGAAAACAATCCCCATTCAACAAAATTTCAGATTTGAGAAACCATAATGCACATGCACTAATATGGATCCTAAAACTCTTAAACCCATACATTTACTAAGCTCTTTGAACCAAAAACCCTTTCAAAACTCCAAAAGATTAAAATCAATCTTACCTTGAATCTTTACCAAATAATGAGATTCTTGGTTCTAAAGAAGACTCTTCCTTTCCTCTTTCTTTTTCCCTTCTTGAGTAATCCCAAAATGTCTCTTTAAGACTAGGAAAAATCGTGACCTAGTTCAAAGCTCTATACTTTTTAAACTCCACCGAAATCTCTCTTCTTCTTTCTCTCTCTTTTACTTTTGATTTTCTCTCCCTCCTCCACCTTTTTGTCTCCTTATTTTCAAGGAAATCTTTTCCTCTTCCCATTCCACCTTACCCTTCCTTTAATGCCTTAGAACTCCTAACCTTAAGTAATCCACCCAAAATACCCTTATGCATTCTTAATTCTTCAATGTAACTTACACCATACTATACTCTAACTTAATCTTAATTATTCCATTTAATACTCCAAATTTCCATCAATCCATGTAATAAATTCTCCTAAACTTGACATAATAATTAAACTCCAATTAAAAATGATTATCCAACAAGATCACAAAATTCATTCAATTCATGCTTACTAAAATGATTAAAGAAAATTGGGGCCCAACATTTGATGATGATGATCTTTGAGTATAATTTAGATAATAACTTTTATATTGACAAATTTAATTTATAATGAACATTAGTTATAATTATAAGTGGCATTGTTCCCTTCAACAATTTATGCAAATTCAAGTAAAAATGTCAACAAAAAAAATAATTTTCACTAGCTAAATATTAGCAAGTGGATTGTACTTATAATTAAATAATACATATATTGATAATTTTTCATTCAAACAAGAGCAAATAATACAAACACACTCGTGTTCAAGATTATGTTCCAAAAAACAACATACACCGTGACATGCTCATACTTAAGATCATATTCATTTTCATTAAAATACATTTATCAGTCATACTTTTTATTATGTTTGAATTTATCCGAATTCCAATCAGCCTATGTAACATACCACTCTCATAGAGCATATGCCCAAACATATCAACGATTATTTGAGAATATACTCAATAAGGATGGCACGTTAAGATGATCGCATTACCACATTATTAGAGGCATCACATATCAAAATTATTTCAAACATTCATTTTGAATCATTTCATTCACAATCATATTAAATCAAAAATGTCATTACACTTCATAGTTCACCTATACATTTGACAATAGATGAGAAATGTTATTATTGATGCATAATGACTAAGACAACTGCAGGTACAACTAATCCTTACCATTAACTTATGTCCAATTACAGTAGTTATATATACTCTAATTAGTCTAACTAGATCTCCTCTAAACCTGAAAATCAACATTGCAATTTTGATGAATTTGGGAACTCGGTGAGTGAACCATCATCAATGTATTCACTCAAGTCAGATACACAAAGACAAATCATATCCCAATTCAACAAGTATTACATATCATCCAGTATTGAATATCACATCACATTTCACCGTACCTTATCAAGTACACCAAGTTTATCATACTTTCATAAGTATATCAGGTAAACTCACATTTCATATCACAACATATCCTCATTTACTTTTCAACTATATTTCAAACAATTCAGTAATTCATTTCAATTCAATCATATGATACATATAAGGATGTATATGCAAATGCACATATAACTCCATTTTATTTTGCTTTGTTGTGTCCGAGTGCCTATTTACTGTCTCGTATCTATTATGGATACCGAACTCATTTCATTTACTGTCTCGTACCTGTTGTGAATGTCGGGCTCATTAATAACTGAGCTTGTGGCTCTTTGTACATAATCCTGAGCTTACTGCTCTTTTTCACATTGGTCACTCTAGTCACAACTCCTTTATCTGATCATGCATTTCAATATGATGTGTCATTCCATATACCATGTTTCATTACCTTTCATTCCTGTGTGCTTCTTTCACATGTATCAAATTCATTAGATCTAAGTTCGGCAATTCACATTCAATTGCTCACATATTTCATATTCATTCCGTCATTTCACATTCAATTGTTCTCACATTTCATAATTATTATGGAATTTCACATTCAATTTTTCTGACATTTCATATTCAGCATACAAATCATACAGAAACCCATATAATTGAGTTTACACATCTAGGTTAACTCACAGTATGCTCCAGATAAGCTATTGCCTTGATGATCCAGTTATGTCTAGAGGTTGATGATCAACTTATGTATCTATATTCATACAATACACATATATTTCAAACATCATTAGGTTGTCAATCATACGATTATTCAATCATTCACATGTATATATATCACGTTGCAATGCATACTCAATTGACCTTTTGGGTATGTATTAATATAAAAAGATCTTGATTGTACTTATACACTTTCAGATCATTCAAAATTTATAGCTTGTATATTGCCATTTTGCAATTAGGTTTATACCTCAAGTAAGCTTGACTTATTCATCAATCATATACGTTCATATAATTATCCAATTCTCACTCACAATTACTTCATGTTCTCCAATGTTAATTCATTTATATCTAATACACATTATTCATATCCTTTTAATCATATTTGCATTCATAAGAACATCTTAATTCTTTTAACAACTTATAATTTCCAGATTTTAATACATTGATATCAAGACAATCCATTCCTTAAGTTATGACATCAATTAACAACCTAAACTTGTCAAACCCTTAACCAATGAATCAAGCAACAATTTAGGTTCATTTCAATCCTCAATCAAGTCCAAATACACCAATGTAAAGTGACTTATCCTTATGTGGTTCAACGATCACACAAAACTGAAGTTTTTCACTTCAAATATTGCCTACAATCGTGGAGGACCTTCCCACGATCGTGGGATGAGTGCCATAAACATGCACTATCCAATTTCCCTCAATTCTCCATGAATTTCACTTACTTTAAAGCACAACTAACACTTGCATTTTTTCAAGATTACATGTCCTTAAAAGCTAACTCAATTCATATAAATATAACTTCCATTTTGGCTACATTTAGGCTCTCTAAATTCTATTCATTTATATCCTAAACTATAACATCTCGTTTCCATACTAAGGGTTAGGACATAGGATCCTAAACCAAGATACATAAGAAATAGCATAGAGAAAATATAAGGTGCATTGCATTTACTTGCATATCACTGGTATAAGCATACACACATATGATTATTGATATTTGCACAAATTTTAATGACTGTTCATGCACTCATTTGACATTTTTCAGGTATAAAAGATTTTTATGAAGTGATTATGATGTGAATAGTGAATATTTTACCTTGAAAATTGATTTGGCGAATAAAATTGTTGATTTAGAATTTTTTGGTGAAAATTTGGGAAGTTTTCGATATTTATGGGTATTTTTGGGCTAGGAAAAAAATTCAAATGGAAAGACAATTGATAAATAGTAGTAGAATTAAGTGTCAAATGGTAGTAGAAATTATTGATAAGTGACATTAAGATTTAATGACAAGTTTCATAGAAAATTGGGAGACAATTGGATTAGAAATTGAAGACAAATGGACTAGCTATTTAACGGACCAAGTGGAGACCACAAGGTGGTGACATGTGGCAAGTGACAAGTGTCACTTGCCTTGACACACACCTCATATACATAGAGCTTAATTGGAAGACAACCATTTTGGGCCTTTCATTTTATTTCTTTGGCTAAAGCTCTCTCTTCATTTGTTCTTCATCTTCTTCTTTTCTTCTCTCCACAACACTCCCTTCTCTCCAACCAGCAACATTAAACTTTGTTATTATTCTTCACTGTGCCACTCCATATATTCATGCCTTCACTCTGATGATGAAAGCCAACCTTTTCCTCCCTACAATGGTGAAGATCGTATAAGTTGGAGGGGGCTATGGTTTCATGGTGATTTTTGAAGAAGAGTGGAGCTAATTAAGTAAGTAGCACCTAAATCTTCATAGGTGGTTGTAAATAAGACATATGTGATGATGTTTTGAGATTCAATGATAATGAAAATGGAGTTGATTTATACCACATCGTGGAAAAATAAATGGACATACTCACGTCATATTTTTGTGTTTATAATGAGTAATAGTTTAAGGAATGATTGATGGAGTAAATGGTGTAAAAGAGTGTGCAAAAATGTTGATGAATAAGTGATGAGCATTGAAGAATAAATATGTGTGTATATGTTATGTTTTCATATAAATGATAAATAATAGATTATGCATTTTTTTATGGATGATTAATAATGAATTTGGTGTTTGAATGATAGTTGATAATTGATGAATAAATAGACGTGTATATGACCTGCTTTGTGTAAATGGATGAGTGTAGAAATGAGAAAGAAAGAAAGATGTAAACATGTTCTGTTTGGGTATATGAGAAATGTGAATTATAAGTTGTTACATAGAGAAAACTAGAATGAGTTTTAAGTTAAAGAAAAGGCAAGTATAGTGTCTTGAAAAGAGAAGAAATAAGGTGATAGTTTAGAGATAAAGTGAAGTTGATAATGAAGTTGAATGTGAGCTGAAACATTGATGAATGTATGTATACATTAATGTTCTGTTTCATATGATTGATGAATAATAATATATGATGTGTTTGATGGATGTTTTTTAGTTAAAATGGAGATGAAAATGATGAGGAATTAAGCTAAGAATGATGAACTATGCATAAGGTGTTGAATGTAGTAAGTAAAGAATGAGGACTATGGAAAAGTGAAAAAAAATGGGGTAGGCTACGATCATGGCACCCATCCCACGATCATGGGTAGAAGAAATTGTTTCTGTCACGATCGTAGGGAGGAATCCCATGATCGTGGGCAACGTAACATCCCATTACCTTTGGGAGGTTAAAATAGTGAATATGAGTGATTAATAAGACCTTAGAAAGACATTTTTATGTTCATGCATAAAGTGGTATACACATACACGTGAATAGTGATATTTGTCTAAACATAAAATTAAGTGTACGTGCATTCATGAATAATTCCGAATATAATTGGATTGAATTGTGATTCATGGAAAATTGTGAATTTTTGAGAATTATGAATGTTTCTATATTGAAAATATTATTAGTTAGTAGAATTGTGAGAATTATGAATTTTGGTGAACTTAGGATTTATTTTTGTAATTTATAGAGTATTGTGGAAAATAGGAAAAAGAAGAGAAGAAATCAAATGAAGAATTGGAGATAGTTGGAATGTAAAGATGAGAGTTAGTGGGATTTAGTTCAAAAGACACTAAGTCAAAACTTAGACTTTAGGAAGATGAAAAGTGTAAGTTGTATGTATTATGTGTCAAAAGTTTGAGTAAATCGAAGAGTTAAAAAGGGGGATGGTATTTTTCCTAAGTTCTTTCCTTGTTATCATCATCTCCAAATTTCTTCCCATACACAGAGTTTTCCATCAAACTCCTTCTAAGAGCTAACTCTGATTCTTCATGTCCCTCACCATTTCCTTTACTCCTAAAGTGTTTCTTCTGCCTTAAGAAAAACCAGATGTTGGTTAGTGTTCATAGAGGAGTACGTGATTTTGCATGAAATTAAGGCTTCGGGGATAGTTGAAGATCTTGGAATTTCTCAACCAGAAGGTAGTGAATAAATTCTTTAGAATTGGAGATTTTGAAATAAATTTGATGAGTTACTGTCATCTACATGAACATGCATTTTCATAGAATGATATTCTTGAACATTGTGATAAGGCGATGAAAATTGGGGATATGGTATTATTTAGGTTTTGATGGGTTATCAATGATCATGTGTTGTGGAAATGATTCTTGGAGTTGAAATAGAAATAAAATGATGTATAAGATTAGTATAGAGAGTTAGATATGGAGAGGTAATATGCTCTGTTTCTTCACTGAGCATGTATGAATACTTAGGTATTTATATGAGAGTTGATGAAGACTTAGAGATGTCTAGAAGCATAGACGCTTCGTTTGTAAAGATGTAGCGTCTGTGTTTTATCGTCTGTGGTTGACTATTTTATCGTCTGTGTTGACCACCTAGCATCTGCGTTTTATCATCTGTGGTTGACTATTTTATCATCTGTGTTGACCACCTAGCATTTTTGTTTTATCATCTATGGTTGACTATTTTGTCGTCTGTGTTGACTACCTAGCGTCTGTGTTTTATCGTCTATGGTTGACTATTTTATCGTCTATGTTGACCACGTATCGTCTGTATTTTATCGTCTATGTTTTACTGTTTGTGGTTGACTTTTCTTAGTCTATGTTGACACTTATCGTCTGTCTTTCTTCACTTCGTCTACTTCGTGTGTTCGTCTGCTTTTTGGAATCATCTGTTCTCTACTTCGTCTGTCTTTTGACGTTACGTTTGTCTTTTGGCGCTTCGTCTGTGTTTGACTTCTCATCGTCTACCTTTTGTTTCCATCTGTATTTTGCTTCCGTATGCGTTTCAATTCGTCTACCTTTGAGAATTCGTCTGCCTTTAGGCATTTCGTCTGTCTTTTGGCATATCGTCTGTCTTTTCCTTCCGTCTACCTTTAGCCATCATCTGTGTTTTGAATGTTCTTCTACCTCTGCTTTGTCTACCTTATGCTTATAGGACCAAATTATATAAATTGCACTCTTTGATTCAACATGAATAGTAGACTCAAAAGTCAGAGTTTGGAGAAAAATCTGAAATGGCTCATTAGGTTATGAAATTGGGTTCAAATGGTTTGTTGAGGTATAAACCCTACGAACAATGCTAGTTAAGGGAGTTTTGATATTTGATTGTTTTTGGTGATAACCTTGATGGAAGGATACCCAAGGATTATCATGAACATGCATTGTGCATAATTCATTCCATATATGTACATTAATGAACACGCATAATTGTGCAGATTGTGATATATGTGTGTGTTATTTTGTTATAGAGGAACAGTTGGAACATCAACTTTCAGGCGTTGCCAGCACTTCCAGACATTAGCTTCGGGAGCAACTTGTGAGTAACCTAGATGGTTTCTCTCAATTATTGTTTGCTTAATTTATGCTATGAATGATAATGAATGTGTTTGATTATGGATCCCGGACAGAAAGTCCGATGAAAATGAATGGGAATTGAGATATTAAAGTGCTACTTGTATGTGAATGTAATATATAATGTGATTGAATGGTTACATGCATTCCATGCATGAATGCATAATCAGATAATGGAAGCTGTAACTAGAGTAGCCAACGATCAGAGCTTAAAGCTCAATGAGTGAAAACGAGCCTCAAGCTCACAAGTGTTTCAGAGCCTCAGACTCAACGTATAATGAGCCCAGTATCCAAAATAGATACAGGACAGTTAAGGCACTCAGTCACAACAATGTAACAATTGAAAAAGGGTCTCATGATCATTTCATATGCATTTGGTTATGTACGTTTGATTTATTGGAAATGCATAATTTGCCTATGTTTAAGTGGAAATATGAAATGTGAACAATTATGTAACAATGTGATTATATGTGATATGAAATGATGTGTTACATGAATTGAATGAACCATCGATGATGGTTACCTTATTGAGTTCGCAAAACTCACCAAATTGCAACGTTGTCTTTTCAGGATCAAGAGACGACTTTAGCTACTGAGAGACTCTACCGGCCGTGTGGATAGTGTTTGGGTAAGAGGAGTCATGGCTCAAAGGTCGATCAGCTGGGACTTTTGGACGGATTAGATAGATTTGTACATTTTCCTCATTCTTGTAGTATTATTGTATTAGGTTTTGATGATGTACATGTACTAAGTGTTGAAAGTTACAATGTAGACTTTCAAGTTTGTGAAATGAAATGAGGAAAATATTGGGTTTGAAAATATTGTGATTTCAATATGATGCTTTATAATGAGTAATGATGTGATACCATGTGAAGTTATGTAGTGATCGAACGTAGTTCACCCTTATCATGGGATATGTATCGGAATGACCTCCAGGCATTCTAGTGTGCACCTTGTGATAAGGGAGCACTACATTTAGGTGGTATCAGAGCATGGTTGGCATCTGTTAGGACATATAGAATGTTAAGCATGAAATATCATGACAAGTGTAGAAAAATGATTGAAATTTATTATTTGTTATAGGTCATCTGTTCTAGGTGATCAAGTTGATCAACCAGCTGACCAAGGATCGATAGGAGCCAGTAGAGAGTCCTCAATACCTCGATTTGAGGAGATGCCTCCAAGAGTTCCCGAGAGAAGGGAGAGGAGGTATGATAGGCTGTGGGAGCAGGGAGCTATGGACTTTTATGGCAGCACAGACCCTGCTGAGGTCGAGGGATGGTTAGAGAGAATAGAGAGGGTATTAGATCAAATGGATTTGCGAGCCTGATGAGAGGTTCGATTACGCAGTGTCCTTACTACAGGGTCCAACTTACCAGTGGTGGAAGACTGTCCCTGGTAGTATCATCAGGCCTTGTCAATTGAGGTGGGAAGACTTCCTGAAGGTGTTTAAAGAGAACTGCATGCCCAAGATCTACTTGGATAAGAAGATGGAAGAGTTCCTGGGTTTGAAGCAAGGAAGGATGTTAGTGGCTGAATATGAGATCCGGTTTAATGAATTGATGGGTTATGCTACTACTTTGATCCCTACAGAAGAAGACAAGTGTAGGAGATTTAAGAATGGACTTAATATAGAGATCAGAATAAGGTTGGCACAATCAAATCTAGGTACTTTCATGGAGTTGAGGGCTGCTTCGATTAGAATTGAACAGCTGATTCGATTAGAATTGAACAGCTGATGACAGAGAAATAGGCTGAGATTCCAGAGGGAAGAGGCCTAGTGAGGGTCAGGGCAGTTCTAACAACAGTTTCAGTAAGCGCTAGAACAGAGTTTTCAGACCACCAGCTAGATCAAGGCAGTCAAGATCTAGGCAGAGGGGCAGGTTTTCACAGACTGGCAGTGGAAGGGGTATAGGTCAGAATCAATTTCCAATTTGTGAGCACTATAAGAAGAGGCATGGTGGTGAGTGTTCGAGACTGACTGGAGCTTGCCTCAAATGCGACTCCATGAACCACCAGATCAGAGATTGCCCTGATACTTTGGAATTTCATGTAGGTAGTCCCGGGAGGAACATCGCATGTTCCAGCAGCGGAAACAAAAATTTTTAATTCCCGGGACCTTCCCGAAACCCAGGATCCCGGTGTCGGTATGAA
>JAOSBN010000006.1:14965479-14994889 GCA_027563595.1 Erythroxylum suave
TTAATCGTTCTTTCACACCATTACACACTTTCATTGATCTTTCAACTCCCAAAACTGGTTTATCACTATCCCATAATCTTCCAGTCATCAATCCAAAGAAAATCACTATGTACGGTACACTAAATCTCCTCACTCATTTTCCAGCAATTAAGAATATCACTGTTCTTAACCATTTAGCAGTGAACTAACGATGCATGCTTCATTTCTTGCAAAAGCTACATAATCATAACAAACTTACTTATTTGAAGCCCCAATCTCTACAAAATCATGTAACCCTAATCTCTCACGCACCCACGTACATCAACTTGAAAGTGGACAGGGAGGCTCGATCTTTCTTGGAATGAAAGAAAGGAATATCCAAGTAGAAGTGGGGACAAACAAAGAAAAATAAGGTTTAGCTTCGGTGAATGTTTGATGAAAAGCTCTGGATTGGGGGATTTCTAAAGAAAGAAGTTTCAAGCAGGATAAAGACAAGGACAGTAGCTTGTCTTTTGTAGGCAAATAAAAATCTAAACTAGCTATGACACCTGTCTAATTCTTATCCACTTATCTACTTCCCTTTATCCTAAATCACTTAAGTATAATTTATACTTAAGTTTATGACTCAGTAATACCGCTGCAATCATAAGTCATAACCTCTTACTCACTTTCGAAATTTTCCTATAGCACATCATTTCGGGTCAACTTTATGTTCTCTTCTTGACCCCGACACTGAAGTCATTTTGCAACACTTTCCTCTAGAAACGTATTCCCCTATGTCATATGTCTCCATTGACACCAAAATCATTCAATTTGGTTTTGTCCTCAATCATATTGAGCCTTTTTCTACTGGGGCAACTAGCATAACTTTCACTAGAGATGTTGGATTGAAATCATCTTAGAACGATTTAAAAGAGGACTTATAGGTCTATAAATCTCTTGAAGACCTTAAATACAGATTTTATCTTTTGAATGGTCGAAAATGAGACAGAAGATAGGTACAGACGAAGTCAAATGGAAAGGCAGACCAAATGGAAAAAGACAGACGAAATGGAAAAATTGCTATAACTTTCCCTACAGATATCGGATTAAGGTATTCTTTATATGGTTCGAAAGAGGACTTATAAGTCTACAACTTTCATGAAGACTGCAGGAACAAATTCTATCATTTGAAGGGTCAAAGATGGACCAGACAATACAAAATGAACAGTATACAAAAGAAGAAGTCTCGGTCACTTGGGCAGAAAGCAGACGAATGCAATAAGAAGAAGAAGCAATAAGCAGACAAATGCAAAAGCAGAAGAATGCCAGAAGTAGGTGAAGCAATAAGTAGACAAAATCTGTCAGAAGATAGACGAAGTAGAAAGGCAGACGAAATGTCAAAAGATAGACGAAGGACCAAAAGACAGACGAAGCGCCAAAACATAGACGATAGGTGGTCAACTTAAGACGAAGAAAAGTCAACCACTGACGATAGGCAAAACACAAATGATGCGTCTTTCCTTGCGTCTGTGTTTTTCTTACGTCTGTGTTTTGGTGACGTCATCATAGACGATGCGTCTTTCCTTGCGTCTGTGTTTTGGTGACTTCATCACAGACAATTCGCAAAACACAGATGATGCGTAAAACACAAACGATAGGGGATCAACTTGAGATGAATAAAAGTCAACCAAAGACGATATGTCTATACAGATAATACATCTATGCTCCTAAACATCTCCCCCTTATTAAGACTATAACTTTCTACTCCACCATCTATAACTCCAATACTAAATATTCTCAGTAAACTTCTTCAACACATTTTTCTTCTCTAAGTCCAACACTTAGATTTTATTTCTAGTCTTCTTACTCCATTTCATTCTAATCATTTTCTATAACCTCAATTCTCAATCTATCCCAGTGCTATTCACTATACCTAAAATGTCAATGAGTGCATGTACAATTATTTTCATGTGTGCAAAGACTCAAATTCACATGCATATATGGTGACATTCTGCTGAGCTTGAAATGCAAATTTTTCTAACTCTCACATTGCTATTCTCTCCATTATTGAAATCTGTGTTCTAATCCTTAATATAGGGATGGGATATTACAATTCTCCCACCTTAATAAATTTCGTCCCCGAAATTTTTCATTTGATAGATCACTAAGGTAAAGGTATTATTTTCTCATATGCCTCTCCATTTCCTATATACTTCACCATTCAAATACTTTTTTTCAAATGACCACAATTGAGGAACTGGTCAAGATAGTAGGATCACAGATCAAGTAGTTGAGGAATAGAGTCATTCCATTGGTGAAAGTCCTTTAGAGGAACCACTCAACTGAGGAAGCAACTTGGGAGACAGAGGAGCATATGAGAAAGCAATATCCCCACCTGTTCAAGCAAACAGGTAAAAATTTCGAGGACGAAATTTTTACCTGTTTGCTCGAACAGGTGGGGATATTGCTTTCTTTTAAGGAGGGGAGAGTTGTAACATCCCATTACCTTTGGGAGGTTAAAATAGTCAATATGAGTGATTAATAAGACCTTAGAAAGACATTTTTATGTTTATGCATAAAATGGTATACACATACACGTGAATAGTGATAGTTTTCTGCACATGAAATTAAATGTACATGCATTCATGAATAATTCCGGTTATAATTGGATTGATTTGTGATTCATGGAAAATTGTGAATTTTTTAGAATTATGAATGTTTCTATATTGAAAATGTTATTGGTTAGTAGAATTGTGAGAATTATGAATTTTGGTGAACTTAGGATTTATTTTTGTAATTTATAGAGTATTGTGGAAAATAGGAAAAAGAAGAGAAGAAATCAAATGAAGAATTGGAGATAGTTGGAATGTAAAGATGAGAGTTAGTGGGATTTAGTTCAAAAGACACTAAGTCAAAACTTAGACTTTAGGAAGATGAAAAGTGTAAGTTGTATGTATTATGTGTCAAAAGTTTGAGTAAATCGAAGAGTTAAAAAGGGGGATGGTATTTTTCCTAAGTTCTTTCCTTGTTATCATCATCTCCAAATTTCTTCCCATACACAGAGTTTTCCATCAAACTCCTTCTAAGAGTTAACTCTGATTCTTCATATCCCTCACCATTTCCTTTACTCCTAAAGTGTTTCTTCTGCCTTAAGAAAAACCAGATGTTGGTTAGTGTTTACAGAGGAGTACGTGATTTTGCATGAAATCAAGGCTTTAGGGATAGTTGAAGATCTTAGAGTTTCTCAACCAGAACGTAGTGAATAAATTCTTTAGAATTAGAGATTTTGAAATAAATTTAATGAGTTACTGTCATCTGCATGAACATGCATTTTCATAGAATGATATTTTTGAACACTATGATAAGGCGATGAAAATTTGGGGATATGGTGTTATTTAGGTTTTGATAGGTTATCAGTGATCATGTGTTGCGGAAATGATTCTTAGAGTTGAAATAGAAATAAAATGATGCATAAGATTAGTGTAGAGAGTTAGATATGGAGAGGTAATATGCTCTGTTTCTTCACTGAGCATGTATGAATACTTAGGTGTTTATATGAGAGTTGATGAAGACTTAGAGATGTCCAGAAGCATAAACGCTTCGTTTGTAAAGACGTAACATCTGTGTTTTATTGTTTTTAGTTGACTATTTTATCGTCTGTGTTGACCATCTAGCATCTGTGTTTTATCGTCTGTGGTTGACTATTTTATCATCTGTGATGACCACCTAGAGTCTATATTTTATCGTCTGTGGTTGACTATTTTATCGTCTGTGTTTTATCGTTTGTGGTTGACTTTTCTATCGTCTATGTTGACCACGTATCGTCTGTATTTTATCGTCTATGTTTTATCGTCTGTAGTTGACTTTTCTTCATCTGTGTTGACTACTTATCATCTGTCTTTCTTCACTTCGTTTGCTTTGTGTTTCGTCTGCTTTTTGGAATCATCTGTTCTCCGCTTCCTCTGTCTTTTGGCGATTCATCTGTCTTTTCACGTTGCGTCTGTATTTTGACGCTTCGTCTGTGTTTCACTTCTCATCGTCTGCCTTTTTCTTCCGTCTACCTTTTGCTTTCGTCTGTGTTTCAATTCGTCTACCTTTAAGAATTTGTCTGCATTTAGACACTTCATCTGTCTTTTGAAGTATCGTCTGTCTTTTGCTTCTATCTACCTTTGGCCATCGTCTGTGTTTTGAAGGTTCGTCTGCCTCTACTTTGTCTACCTTCTGCTTATAGGACCAAATTATATCAATTGCTCTTTGATTTAACGTGAATGGTAGACTCAAAAGTCAGAGTTTGGAGAAAAATCTGAAATGGCTCATTAGGTTATGAAATTGGGTTTAAATGGTTTGTTGAGGTATAAACCCTACGAACAACGCTAGTTAAGGGAGTTTTGATATTTGATTGTTTTTGGTGATAACCTTGATGGAAGGATACCCGGAGATTATCATGAACTTGCATTGTACATAATTCATTCCATATATGTGCATTAATGAACATGCATAATTATGCAGATTGTGATATATGTGTGTGTTATTTTGTTATAGAGGAACAGTTGGAACGTCAACTTCCAGACGTTGCCAGCACTTCCGGGCATTAGCTTCAGGAGCAACTTATGAGTAACCTAGATGGTTTCTCTTAATTATTATTGCTTAATTTATCTTGTGAATGATAATGAGTGTGTTTGATTATGGATCTCGGATAGAAGGTCCAATGAAAATGAATGAAAATTGAGATATTGAAGTGCTACTTGTATGTGAATGTGAAGACCTACGTGTTATATAATGTGATTGATTGGTTACATGCATTCCATGCATGAATGCATAATCAGATAATGGAAGTTATCACTAGAGTAGCCAACGATCAGAGCTTAAAGCTCAACGAGTGAAAATGACCCTCGAGCTCACAAGTGTTTCAGAGCCTCAGGCTCAACGTATAATGAGCCCGGTATCCAAAACGGATACGGGACAGTTCAAGCACTCAATCACAACAATGTAACAATTGAAAAAGGGTCTCATGATTGTTTCATATGCATTTGGTTATGTACGCTTGATTTATTGGAAATGCATAATTTGCCTATGTTTAACTGGAAATATGAAATGCGATCAATTATGTAACAATGTGATTATATGTGATATGAAATGATGTGTTACATGAATTGAGTGAACCATCAATGATGGTTACCTCATTGAGTTCGCAAAACTCACCAAAATTGCAATGTTGTCTTTTCAGAATCGAGAGACAACTTTAGCTATTGAGAGACTCTACCAGCCGTGTGGATAGTGTTTGGGCAAGAGTAGTCATAGCTCAAAGGTCGGTCAGGTGGGACTTTTAGACGGATTAGATAGATTTGTATATTTTTCTCATTCATGTAGTATTATTGTATTAGGTTTTGATGATGTACATATAGTAAGTGTTGAAAGTTACAATGTAGACTTTCGAGTTTGTGAAATGAAATGAGGAAAATGTTGAGTTTGAAAGGCAAGGTCTGGAATGGCCAAAAACATGAATTCTCCTTCTTTTTGTGTGATGCTTTCAACAACAAATGCTAGGATACTTTCCTACGATGCATTTAGGCTTGAATTAAGCTTGAAATGAACTTAATTCGATGATGGATTAAGTAATTAAATGTGTGATATGTTTAAGGTGATAATTGAGGTTATAACTTAAGCATGGATGATTAATATCAATGAGACAAAATCTGGAAATTTAGAGAGATTTTAGAAATGAAAGTGAACTTATAAAGGCTAATATGATTCAAAGGAAATAAGCAATGTGTATCAAGTAAGAGTGAATGAGAACTTAGATATTATGTGATCTTACAAAGCTAGAAAAGAAATGATGAATGATTGAATTATGATATTAGATTAACCAAGTTCTTTGGTCTAAGAACCGAAGTACAAGCTTGATACACAAAAATGATGATGCTTAAATGATCAAGAGATGTGAATAAAGGATAAATATCCCGAATAGTCAAATTGAGCATGCATTATACATTACACATATACATATGTGTATAACTAAATGTTTATGTGATTGTGCAAACTAGTAAAATGTGTACAATGTGTGTATTACATGAAGTTGACTCATAGGATTGAACGCCAGCATCCAGACGTTTTCGATAGAAGAAAATGTTAATCTGGAGCGTACTATGAGTCAACTTAGATGGTTTCATATTAATTGATTGTTCTATTTAAATTTCTATATTGACTTATTACCGATGTAAATGTGATTGAGATAATTCCAAACAATAATAGTTCGAGGAGTTTGATAAATATGAATATATTGAAAGTGTTTCATTGAATGTGAATGAGAAAGAAATCAGCGTTCTCAATATATTTGTTGAATGCCGGACATAGGTTCGATGATATGTAAAAGTGATTGTGCATACTAAAATAAAGTGACTGATTGAACATATGTGACGAGATGCATTCATTACATGATACGATAAAGGTAGGTTCTGGCCGGAATCGCCAACAAAAAAGATTTTAAAGCTCAGAATGTGGTAAGAGCCTTTGGCTCACTATGTATAATGAGCCTCGTATCCCCAATAGATATAGGATAGTTATTAATGAGCTTGGTATCCATAATGGATATGGGACGGTTAAAAAGGCACTTGGTCACAACAACATTATAATTAAAAGTGAGTCTCATGAGCATTGCATGTATGTTTGATACGTATATTTAAATGATCGAAATAAATTGTTGACTTGTTCTAAATGAAAAATGTGAAATAAGTGAACTAAATGATAATTGATGTTATATGATGATTACTGAAGTGATGAGCAATATGTGTTATGACTTACCAATGAATTGAATGTGAATTGTGAACTATTTGTATTATGTGATATGAGTGAGCCATTGAGGATGGTTAACTCACTGAGTTCACAAAACTCACCAAAATTGCAACATTGACTTTCAAGAAAGAGAGAGGAGACGTAGTGTCTAAAAGACTCTAGAAGAAGAATAGTTCCTGTGTTTTTTGATAAACGAAATGACTCAAAGGTCGATCAGCTAAGACTGAAGAATTAGATAGAGTTATGTATAATTCCTCATTTATGTAGCATATTTTGTAAATAGAGCTTTAAACTCTGATAGGTTTTCGATGTTATATATATATATGGATGATGTATGTAATGCTACAATGTAAATTGTGTTTTATTAATAAAATGAGGAATTGAGTTTTAGATATCAAGTATTCGTGTTTTAATTATGATGCCATGATAAGTGATGTGATTGCTCTAGCGCACTGATTCCACCGGGCATATGCTTGAATGTCTTAGTGCACAGGCACGTGTCAAATGAGAGTAGGGTGCTAACATATACCATATTCAAAACAACTTCATATCATATTCAAAACAACTTCATAATAGTCCATTAATTATACTTTAGTTATCCCTTAATTCCTCATCAATTTCATCTCAAGTTCAGCTCAAAATCATTCATTTAATAGCTTATAAACTATTGTTTGTTATGCATGCAAAAACAGAACAGAAACTACCATTCATGCATCATTTTCCAGCACTCATGAACACCAATATCACAATCAATCCATCCCCAATTCAGTCATCATCAAAGACTATTAAAATATATCACAAGAGATCAATATTTCACTTACTTGATTGGCTCAATTGCCTCCCTAATTATTAAGCTAACCTAGCCTTTTATGTATGCAAGATTATCTCAAATACAAGGTGATAATAGACAGAACTTAGGCAGAAGTTGAAAGCTGTGAGGATGAAGTGAGTTCTTGGTGGTGAGAGGGAGGAATCACAACAAAAACAATGAAGGAGATGTTTATGAATTAGTTTATATTATTAAGTGCAAGGTGTCTATGTAATACAATGACACTTGTCATGTTTGCATGCAAGCCACTTGTCCTCACCTTATCCTGCCAAATGTACCAAGATCCTAGGTCATTTGTTACTCAATCTCTATGCCATTTATCATTCAATCTCTAAATCATTTGTCACTCAATTCTACTACCACGTGTCACTTATTTCATAGGTCTAGTCATCCTAATTTTTCTTACATCAGCTTGTCTTACCACTTGATATTTTTCTTAGACTAGATGTACACATTAATTCATCAATCTCTCAATTGTAATAATTAATTTCAAGTTACTAATTATAATCCATCAATTCTTGTCATTGGTAAACCAAAGTACAAGACATTAAAAATGCACATTCATTATAGTTTCATACCCCGAAATATGTCAATTGAGTACAATTTGTCTAACTCACAATTCATGTGTGTATGCTAATATTATGCATTTGAATATAATCATAAAATCATGTCATAAATATACCAATTTTATTCTGTATAATGTCACTCATATGACTCGGTAGTCTAACACTTTAAATCCTTTAACAATTTAAGAGACTAGATACTACAACATATACACCAAAAAGACAGCGGGCAGGTCAAGTACTTTAACAATTTAAGAGACGAGATACTAAAACCTATGCACCAAAAAGACAATGGGCAGGTCAAGACCGAATCGGTATGATTTTTCGTGCATCTACCTCTTGCCTGTGTGTACAATGGATATCGCCTACGTACAAATTTTTGTCAACCACCACACATACTTTCCCATCTTGCTTCGCACTTTTGCTTCCTTCTCGGTCAACAAGTTCTCGCCGTATCAACTCACATACAAAAATTGACCAACACTCGCCAATAACATGCATGATTCTCCATACTAAAGATCTGGCAATTATTTTATCGTTTATAAAGGCAACATGTCTTTACCAACTTTTTATTTAAACATTTTCCTACTCTTCCTATTTCTATTTTACATTTATGTTTTATCATCCGAAGCTTGCTTGAAAGAGCAACGATTACTCTCGTTCCTTCAAACAAATATTTCCACAACAGGTATAAGTCTAATTTCAGAAAAGAGCTAATTCTACCAAAATAAACTTAATTATAGACGCTTCTAATACAAGTCATCTTTTGTTTCACTAGAACAATGGCAGAAAATGCTTTGTTATCGTAAGCAGATACCAACCACGAATATACATTCCGTCGAAGTGTTCATAATTAGGCAACACTTACATTATACCAGTCTAGAATACCTTCAACAAGCAATTGGTGGAAATAATGCAACACCTCTGCAGCAGCTACCTACATTAATAAGTTAAAGTTGTGCAAACTATGTTCCTCTGTTGAACTTCCTTCTAATTCAGTTATAACAAATTTTTCCGGGCACTCAGACTGGAATTCCTTTCCTTCTGGTTATACTAGAAACCAAGATTGGTTTTTTATGAACATATCAGGTTCAAACAACTAATACAAAAGAAAATGGAATCTTCCCAATGACTATATATTAACCTGCCTCCCTATATCAGAAACAGGCGTTTTGTTTCCAAATTCAAATGAAAAGACCATACTCTCTACCACTGAAAGGAGTTAACTCTTCGGAGTACACGTGGTGGTCTTTGCTTCTCCTCAACTGGAATAACTTTCTCCATGATCTACAACAGAGAAACAACACAAAATTTAGTGGTGAAATAGTTTTCAAGGACCCATTTCTCTCTTGTTTGCTACCTACTCCCTCTATTCCCATCAGAAGGTCTCATATAGTCACAAAGTTAACAAAGAAACCAGTGAACTTTTATGAGATTACTTCTTCAAATGTTAGCAATCATATACTTTTTAACATACAGAACAAAATGAAGCAAATATAAAGGGACCATAACTTTGATACTTAAGTGACATCCTGTGATTCCTTTTTTGGAAAAAAAATATTGCATGCAAACAACTTGTTGACTACAATAAGATACGATTCCATTGAATTGCAATAATTAAGAACAACTATTACCAATGGTCAAACTGCTCTTTAGGGTCATTTATCTAGGATATCCTATTGGATGTTCAAAGACCTTGAAATAACTCCAAATCACATAAAGAAAGCGATGTACATCAAATCACAAGAAATACAGGCCCTATGCTTATAAACTGATTTAAGTCAAGATGAATAACTTTTATGTCCTTTTGAACATGTTTGCTTCCCGATCCCCTTAGCTCATTGAAAATGCTTTGTGTCAATTATCTTTCCATAGACACATGTTTTGAGAGTTCATGCTTCAAAATATATGAACTCTAAGAAAAAGAGGTATCGGGAAAGAAGCCATCCTGTGCCAAATTATTTTATATCATCTCCGCTACAGAGAGAGAAAATTTTCATTCAAGATTTTTAGTTCAGTTTATGGACATCATATAAAAATAACAACTCACTATCCAAACATGCTTTTGTACCTATAATTTAGGAAGTCCTGTGGGTGTTTTTTAAAGTTAACCAAACCCCATAGTTATAATAGATATTATTCGATTTTCCACAATATACTCTCAGTTTATAAACAACTTATTCCTAGAGGACAGTGGGAAGGAAATGGAAGAAAGTGATCTAGGAAAAATCATTCCCTCTGGAAAGGAAGGTAATAGTTGGCAGAGGATAAAAGGAAAGATATTACAGTTAAAAAGTCCATGTTACCATTAAAAACTCAATTACCCTAATGTCTTGAAAGATTAACAAATGGATAATTCAAAAGATTGACAATTCTCTAAGGGAAGCTTTTTATAAAGAAGGACAAAATGCATACCTGCTTAAACCTTTCTTTAGTCCTCACTTCCTGCATAGTAGAAGATTAGTCAGCAAACACGTGAAGGACATATGCCAGATGTGGAATAAATAATTAGCCAATGCATCAAACACATTGACAAACACCAACAAAAGGCGAAGTTAAGTTGAACGGGTACATTCTGATCTATACACTCAGTGATCAAACAATTACGTTACAAATAAATCCAAAATGAAAAGAGTAAAAGAAAAGGCAACTTATACGTCGTTTAGGTAACCAGATTTTAACAGCAGCATATACAGATATCCTTCTTCTAAATAGGTAATAAGCAGATAAAAGTTTCCCATATCAACTTTCTTGCCAAACCACGAGGAACCGTATACGAATATTATTCCAATCAAACAAACTTGACAGAACCAACCATTTCCAGAGTTGATGACGACATATTTCTCCTCAACGTCCAAGGTATTGGGTGATATACGACAAGTAGAAGAAATATGAATTAGTAATTAAAACTCACAAAACTTAGAATACATGGATTATAAAGTTTCAGCTATGGATTTCAGCTTGGAAAGCTGATATTTTAGATTTGCAATAGTCAAGTTTTAAGGATTTGATGGGATAAAATTTAAGCTAGGTTCTCAGAGTTTTATATGGCTGGAAGTTAGGTTTGATATAACTAGGATTCAGGGTTTTGGTTGCTGGAACTTTGAGTTAGAACTGCTGGAATTTAGTGAGGAACACAAACAACGGAACGTAGGAAACCAGAAATCACTACTAAGGTCTAAGGAACACTCTCAGAAGAAAACATCACACCTAGTTGACAACTATTTGTAGAGAAAATTCAAGATATGATGTTATTGTAAGGGCTGAGTATACACTTACTTATAGAGAAATTTTTAGAATCCTTATTCTAGAAGGAAAGTGTTCTTAACAATTTAAATCTGATTTTAACAAAAATTCTATAAGTCTTAAACAACTAGAATAACATATCAATCTTTGTACTACTTCCTATTTAATAAGAATTAATATCATCATAATTTAAATTTCAACCCTTAAGCTTATAGAATTTTCCTCTTCTATTTCTTTTGTGGAGTTTAACCTACTGTTGAATCAATTCTCCGCTGCTTGTCTGAAGTCATCCTTGACATAAACTGTGACAAATGTTGATGATATAAGTTTAGATTCAACCTTTGAAACTCATATTCTAAAATCAAAGAACTGACAGAAGTTGATCTCCCTTTCCATTTGACAAGAAACCATCAATATCCTCCAACTCTTGTGGCTACAATTTTTTCATCAAGTACATCCTCTATCTCTTCTTTAAGATGAGGAATGGTTGAAATTCTCACTTCTGCAGGACGAGATTGCGGCCCGTCTTGTTCATGATATATAGTTAATTCTGCAACATTAAAGATAGGACTAATTCACATGTCACTCATTAATTCCAAAACAAAAGCATTAGCATTTATCTTCTTAAGGATCTTATAAGGTCCAACACTCTGTGAAAGAAGTTTCTTATATTTTACTTTGGAAAACGCTTTGGACAAATCATTACCAGCATGCTTTGGATGAAGTTTCATATAGTTTCCTCTTGAAAAACACTCTAGATGATGTTGATCAACATGATCTTTATAAGTCAAATTGCTAGTTGCTATATTTTCTTGTACCTCATCAAAGATAGCCTTACGTGTTGTGCAAAAACCTTCAGCTTCAACACTAGTGTTGTTTGTAGTAAAGGAACCAAATCAATAAGCTTTCTTAATTGAACATCCAAAACTATCACAAAAGGACTCTCACCAATCGACCTATCTATAGAACTATTATATGCAATTATTCATATTGTCTCCAACCAAGCATCTTAATAACTCCTCCAAGCTTCTAATTATCGCCTCTATTTGTTTATCGGTTTAGGGATAGAAAGAACATGAAAATTAAAGCTTAGTGTTCGACGTCTTAAATAGAGTTCTCTAAAAATAACTCATAGACTTCACATCACAAGACAATAGTTAAAGATAATCCATAAAAATGTATAGCCTCTTTGAAAAATAGTTTAGCAGTGTGGACAACATCATAAGTCTCGACCATTACATTTCCATGTGATTGCATAACAAAACAACATGACTTTTCTCCTTCAGAACCCACAGAAACATAATCTGCATCAACAATACAAAAGATAAAATCAAGTTTTGAGCTAACAAGCTCCAAAAACCAAGTAGCTACTGATTAATCTTTTCATCTCCCTGTTATGTTACCTAGATTGTTTTCCCATTCTTTGAGCCTTCTACCCTGTTGTTTCAATCTATTTTCTTGTGTTTTGATTTGTTGTTCAAGCATTTCAACCTGTTGTTTAGTTGTTTCAGCTTTATGGTTTGCCAAAGAATCCACCTGGTTTTGTTCTTCTTCATCTTTAACGCTTTGATCATCTCCCACTGTCAAACTATCCATATCATCATCAGCTTCCATTGTCAAAATCTCCATGTTATCAAGCATTTGAGCACCCACATGTAGGCTTGAAGATTCTAACTGATCAATTGAAGGAGAGGATTCAATAGTTTCACCACCCATAACAAACACTTGCTCTGAGGTAGTGCCCATTAAAATTAAGGAATCAAAATGGGAATATGGATTTTCAACAAAGATTTTCCCTTACACTGCATGCTTTTGGTCAAATATCAATCCCTTCATCTTGCTTATTACCACTTTCCCCATATTTTGCATCAAGCGTAGGCTATTAGTTTAGATTTTTTTTTATGTGAGAGTTTTGACTTTTAAGGAATGCATGTCAAGGCTGTCCATCGACTACAAAAATTGTCAAACATACTTTCTTGTTGGGGTTGTTAAATGTAAATTGGTTTTTGAAGCACCTTGTGATCGAGGATCTTCGATATCCAATTTTTCATAAATCTCAAAAACATTTTATCTTGCTCTTGGTCATTGAGTATTCTTTTATATGACCTTCCACTACGTGTCGTCAATGTGAACTTGAGCTCTAATACCAAATTGATGTAAGACAAATAAAAGAAATATTAACTACTAGCTAAAACTCACAAAATTAGGGGATGATAGATATTAAGCTATTGGAATTCAAGTTTCAAATATGGATTTCGATTTGGGATGCCGAAATTTTAGATTTGGCATAGCTGGGTTATTTGGTATTGGTTTTTTGGGATGTCGAAATTTCAGCGTTTAATGAGGCTTGAATTTTGGTATGATATGGTTTGAATTTAGGGTTTTGGTAGCTGGAATTTTAGTGAGGTAGACAAGTAATAGAGGGTAGGAACTAGAAATTATTCTGGAGGTCTAAGAAACACTCTTAGAAGAAAGTATCATACCCTCTGATTGAAAACTCAAGTTTTTAGGAAACAAATCTAGATTATGTTCTTATTGAAGGGCTAAGTACGTACATATTTCTAGAGAAGTTTTTACAACTCTTATTCTAATAAGAAAGGTTTCCTAACAAATTTAAATCATATTCTAATAAAATTCTGAATTTTTAAACAATTAGAATAACATATCCAAACTAGAATAGCATATTTACCATAAAACTGCTACTTTTTTAACAAGGAATCTTAAAATAATCTAAATTTCAGCCCTTGTTGTCTTTAATGTCAGCTCAATTCCCAACCTTAATCCTATCAAATCAAAGCTTGTGGTTGACTAATTTTTATCTTTTACTTCTTTTAAAGAATTTAAGCTCTTTTACATTAATTATGGTAGAAAATAAGCTGTGATCCTAATGCATCTTTGAAGAACTTCACATTTTATATTGTAATTGGGAAAACCACAGGCCTTCCTATTTCGTCTCAATAGTGGGATACTCAACGTTGATTCGATCTGTTAATAAAGCACACAAGAATAACATACAACCCACCATTTGCTTCATGTAGCCAAACATAAGCATAGATAACAATAGTCAGACCTTTAGATTCTGAAATTTTGTTTGATAACTGAAAATGCTTCTCCAATGTCAAGCTGGGCTTAATTGAACCTCAGTAGCTACCTAGTCAGAACTGACCATATATGTCCTATTTCGCTACAAACCTAATTAGAATGGTACATATTTTCGCGCCATCTTCCCTGACATAATTGAACTGGAAAGACAATAATGTAAATAATTCTGGAACCTAACCATCAACAATCTGATTGCAAGGAAAATTTATACGGTGACTCCAAGAGCCAGATGATGAAACAAAATTGATAAAAATGGCAAAGCAAAATTACCAAAACAACCCAAAAGAAAAATATAATCACGAAGTACCTTCTCTCTCAGTAGCTGCTCATTTTCCTCCTCTAACCTCACTGCCAACGACTCCAATTCCACTTGATAAGCCTAAAAACCCCAAATTTACGTATCAATACGCATTACAACGAACATCCAAGGAAATAGAATCCAAAAGAATAACTTTTAGAATACCTGCTTCCTTTCCCTAGACCTAGCGGCGGACTCCCTGTTCTTGATCATCCGTCTCTGTCGTTGCTGCGCCGCTTTATCCAACGGCTCCAAGACCGGAGCCCTCCCACTCTTCCCCCTCCCTCCTCCGGCGACCACTTCCACTCCACTCCCAAAACCTACAATTGATCCCTCTACCTTATCCAGCATCTGGAAGGAACTCGGCGGCGGCGGCAGTCCATCAAACGCATAAACTCCTCCGCTCAATCTCTCCGACGGTGCCATCTCCACCTCTTCCTCTTCTCCTCGTTCACCTCCTCCTCCTCCTCCAACCTCCACTGCGCCGGCTTTCGCCAGAAAATCCTCCAGCGTCATCATCTCGTCGGGCTCCTCCTTCATCTCTTTCCTTCCAACCACTATCTCCCTCCACACGTCGTCGACTGTCTTACCACTACTTCCCTGAGGAACCACCACGCCCATTTCCTGACTACTATTATCATTCCCACCGGCAGCGTTGTTGCTACTTCCTTCAACGGAAGGCGGCGTAGGGAGGGCTACGGGAGTGTCAATTAGGGTAATTTGGGCATCGAGGAGGGTGGAGTCGGAGAAAGAGGGAGTGCCGTAGACGTTGCGTAGGATTCCGTCGACGGTCATAGTGGAGGGCGAGGATGAGTTAAGAACACTGTATGGGATGTGACCCGACTGCTGTGATAGTAAGTTTGGGTTTGTAGAGGAAATAGAAGGATGACAAGATGAAGAAGTAGAAGCCCGTCGAGATCGAGATCGAGATGGAGATGCTGAAGACGAAGATGATGATGAGAGATCCGAATTTCTCGCTTTGGACGACGCCATCACCTTTGACGACGCCATTTCCGCAACCATCAAACACCACTCTCTGCCTCTTTGTCTCTCCAGAGACTTACTTTAAGATTCTCCGCGTTTTCTTTTTCATGTTTTGAGGATTTTGGGTTTTGTGCACTATTTGTTATTCTGTTGGGATCAGGGAGACTGATTGCGACGGAAGGGATGGGTCAGTGTGTTTAATTAATCTTTCCATTTTCTTTTTAGTTATCTTATCAATTGCCAATCACACCTCCTATTTATCATAATAGCGAGAATCAAATGAAAAGAATCCTACGGTTGGTTATGTCTTGTGTCACACATATTGGAAAAAATTTACAAAATTTCCACTTGATTCCAATACAATTGTTCATTAGTGCTAACCAAATTAATTGAACGGATAATAAGTTTACATGTTGGAGGTAAGGAAGAATAACAATTCATATTATTAGCTAACACGTGAGTATAATAAGATACGAAAGGAATTAGAATATATTTGAATTCATATATTCAAAAAAATAAATAAAATAGATTAGAATACAAGAGTCTCATACCCATGTCTTTGCGAGATTTTTACTGAATGTTTTTGTTTTTGTAAATTAGAATACAAGAGGTTGAATGATCTACTATTTATTTGACGTAATTTAAAACTTCAAAAAAGCTATTTTATTATCATTATTAATTTGAAAATAATTCCTCATGCTTTCATAATAATTTAATAATATATTCTTATTTATTTGCTAGGATGCTTAAGTGAATATGTAATTCTATTGATCTAATTTGTTTTAATCATATCAATTTCTTAGTATAAAGGATTTTTGATGAACCAAATTTTATAGATGACAGTGAATTATAAGCTAATCTTATATAAGAAAGTATTAACATATCATTTAATACATTGAGCTTGCATGTCGGTGATAACGAAACTCCGTAATGAAGAAAAGTTAAGTGGATATGTTGTGGGATAAAATTTTAGGATTTTTGCTTGTTTCTCTTAACTTTTAGTTTTATTTGTATGTATGTGATATATGACAAAACTCTAAATATGCAATATTAATATGAAATATGTGATTTTATTTTAGGTTTTACTTCTACTTTATTGTGACATTATTGACTACGAAGTCTTATTATTGTGAACATATAATGCTCCTATCAATTTCATTGTAATTAATTATAACATTTGATGTATTGCATATTACTTTTAGCAATGTGAATGTATGAGAATTAAATGAACTTTTTTTTTATTATATTAGATTTAGATATTGTTAGTTACTAAATATAAATGAAAATTTATCTATATGAGTAATATAGGAACATAATGATTCAATTTTTAACATTTTTAATTATATTGAATTTATATTTAAAACATAATAATATATATAATACAATATATTAAGAGATTATCTTGTAATTTTATAAAAATAAAAATACTGATCTATAATTTTAAAAATAAAACAATATTTACAACATTGCCTTAGTTAAGTGACTTAATTAAAAACAACATTTACCATACCACCATGCCAAAACTGACGCTAAATCCAATAAAATATTTATAACATTTCCTTAGATAGATTTATTAAATATTTTATTTAATTGAGAATTCAACTAATACGTTTTACATTTATTAAACCAGTAATTTCTAATTAAAATATCATCGAATTAATATTTTTAACATCTCGAATGTACGCTTGTCATGTCAGTACTCAGTACTAATATCATAGCAACAAAAACTGACTCAAAAAGCAACCAAAAGACACGTTAGAGATTCGTAACATTTAAGTTGATTCAAAAGATTCACTATATGTTTGGCTAAGCGTGTGTCGAGCGTTTAAACAATTAAAAGAAAACGAATTGAACGCATCAGGCATAGGAACATTAACTAAATCCCTATGGTGGCTCAGATTTTAAGATTGATTTAGAACATCTAAGCCTTGAGACGACCAAAAAACTTCTGTTTCTCCTGTGTTGTTTGGAAGCGACCATGTCCAAACTTTGACGACGTGTCGATGAACTTGAGTCTGATTTCCTCGAGTGCCACACGAGATGTCTGGTTGAGTAATGACTGGCGTAGAGTAACAACCCTCTTCTTAGTTCCAACACAGCACCCCTTGACCATCAAATAATCGTCTTTTACCACACCGTAGTGAGGGAAACCACCCATTGGTGTGATATCTTTCTCAGTCCTGATTAATTTATTTCAAGTTCACAGATATACAAAAATAAGCAGAGAAAGGAGCAAGGAAAATTTTACCAAAAACTCAGCCAATTACTCTTACCTGTCGTAATCAGTTATAGCAGTGTGAGAGTCCTGACCAGTCTTTCCAATCTTGTAAATCTTCTTATTCATCTCAGTACGGTGGTGATATCCATTCTGACCAGCCCTAGCAACAGTAAACGACACTCTGGCAGGATGCCAGGCACCAATACAAGCCACCTTCCGAAGACCTCTGTGGGTCTTCCTGGGCAGCCGGGTGACACCCCAACGAGTCACAACACCTTCATAACCTTTACCCTTTGTCACTCCAATCATATCAATCATCTCATCCTTCTGGAACACAGCATCAATAGGCACTTGCTTCTCAAAGAAGCCATAAGCAAAGTCAACTTTCTGAGCAACAGTCCCACCGTTAATCTGGATCTCCATGAGGTGTGCTTTCTTTTGCTTCAACCCCTTCATTTTCCTTATCTGTAACTCAATTAGTAGAAGGCAATAAACATTAATTGAAGGATATTTAATTTCGAAAGATAGTAACACCAATCGAAAGATAGGTAAATCTTACTTCAAATTAAGAAATTAACTGGCTACACAAATAAAAGATACAACATTTCTCAAATAACAAGTCAGAGTTCAATTGTCCAACATATGGATTCCAACTGAAGCATGGGAGTTGGAATTCATCTAAACTTCTAGATGAATAAGATTCATCAAATCCACACCAAAACCTTCATCAAAATCAATACCCAACAATAGTAACACAAATATGAAACTAATAGTTTAAAAGAGGGGGAAAAAAAAGTATTAGATGGACTTGACCGAAAGAGGGACCATCACCTGAGTGTGAGCCAGCACACGGACCACAGTGGCATACTTCTTTATTTTCTCAAGCTGTGCTTGAATACTTTTCTTCCCTTCATCAGATTCATATTGCTTGGAGTATTTGGTGAAAGCCTTCTTCTTGGATTTGCACCAATTCTTGTAGAACCTTCGTCTCACCTCCTCACTCAGATGCTGAGCCCAGACAGTGTTCAAAGTGCGAAGACCACGTGGCGTTTTCACATAGCCCACAACTCCAACAACAACCATTGGTGGTGTTTCAATGATTGTAACAGCCTCACAGGTCTCCTTCTTGTGAAGCTCTGAAGAAACAATAGGTTACTACAATGCAGTAGTACATTAAGCATGTTTTATTTAATATTTATTATTTAGTTAGTCCTTATAATACTTTTTCTACTTAGATCAAGGTTTAAAATTGTGAACTGTGGGTTATAGTGCAGACAAGGTCAACTGCAGTAATTGTGGCCACAATTGCAACAAATTGGGTTGCATTTTGAAACCATGATTTAGATTAAGTTTCCTTTTCAAATAAGGAAATGTTTCCCTATTATTAATTGCTTTGCCCATCTCAAACAGGAATTTTTCTAGGACTACCATAAACTAGTGATTCTACAACACATTCCGGCAACATTTCTACACAGATTTTTATTAAAGGAGGTTTTTGTCATAAACCTTTAATTGTTCCAACCACATTTCCCAAAATCCTAGAGCTATTTTGATAAAATTTGTCTAAACTTTTTCCCTACATTATATTATGAGTAAGACCCCTATCTTTTTAAGAAAATAAAAAGAAAGTCAAATTCTCGAATCATGGAAAATTATTTTGTAACACGTGGAAAGCTTTTTGATTCTTCAAGACATTTTTCCTAACTTAGATTTGCTGATATGTCCGTAAAAATATGAATTTTGAATTTTACGATTCCAAACAGATGATTAAATAAAGTGTTGTAGATGTTCCGTACTTGATCCAGGCTTCTCGACTTCTCTGACAATGTGTGTCATGCCAGCCTTGTAGCCTAAAAAGGCAGTAAATTTGCAAGGTTTGGTTGGGTCATCCTTGGGGAAAGCCTTCACTGCATAGGACCAAAAGAAAAAAGATAAACTCGTGAATTACAGAAAAGCGGCAGTGAAAACAAGTTCAACTTGAACAATATATTTGATATTAAGTGATACTCATACCATGTCATTCCAGATCTACACAGTGAATTGCACTAAATGGGAAAAAAAAAAAAAAAAAGACTGCGTCTCCTATGAATAAACTCGATTCTAGAGTACGAATCTATGGGGTGTAGCAATTAACAATCATGAAGAGGCACCACAAATACGAAGACAAATTTGCTAACATATTTTTAAACCCATTATAAAGAGTTAAACACTGAATGAAAACATATATCTGTATATATACACATAACAATCAGGATATAAAAAGAACACAATATTTAAACGAAACTAAAAGCTAATAGTATAAAAGAAAAGAAAGAAAATGTGTGATATACACCTTTTCCTCTGTGACGAGCCGCTCGTTTCCTTGGTAGGAATCCTAGGGAGCCATGCCTAGGGTGCTCAAACTTCCTGTGAGACATCCTTCTCTATCACCTTCCTTCACCAGTCAAATATAATGAAGCATTAAAATAAAGAAAAAGGGATAAAGTTGAACATAAGAAACTACAGATCCAAATCAGAAGCACTCCCACTTCACCTACCAATCACTTAGTCTTTCAAAATAACAAAATACAAGATTTTCAAGATAATAAGAAGGCACCACTCTTCAAGAAAACGAAAATGAACAAGTATTGTCAAAACAAGGTGACTTGCAAAATACCCATTTGCCACACTTTGCTCAACTTAGAAGAAAACGCAAACAAGGAAAGAGGAATGGCAGTCTGAATACCTCTCCAGCGGCAATTCAAAGGACCTTCAGGGACCCCATAAACCCTAAACTAGCAACTCCTTATATAATTACATTGTTTATCAATTTCCAATGAAAGGGCCAATTTTAGACGTTCTGTAACTTTTAATGGGCCGTGGAAGTCCAGCAATAAAGTCCACTACACAAAAAGACATGTCTATTGCCTGTTTCATCACGGAGGCCTATCTTTTGGTCGCTGATTTAGGGCAAGGTCCCAACCCGCTTCCCACCAATATAGAGTGCAAGGAAACGCTTTGGTAAATAATTGGCTTTGCATGGACTGATCATTTGGTTGGCTATAAAGATAAGACAGATTATTCGATGAACATGATTAGTGCTATTGCACACCGCCTTGTCTTAATTTATTGGTGTGATGATCTGCACTTTCCACGCGAGATTTCTGACTCTATGTTTCCTTTCGGCTGCTTTGTTCTCTGATCCATTTAAGAAAACAAATTATTTTTTCATTTTGTTTGTGCGTTTTTAATTCTTAATTTACTATTCTGAAAACATTTATTAATATCAATGCCACTTACAAATTTTTTTGAATCTTGTAATAAGATCGTGTTAATGTGACTTACACCTATGTGTGGAAATATGGAACCCAATACTTAACAATTTTAACAGGAAACAAGAGCAAGTCTTTAGGACTTAGAAGATTAGATCACTCAATTAGCCACTTCCGTTAGTAAATTGGAAGTAGAAGCATTAAGAAAAATTACATTTCCAAATAATGGTAAATCCTAAGAAAAATGTGAGTGCAATGACTCTGAGAAATAGGAAGGAAATTCAATATAGATCTTCCTTACTGATGGAGGTAGAAAAGCATAATGAAGAAGAAAAGAAAGAAGAACCTCAAACTCAAGAATCAACAAAAGGTAAAAGATGATTTTTATTCATCGATATTAACTAATGCACGTGTATCTCCTTTCCCTAGCAGGTTGGCTAGATCAAAAGAAGAGAAATCCTAGAAACCTTCATAAATGTGAAAATCAATATACCACTTCTAAAAGCCATCAAGAAAATTCCAAATATGTTAAGTTTTTGAAAACTATGCATAAATAAGAGGAAGTTGAAGAACAAGGAGAGAATATTTTGGGTAAGAATGCATCAGCTGTGATAAATAGAAAATTATTAGAAAATGCAAAGATCCATGTATGTTTACACTTCCATATGTTATTGCTAATAAAAAAATTAAGCATGTCATGCTATACTTAGGTGCATATATTAATCTGATGTCATACTCAATTCACCGAGCTTTAAATTTGAATTCTTTGCAAGAAATTAATGTGTTTTTTCAACTACCAAATTATTTGTATGTGCATCCTATTGTATTATTAAAGATGTTTTAATCCAAGTTAGCGTTTTGGTATTCCCAATGAATTTTTACATTTTGAAGATAGAGATAGTGTTAAACATTTAGCTTCGATTTTGTAGGAAGGCCATTTATGAAGGTCGCCAAGATGAAAATCGATGTGGATGATGATACTCTTTTCGTTAAGTTTGATGAAAAGATAATGAAGTTCAATATTTTTGAAGCAATGAAATACCCTAATGATTTTCAATCCATTTATCATATGGATATTGTGGATTCATTTTTGCAAGATATTTTTAAAGAATAAAGTGCTAATGATGAGTTATAGTTTAATGCTAAACTGGAAGTGAACGAGCAACTTGATGAAACTTTGTGAAATCATTATTAGCCATAATGTTATGTTCTATTTTGCACGCTTCGAAGATAAAACTAAAGGCCTTACCTAATCACCTAAAGTCTATTTGGGTGATGGAGAGTCATTACCTGTGATCATCTAAAAAAGGTTGACTATAAGGCAAGAGGAAATTTTAGTAACACTACTTAAGGAGTACAAAACTACAATTGGTTGGACTTTAGCAAACATAAAAGACATTAGCCCATCAATGCATGCAAAAGATTCTTTTAAAAGATAATGTTAAACTAATGAAGGAACCGCAAAGAAGACTTAATCCAATAATGAAAGATATGGTAATGAAAGAGATTCTAAAACTTTTGGATGTAGGTATAATATATCCAATCTCGGATAGTTAATGGGTAAGCTCAATGTATGTTATACCCAAGAAAACTAGTATGACAATGATACACCACCAGAATGACGAGTTACTACCAATGAGGTCACATAATTCGTGGAGAATGTGCATATACTTTAGAAAGCTTAACTTAGCCATTAGAAAGGACTATTTCCCATTACCCTTTATAGATCAAATGTTAAAAAGAGTTACAAGCAAATTATGTTTTTGCTTTTTGGATGGGTTTTTGGTTTACTGTTAAATGACAATTATTTAACAAGATCAAGAAAAGACTACCATTACATATCCTTTTTGGAATGTTTGCCTCCAATAAAATGCCCTTTTGTAACACCCCATTATTATAAATTACATATCGGAACACCTTGTAGACATTTTAGTATATAATCTATAATAAAGGTGTGTTAACTATCTCACCTTCACTTTAAAACATGGCAATACATCCAAGTTAATCATGGCATCTACTATCATACGATAAAGTCACCAAATCTTAAAACAAAATTTATCCTTTTACTACATAAATCCAAATTTACATACATTGTAGCTTTCAAAAAAATTCTGTACATGTACATCATCATATTCTAATACAAAATGTACTCCATGAAAGAGGAAATACAAAAGATCTAACTAAATTCTTCGGTCCAGCTGATTGACCTTTGAGCCATATCCTCTTCACAAAAGTACAAGAATTTAGTTTCTTGTATAGTCTCTCAGCAGCTAGAATCCTCTCTCGGTCCTGAAATATCAATGTGCAATTTTGGGTGAGTTTTGCGAACTCAAATGAGGTAACCATCATCGATGGTTCACTCAATTCATGCAACATATCATTTCATATAATAGATAATTCATATCATTGTATTTTTACATATAATATCATGTATTACATACCCATATAAAAGTTAGACAATTGCATTTCAATCAATCAAACATGCTTAATAAAAAGTATATGGAATGCACATGTGACTCTTTCCATTTATTACGTTATTATGACTGAGTGCCTAAACTGTCCCGTATCTATTGTGGATACCGGGTTCATTTATACTTTCCCTTACCCGTTGGGGATACAAGGCACTTTTTACATAGTGAGCCCTTGGCTCTTAATCACATTAGAGCTTTAAGTTCGTTTTTGGTGGCTACTCAAGTCATAGCTCTCATTATTTGATCATGCATTCATGTATGGAATGCATCGCATAATCGATCAATCAATTCAAGAAACAATTAGTTCTTCCCATTTACATACAAGTAGCATTTCAATATCTAATCCATACATCATAATCATCGAACCTTCGTGTTCAAATTTCAGTACACAATATTACTCATTCATAGGATAAGTTAAAACAGAATTTAATATAACAATAATTGAGTGAGGCCGTCTAGGTTACTCATTGCTTGCTTCCGAAGCTATTGCCTAGAAGTTTCGGCAATGTTTGGATTTTGACGTTCCAATTGGTCCTCTATAACAAACAATATACACATATCACTATTTTGCACAATTGTATAAGTGTCTATTAATGCACATATATGAATATCAAATATACACAATGCATGTTCAATGACATTTCCGAGTAATTTTTCGTGATTCTCATCACGTAATCATTCTTTTTTTAACTCACGTAAGTATCATTTATACTTATGGTTTATACCTCAACAAGGCCATAAAAATCAAAATTCGTAACTTATTACTTCAATTCAAATTTTTCCTAAGACACACTTTCGGTCAAATTTCCATGATCAATCTAATAAGGAGAATGAAGTAATTCAAGGATACTTTCTCTAGAAAATCATTCATCTATCTCTTAAGTTTCTAATGACACCAAGATCATTCAATTTGGTTCAGTATTTCAAAAGTTATACTCAAAAATTTTTAGTGTGTTCATAAACTAAATCAATATCATGTACTAAACTTCAATCCAGAAATATGGAATTATAGAGATAGAATTAAAATACAACTTCTCCAGAAAATTTGTAGCCCTATGTCTCTATTTTACTCCAAATAAAAAATCATCCCAATTGGATAACTACAGATCAAGATATGATCAAAATACCAAAGAATGTTTAAGTTGTGCAGGAAAGTTGGCCGCGATGAACTTTTTCAGAGAGGAAAATTCCTTGTGAAATCTTGCAAGTTGGCCACGGTGAACTTTTCTTAGGAGGAAATCCTACAAGTTGGCCATGGTGAACTAAAGAGTTGGCTACGACGAACTTTCACAGAAGCATAATATGTGAACACGCTTTCTACTCCATTCATAACTCTACTTCAACTCAATATCATCCACCACAATTCAAAGATTCATGCTTGTTAATAAACATCAACAACATCCATCATTCACACATTTTCTTCCATTTTCTAGGTTTCTTCATTCATTTTTCTGCATTCTCCTCCTCTTCTTTGCTAAAACCAACATTTCTATCTCATTTCCTCTTCCATTTAACTCAATTCATTGACAACCAATTCAAAATCTATTATTACGCACAACATCAAAACCAACGAATCTTCAATATGTATTCCTCACATTTTCTACATTTTTCATCTTCCTCTGCGCCTCTCCCTTTTCTACATTTTTTTTTCTCAATCTAGCATTTCTAATTTTGTTCTACTCTCATTTCCATCAACTCTTCCATTTCATCTTAACTCATCTCTATAAAAGTAACTCACAATTTATCATTACTCATAACACAAGAATAATATATGATTCCATTTACCCCTTTATTCACACACATCATCAAATTCAAACATCCTATAACTCATTATCATTAATGATTCATTTATCCAACAATTTATGAATACATTGACTCATTACAATTTTAAAGTATATTCTCATCATTAACACCTACACTGATGTTAAAACACAAATATAAGAACTCATGATCATCAATCTAAATTTATTCAGCATAAATGCTTTATTAAACACCAACCCATGAAGATTAAGACCTAACTTGCTTGATTAATCCTCCAAAAATATTCAAACAGAACAAGAAGCCCTAACTTCCCATGTCACTCATGTACATCATCATGGAGGTTAGGAGGTTGGGTCTTTGGGGGGAAATAAAGAAGAGAGCAAGATGAAAGTGGCAAATGAAAGATAAAAGGGCTTGGTTCAAAGTTGTTGAAGGTTGGCAACAAAATTCATGAAGAAGATGTAGAAGCTTGAAGAAAATGGAGAAGTCACGTCGAAGAAGAAGAAAACAAGAACAAAACACCTGATGGCTTTTAAATTAAAAGCATCGTGAAAGACAAAACAAGAAGGGTCTTTAAAATCAAAAGAATAATGATCTTAAGACATGGCTTGGAAAGTGACACTTGTCACTTGCCACATGTCCACTTTAGACTAGGTTCTTTCATTTAACTAGTCGAATCAAATCCAATTTCTAGTCCAATTGTCTCCAAATTTCAATAACAAATGTCATTAAATCCCAAAGTCATATATAAAAATTTTCACCGTCATTTGACATTAATTTTTGCTACTAATTATCAATTGTGTTGCCACTTGGCATTTTTCCTAATCTAAAAATACCCCAAATTTCTAGAAAAATTTTCTAAATTTCACCAAAATTCCAAAATCAACACTTATGTACTCTAAATCAATTTTCAAGTCATATAAACCACATTTCATATTTCAAAAATCACATTTCAAAAATCATGTTCACGTTCAAACAATCAATTATACCCAGAAATTGTTAATGAATGTATGTACAATATTTTAATGTGCAAAAATTTATATTAAAGTGTATGAGGATATCATATAATGTATGGGCATGAAATGCATTTCCTAATCTCTCAGTAATCTTTCATATTTTCTATTGCAGCCTCAGTATGGGTAATGAGATGTTACAACTCTCCCCTTCTTAAAAGAAATTTCGTCCTCGAAATTCTTACCTGATTGTTCGAACAGGTGGGGGTATTGTCTCCTCATATGCTCCTCTGTTTCCTAAGTTGCTTCCTCAGTTGAGTGATTCCTCCAAAGTACTTTCACCAATGGAATGACTTAGTTCCTCAACTGCTTGATCTGAGATCCCACCATCATGATCAGCTCCTCAACATAGCTTAAATTACTAGCAACCTCAATTTCTTGAGCCAGTATCACATGCGTCGGATCCGATCAGTATCTTCGGAGCATACTCATATGAAATACATTATGTAATTAAGACATCTCATTCGGTAAAGCTAACTTATAGGTCAAAGGTCCTATCCTCTCAATGATCTCATAGGGATCAATGTACCTAAGGCTCAACTTGCCCTTTTTACCGAATCTCAATACTCCTCTCCAAGGTGACACTCTCAGAAATACTCTGTCTCCCACACTATATTCCATATCCCTTTGACATTGATCCACATAACTCTTTTGTCTATTTTGAGCCGCTTTAATTTAGCTTCGGATCAATTTCACCTTGTCCACAATATCTTGTATCAATTCTGGGCCTTCAATCATTCTTAAGCCCTCTTCATCCTATTACAGAAGCGATCGACACTTTTTGTCGTACAATGCCTCATATGGTGCCGTTCTGATGCTATTGTGGTAGTGATTATTATATGTAAATTCTATCAGTGCTATATACTGATCCCAAGCTCCCTGAAACTCCAATACACACGCTCTAAGCATATCCTTAATAGTCACCCATATAGCACCGTTCTGCCTCAGAGTTCTTGGCAATCCCACTCTAGAATAGGCAGTGAATGTAGCTTCCCTATTGGATCCTGATGCTTAGCCTTAGCCTACTGATATGTCACACATTTAGAAACATACTCCGCCACTTACTTTTTCATTCCGAGCCATTAGAAATGTTGTTTTAGCGTGTTATACATCTTGGTAGTGCTAGGATGCATAACATAGGTGGCCATATGAGCTTTCTCAAGAATTTCCTTTGTCAAATCATCCACAATCGGTATACACAGCCTCTGCTTCAACCACTGTGTCTCATCTCTTAACTCAAACTCAAAATCCGAATTCATCTTCAATTTCTCTATAAGCTTCACCATATCAGGATCTTTCCTCTGGACTTTTCTGATTCTATCATGTAACATCGGCCTTAACTTCAATGTAGCAATCAATGCCTCATCTTGTTCTAGATTCAATTCTACATTCAAAGCTCTCAAGTAAATTAACTTCGGTAACCTCTATAACTGAATCTGAGCTACATTGGTGTTTGACTGCCTACTCAAAGCATCAGCCACCACATTAGCTTTCCCCGGATGATACTCAATTATGCAATCATTATCCTTCAACAACTCAATCTATCTTCTTTGTCTCATGTTCAACTCCTTCTGACTCAACAGATACTTTAAACTCTTATGACCTGTATAAATCTAGAATGTCTTTCCATATAAATAGTGTCTCCATATTTTTAGAGCAAAGACAACTGCAACAAGCTCTAAATCATGTACCAAATAGTTAATCTCGTGAGACCTTAGTTATCTCGATGCATAAGCGATCACCTTGCCATACTGTATCAATACACCTCCTAATCTTTGATGCGAAGCATCACTATATGCCACATGTCCTACGATCCCTGATGGAATAGTCAACACTGGTGCCGTAGTCAATCGATGCTTTAGCTCCAAAGCTCTGTTGGCATTCTTCATTCCATCTGAATACTACATTCTTCCTTAGAAGTTTTTTCAGAGGGGTTGAGATCAAAGAAAACCCATCGACAAACCTCCGGTAATATCCGACTAATCCTAGGAAGCTTTGGATTTCAGACACATTCCTTGGAGCTTCCTAATTCATCACTGCCTCTATCTTCTTTGGATCCACACGTATGCCTTCTCTAGTCACTACATATCCTAAAAATACTACTTGATTCAGCCAAAATTTACACTTACTGAATTTGACATATAATTCTTTCTCTCTCATGATCTATAAAATCACTCTCAGATGCTCAGCATGTTCTTCTCTGCTCTTCGAATATGCCAAAATATCATCGATAAACACTATCACAAAGCGATCCAGGTAGGGCTGAAATACCTTATTCATCAAGGCCATAAATACTCTCGGGGCATTGGTTAACCCAAATGGCATTACTAAAAACTCAAAGTGCCTATACTTGCTCCTAAATGCACTTTTAAGTATATCAGCCTCTGCTATCTTTAAATGACAATACCCCGATCTCAAATCTAGTTTAGTGAATACCTAAGCTCCCTACAATTGATCAAGCAAATCATCAATTCTATGCAACGAGTACTTGTTCTTTACTGTCAACCAATTCAGTTGCCTATAATCGATGCATAACCTTAAAGTCCTATCTTTCTTCTTTACAAACAACACTGGAGCTCCCTAAGGTGAAACACTGGGTCTGATAAAACCCTTTTTTAGCAACTCCTATAGTTGAGCCTTCAACTCCTTTACAGGCTGTTTGGTTCAAAGAATGGAATAGATAAGGAATAGAATAGTTATTCTTTAGGAATAGAATAGACCAGGAATATAATGGAATGAGTATTACCTTGTTTGGTTCAAGAAATAGAATAGATAAAAAATTCTATGCCAATGTTTGGTTTGAAAATTTAAACTTAGAATAGCAAAGGAATAACTAAGAAAAAAACCAAATTATCCTTATCCTTATTATTATTATGATTGTTATTATTATTTGTACTTACTTTGTATGATTATTAAATTCC
>JAOSBN010000006.1:15001839-15013962 GCA_027563595.1 Erythroxylum suave
AGTTATGGGTCTTCTATGCTTATGTGTGCTTGTGTGTTTCCGAATGTTGGGCCTCGGAGACGGGGTCCAACAGTTGGTGTTTTGTTGGAAGAGAGGTGGTGGATGTTGGTCTTTGTTTTGGGAAATTGGTGGGGTTGTTGGCTATTTTGTATGGAGTTCATAAATGGTGGGGGCTGTTGGTTTTTTTGCATAAAGTTGGAATGGGATGTGGAGTGTTGATTGATACCTCTACGGGCAAATAGATTAACATTTTCTTATGGTCCTTTGAGTTGTGTCATTGTAACTTCAATATTTTCCATTTGTGTAGCAAAGGTCTGAAGTGTGTGTTGTATTTGATCAAATAATGATTCATGATGCCCTAATGCTTCTTGGACCTCGTTTTGGAACTCCGCATTGGTTTGTTGTCGTGTTCCCATTAAGCTGAAACCAGGCTTTGATACCACTGGTAGAAGAATTTGGAATCTTGACCTGATAGAAGAATTTAGAATCTTGACAAAGAAAGTGAATTTAGAAGAAGATAATTGTTGTAATTCCTGTATATCCCTCATTTCCTTTGCAACAGGATTTAAATAACAAGATAATTACAAGTGGTATACCCACTCTGCTACAAACTAGGAATCACAAAGTTTGCGAACACCTCATTCAACTGGAAGCAAATAACAGAAGATGAATAAAAATAGGAAAACATAATACTATCAGTCCATAACCTCACAACTCCTAAAAACACTCCACTTATTGCTTAACATGGCTAATGTTGGACCTCGTTTCCATGGCCTAACTATCCGGAATATAAAAAGACATCAACGTATTATCTTGTAAGGTTATTTCTATAGGATCTCTCTAGCCAAAACTAGTTCCAACAGCAGAATCACAAATTTACTTCTTCCTAACAATTGTAGCTCCATGTCTCTATTTTATTTTGAAATGATAATCGTCTCATTCGGATCTCTACAAATCAAGATATGATTAAAATACTAAAGTATGTTTAGTAAAACAATAAATTCATGCTCTTTTAATCGTTTCCCTCACTTTCTCTCCTTCAATCTTTTTGTAGTTGACTCTAATGGATACCAAAATTTTATGAAGAGATAGAGAAATAAGTTAGGAATCTCTTAGTTCAATAATCACTTCATTTGGTGATCGGATGATGGAGTTATGGCCTAACGAGTCAAACGTGATTATGTCCTCAATCATATTGTACCTATCTTGGGACAATTCGCATAACTTTTACTAGAGTGATCGGATTAAGGTTATCTTAGGACAGTTTTGAAGAGAACTTCTAGGTTTACAACTTTTGTGAAGACTCCAAAAAGAGATTTTGCCATTTGGCCATGGCGAAACTAGGAAATATTTTCCAGGACATCTCGGGAAAAGTTCGCCGTGGCAAACTAAATGTTTCGCTACAGTGAAAATAGAAAATATTCCCAAGGACCTTTCGGGAAAACTTCGCCACAACCAATCTATAACTTCATCATGGTGAAGTTACGAGATGGAGATGAAAACCTTTCGGGTAAAGTTCACTGCGGCCAAGTCTAACTTCGTCTCAGCGAATCCTTTTAACTTGCAACTCTAACTTAACATTTCAACACTAAAATACATATACAATTCATATCAATTCGACTACTAAGTACTTTTGTTAAATTCTTAAATCTCCCCTCAAATAATTAATCCCATACAACCTTTCCAATCTCTGACATGTTATTCTAAACCAAACAACAATTTACAATCACATACCCATTCCTCTTTCATAACCATCACCATACAGCACAAAAAATCCTCCAATTCTCAATCTCATTGCTAAACAAGTAAATATTTGAACAAGTTTTAGTTACATATCAATACACACATCACACTTAAAACAAAATACAAAAGCTGCTCATGTTTGATATACCTATAAAGCCATTAAAAAATGTTCACTAACTTAGTACAAAAGTCTCTAACTATCTTGGAGTTTCCGATGCCTTGCAAAGATTTGCTAACTGTCTTGTTCTGCACCTGAGAAGGGGAAAAAGGATGGGTTGAGCTACACAGCTTAGTGGATAATATATTTATAGCCATCGGCAATTGACTATAATTCAAGCATATGTATAAGTATAGCTAACAATTCAAGAATTCTCAATGTATTCTAGCAATTCAAGCATTGACCAAATTAGTGCAAAACTCATAACACATAACATAACTTAGCCATCTAACACAACATTCAAATGCATCATGCTTGACAATTCAAAGATGCAATGCACAAATAAATGGCTTGAGAGTTCCATGGAATGAAACAGAGAAACTGAAGTTTACTCCGTGAACAAAACGAGTCCGATTTCTTAGGATCTCGTGGCCTCAAGCGGGCAGTCGGGAGAAGGCTATAGGTCAATGTGCACGTGACTAACGAAACGGGTTCCTCTCTTGCCTAATCACAAACAAATTTCAAGCTCAATTCAATCAAACACAAATTCCTAATCTCATGCTTCTTTTACTTTTTACTTTTTTTTCTTTTATACAAATATTTAACCTTTTCTAAGGCATAACATAATCATAATTCATCATGCATTTTCAACATTCACAATAATTTCAAATTTTAAGCAATTCAAAAGTAGCAATTCAACATACACACACATAAGCAAGAATTTGCCCAATTACACAATAACTATAAATACATCACCCACCTAATTCGTTTGCAAAATCCAACTCAATTGTGCCTTCCCTCTTGCTCTTGAGTAGGGTTTTCTTGGTTTCCTAAAACAAACCAGTTTCTCATTCAACCCACATTCAAATGGAAATTCATAAAACTTCAATAATCCAAAGTAAATAATCGAGCCTAAACTTAGCTTACCCATAATATATCTAGGATAGAAAACTAAAACCTAGTTTAGAAATTCATGAAAAATCAAATGTTTCCCTTCTCCTCTTCTTTCTTCTAACATTAACCCATTTCTCTCTCTAATCTCTTTTATGTTTCTACCCAACCAATAAGAAGAGATGAACTTACCTTAACAAGCTTGATTTCTCTTCTTCCTTCTTCTTTCTCCTTCTCCACGAATTTTCTTCTCCTTTCCTAGCTTCTCCACATTTTCTCTCCTTCTTTCTTTCTTCTCGTGATTTTCTCTTATGCTCTTCTAATTCAAGACTACATTTTATCTTTGTTTTTCCCATTTTACCCTTATTAACTCCTTAAGCTAACTTAATTCTAACATTCTCCAATTAATAACCCTAATTTCCTATTTATGCTTACTAAATTTAATGACCCAATTTTAGGATAATAACAAAGCAAACAAATCGTAATTAAAATAAATAAATAAAAATTAAACAAATAAATCAATAGTAATTGAAATTTTTTTCCGGGGCCCAATAATTTCCCCTAAAAGAATTTGATCCTCAAAATTCTTACCTGAGTCCATGAAGAGATGTGGATACTTCTCCTTCATTGCTTCCAAAGGCTCCCATGTTGCCTCTTCCGTCGAACGGTTCTTTCATAAGACTTTAACCAGCTTCACAACCTTGTTTCTCAAAATCTTTTCCTTCGAATCTAAGATCTCCACTGGTTGCTCTTCATACATCAAGTCCTCCCTTAATTGGACCTCTGATGGTTGAACTATGTGCGAAGGAATGGATCGATACTTCCTTAACATCGATACATGAAAGTCATTTTGAATCTTAGACAATTCCGATGGCAAGGCTAACTTATAGGCTAAAGGTCCAATCTTCTCAATGATCTCATAAGGACCTATATATCTCAGACTAAGCTTGCCCTTCTTATCAAACCTCAAAACCCTTTTCTATGGAGAAGCTCTAAGAAACACTTTATCTCCAACTTGGATTTCTATCTCCCTTCTATGTGCATCCGTATAACTTTTCATCCTATCTTGAGCTGCTTTAAGTCTCTGTTTCATCAATTTAATCTTATCAACTATGACTTGCACCAATTCAGGCCCTAAAAGACTCCTTTCACCTTCCTCGTCCCAACAAATAAGAGTTCTACATCTCCTACTGTACAAAGCTTCATAAGGTGCCATTTGGATTCTTGAGCGATAGGAATTATTATAGGTGAATTCCATTAATGGAAAATGATCCTCCCATAAGCCTTTGAACTCCATAACACAAGCTCTCAAGATTACCTCCAAAGTCCAGATTGTTCTCTCCGATTGCCCATCAGTTTATGGATAGAAAGCTATACTAAAGTGCAACTTAGTTCTCAAAGCCTCCTGTAAGCTTTACCAAAATCTGGAAGTGAACCTGAGATCTTTATTCGAGACTATAGAACTTGGAATCTCATGAAGCCTGATTATCTCATCTATATACTTCTTCGCCAAAGCATTCAAAGAATCTGTCTGTTTAATTGGCAAGAAATGTGCTGACTTAGTTAGCCTATCAATAATCACCCATATTGCATCATGCTTCCTGCTAGTTCTTGGCAATCCTATCAAGAAATCCATCGTAATCTTCTCCCATTTCTATTTAGGATTCGACAAAAGTTTAAGCTTACTGATAGGTGCTTAATGTTTTGGTTTAACTTACTAACACACTAAGCATCTTCTAACATACTCTGGAACATCTTTCTTCATTCCTTTTCACCAAAAGCTTTCTTTTAAATCTCTATACATTCTCGTACTTCCCAAGTGCATTGCATAAGGCGCATTGTATGCCTCATCAAGAATCTCTTCTTTCAACTCTTGCATATTAGGAATACATAGTCTGTTACCTACCACCATCAATCCATCTTCCCTTACCTCTACTTCAGAAGGTTTACCATTTTTAATCTCTTCTTTAAGCTTACTCAAATACTCATCTTGCTTCTGCAATTCCTTAATCTTCTCATTCAACACTGGCCTTACTCTAAAATTAGCCAATACATAACTAGATTCAATTTGTCTCAATGTCACCCTAAGTTTGGCTAATTCTTTTAACAAAGGAAGATACACTGTCTCTGTATGTGCCACAATTGATTTTCAACAAAGGAAGATACACTATCTCCATATGTGCCACAATTGATTTTCTACTTAGTGCATCTGCTATTACATTAGCTTTCCCTGGAGATATTCTATCATCAAGTCTAATCCTTTAGTAGCTCTAACCATCTTCTCTATCTCAAATTCAACTCTTTCTGGCTCATCAAATACTTAAGACTCTTGTGGTCTGTAAACATCCTGGTGGTGACTCCATATAAGTAGTGTCTCCATATTTTCAACGCAAAGATTATAGCAGCTAACTCCAAGTCATGCGTAGGATAATTCATCTCATAAGGTTTCGATTGCCTAGAAGTATAGGCAATCACTTTATCTCCTTGCATCAACACTCCCTAATCCCCTCCTTGAGGCATCAGTATACACTATGTATCCATCACTATTGGAAGGCAAAGTCAAAATTGGTTCAATTGTGAGCCTATTCTTCAATTCCTTAAAACTATTTTGGCACTCTTCTGTCCACATAAACTTTTGATTCTTTCTTGTCAATTTGAAAAATGGAGCTGCTATTATAGAAAAGCTCTCCACAAACCTTCTATAATACCCGACCAATCCCAATAAACTTCTCACTTCTGCTACATTTTTAAGTGCTTCCCATTTCACAACTGCTTTTATCTGCCTCGGATCCATATGTACTCCTTGCTCTGAAATCACGTGTCCAAGAAATGCCACTTTCTTTAGCCAAAATTCACATTTTTCAAATTTGACATATAACTCTTCCTTCCTCAATGTCTTCAAAGCAATCCTTAAATGTTCCTCATACTCCTTGCCACTCTTGGAATAAACCAATAAGTCATCAATGAAGACTATGACAAATCGTTCTAAGAAAGGCTTGAAGACTCTATTCATTAAATCCATAAAGGGTGCAGGTGTATTCGTTAATCCAAAGGGCATAACTAAGAACTCAAAGTGCCCATACCATGTTCTAAAAGTAGTCTTTGACACATCAGACTCCTTTATCCTTAACTGGTGATAACCTGATCTCAAATCTATCTTAGAAAAGACCTATGCCCTTGCAATTATTCAAACAAATCATCTATGCATGGAAGTAGATATCTATTCCTGATAGTGACATGATTGAGCTTCTAGTAGTTCACACACATTCTTAACGATCCGTCTTTCTTCTTCACAAAAATGACTGAAGCTCCCCAAGACGAAGAGCTAGGCCTAATATACCCCTTCTCCAGTAACTCCTCCAACTGCTCTTTAAACTCCTTCAGTTCCGCCAAAGCCATTTTATAAGGCAGAATTGATATTGGAGCAGTACCCAGAAGAAGCTCAATAGGAAAATCAATTTTCCTAGGGGTGGTAGTCTTGGTAATTCCTCAGGAAATACATCTGGGAATTCGATGACCACAGGAATATCTTCTAACTTTCCTCTATCTACCTTCATGTGTACCACATAGGCTAAAAATGCTTCACACCCTTTCCTTATCATCTTTTCTGCTATCAGAGCCGAAACAATTCTAGGCGGACTTGCTTTCCTGTCCTTCATAAACACTACCCTTCTACCTTCTTCCAATTCGAACTCCACTATCTTCTGTTTGCAATCCAGATGGGCGTTATACTTTTCTAACGTATCTATGCCGAATATCACATCTAATCCCTCCATCTTTAATGGCATTAGATCTACTACTAAGTGTTTCCCACCAATACGTACTTCACAATCTCTATAGACTTGATTAATAATAATATAGTGGCTGATTGGAGTACTAACCATCAAAGGAGTATCCAATGGGCATATTTCTCTACCATTCACAATTTTACTTGTTGCAATAAATGAATGGGTAGAACCCTGATCATTCAAAACAACAACATTATCATCAAATAATGTAACCGTACCAGTCACAACTTCTGGAGTTAATTTTGCATCCTCTCGTGTCATTGCAAACACCCTAGCTGGCGCTTTCCCCTTGGTCTTCCTAAAGGATTCACTTTCTTGGCTACATCAGAACTTCTCAATTCAGTTGCAGTCATGTGTCCCACAGTCTCATTCCTCCCTGAAGCTTACATCTAAATTTTTTCCTGTTTTGCATACTGAAGGCACTTTTTAGCCATGTGTCCTTTTTCCCCACAGTTGAAGCAAGCTCCTACCAATTGGTAACACTCCCCTTTATGGAGTTTCCTACAGTGATCACATTTGGGGATGGATGACTTATGTCCCCCTCCCCTTCTGCTGCCTTCTGTCATTGAGCACTGCTAAGAAATAGTTTTTAATTGCCTAGATCTACTTGCACCGCTGCTCCTCTCCTCAAACTGCAGAGGGAAAGTCCTGGCACTCCTTTTTGACATAGGAGTACCACCTCCCCTCCTGACCTGTTCTCTTCCCTTCTTCTTTTTATTCACTGCACTCTTAATGTTCTCCATATTCTCGACCCTCAACGCTGCTTCATCTAGCTGTTAGAAATCACAAAAGTTCCGCGTCACTACCTTTTCTCTAATAGCCAGGTGCAATCTTGATTCAAATCTATGGCACTTAGCCCCTTCACTCATCATCATCTCAGTTGCATATCTAGACAGTTGCATAAAATGGCTCTTATACTCGCTCACTATCATCTCCCTCTATATAAGACTCAGAAATTCCCTCTGCTTTGGTTGGATCTACACTTTAGACAAATACTTCTTCTTATACACTACTAGTAAGTCCTTCTATGTCAATACTGGCGGTTTCATCTGACTTCCTGGCACACTCTCGCACCAATGCAGAGCATCTCCTTGTAGTAAGCGTGCAGTGTACATAACTTTCTCATCATCCTCACAATCCTTCTGATCCAGTATCCTCTCAGTCTTTCTCAACCAAGTCTCTGCTTCTTCTGGATCCGTTTTCCCATAGAAATCCACTGCTCCATACTTCCTCAGCTTATCAAACTACTTCCCCTTCTTAGTTGGGGCTAGAGCAGAAGTTTGTGGCATTTGGCCCATGGCCTAGATAAATGCATAAGCACATGCCTGAAACATCCTTGGATCCAATGACGTAGGCACTTGCTCCTGTGAACGAGGAGACTATCGCATCTATGATCAAACGGGCTCACTACCTTACCCTATAGAAGCCTCAGCATTTCCTGGGGCTACAGACTAATCAGTACTCTCCTCTCCTGGCGGAGATTTAGGTGCGATTGATCCTTGCAAAATTCCTTGTGTCCTTCTACGAGGTGGCATCTTACTCCTTCAAAATAAATGCTAACAATTAGCTTAGGTTTCATTTTAACCTTATTTTTCTACATGTGTGCATGATAAGCATGTCACTTATGCGATCAATCAATTCAACAAAGCAAACAATTAATCACACATCATACTAAATTATACAAATATGCATCCTAAGCCTAGGAAGAACCTAAGCTCTAATACCACAAGATGTTGGACCCCGTTTCCAGAGCCTAACTATCCAAAATATCAAAAGACGTGAACGTATCATCCTGTAAGGTTATTTCTATGGGATCTCTCTAACCAAAACTAGTTCCAGCAGTGGAATCATAAATTTACTTCATTCGAAAATTGTATCTTCATGTCTCTAGTTTATTTTGAAATGATAATCGTCTCATTCAGAGCTCTACAAATCAAGATATGATTAAAATACCGAAGTACGTTCAGTAAAACAATCAATTCAAGCTTTTTTTAGTCATTTCCCTCACTTTCTCTCCTTCAATCTTTTTGGAGTCGACTCCAATGGATACTAAAATTTTATTGAGAGATAAAGAAATAAGTTAGGAATCTCTTAGTTCAATAATCACTTCATTTGGTGATTGGATAATGGAGTTATGGCCCATCGAGTCAAACCTGATTATGTCCTCAATCATATTGTACCTATCTTGGGACAATTCATATAACTTTCACTAGAGAGATCTTATTAAGGTCGTTTTAGGATGGTTTTAAAGAGGACTTCTAGGTCTAAAACTTTTATGAAGACTTTGAAAAGTGAATTTTCCATTTGGAGGGTCATAACTTGGGTTCACCACGGCAAACTAAATGTTTTGCCACGGTGAAACCAGGAAATATTTCCCAGGATATCTCGGGAAAAGTTCGCCGTTGTAAACTAAATGTTTTGCTATGGCAAAAATAGGAAATATTCCCAGGGATCTCTCGAGAAAACTTCACCTAGGCCAACCTATAACTTTGCCGTGATGAAAACAGCTTTTGGGAAAAGTTCGTCGCGACCAAGTTTGACTTGCCGCGGCAAAACCTTCTAACCTGTAACTCTAACTCAACATTTCAACACTAAAACACACATACACTTCATATCAATTCAACTACTAAGTACTTTTGTTAAATTCTTAAATCTCCCCTTAAATAATTAATCCCATACAACCTTTCCAGTCTCTAACATGTTATTCTAAACCAAACAACAATTTACAATCACATACCTATTCCTCTTTCACAACCATCATCATACACCATAACAAATCCTCAAATTCTCATTCTCATTGCTAAACAAGTAAATATTTGAACAAGCTTTAATTACATATCCATATACACATCACACTTAAAACAAAATACTAAAGATGCTTATGTTTGATATGCCTATAAAGCTATCTGAAAATGTTCACTAACTTAGTACAAAAGTCTCTAACTATCTTGGAGTTTTCGATGCCTTGCAAAGATTTGCTAACCGTCTTGTTTTGCATTTGAGAAGGGGAAAAAGGATGGGTTGATCTACACAGCTCAGTGGATAATATATTTATAGCCATCAGCAATTGACTATAATTCAAGCATATGTATAGGTATAGCTAACAATTCAAGAATTTTCAATGTATTCTAGCAATTTAAGCATTGATCAAATTAGCGCAAAACTCATAACAGATAACATAACTTAGCCATCTAACAAAACATTCAAATGCATCATGCTTGACAATTCAAAGATGCAATGTACAAACAAATGGCTCGAGAGTTCCGTGGAACAAAACAAAGAAACCGAAGTTTACTCCGTGAACAAAACTAGTCCGATTTCTCAGGATCTCGTGGCCTCAAGCAGGCAGATGGGAGAAGGCTATAGGTCAATGTGCACGTGACTAATGAAACGAGTTCCTCTCTTTCCCAATCATAAACAAATTTCATGCTCAATTCAGTCAAACACAAATTCCTAATCTCATACTTCTTTTACTTTTTTCTTCTTTTCTTTTATACAAATATCATAACCTTTTCCAAGACGTAACATAATCATAATTCATCATGCATTTTCAACATTCACAACAATTTCAAATTTTAAGCAATTCAAAAGCAGTAATTTAACATACACACACATAGGCAAGAATTTGCCCAATTACACAATAACTATAAATACGTCACCCACCTAATTCGTTTGCAAAATCCAACTCAATTGTGCCTTACCTTTTGCTCTTGAGTAGGGTTTTCTTGATTTCCTAAAACAAACCAATTTCTCATTCAACCCACATTCAAATGGAAATTCATAAAGCTTCAATAATCCAAAGTAAACTTAACTTACCCATAATATATCTAGGATAGAAAACTAAAACCTAGTTTAGAAATTCATGAAAAATAAAATGGGTTTCTCTTCTCCTCTTCTTTCTTCCAATATTAACCCATTTCTCTCTCTAATCTCTTTTATGTTTCTACCCAACAAAGAAGAAGAGATGAACTAACCTTAACAAACTTGATTTCTCTTCTTCCTTCTTCTTTCTCCTTCTCCACGAATTTTCTTCTTCTTTCCTAGCTTCTTTATGTTTTCTCTCCTTCTTTCTTTCTTATCATGATTTTATCTTCTCCTCTTCTAATTCAAGACTACATTTTATCTTTGTTTTTCCCATTTTACCCTTCATTTGTCTTATTCTTCCAATTTTACCCCTCTTTTGTCTCTTTATCTATTAACTCCTTAAGCTAACTTAATTCTAACATTCTCTAATTAATAACCCTAATTTCCTATTCATGCTTACTAAATTTAATGACCCAATTCTAAGATAAAATAAACAAATTGTAATTAAAATAAATTAAAAATTAAACAAATAAATCAATAATAATTGAAAAAATTTTCCAGGGCCCAACAACTAAGTTATTTGGACTTCATGCGTGCAACGTGTAGGTAATGTCTGACCACATAACTTCCTACGATGCTAGCCATGCGGCCACTATCATGCACTTATCATTCCACCCTTTCCAAATTGTCCTTGTCCTCATGGACAAAAGATGGATACGCCCTTGCAAATCTCCGAAGGTTTTTCCTAAGTTGCATCCGTTGCTGTGGTGCCCTTCCATTGGATCAAGACCTTTGTGTAAGTTTTCTTAATCTCTTTCAATTGATTGATCTTCTTGAAAAATTCATGCATAACTTCCTTAGTTTTTTTTCCCCTATTTATCCCATGTTTTATGAAAAAAGTTCCCATTCAGACAATTTAGACCAGGAGCCTTTGAGCCATTCATTTTGAAAACCACATCTTTTATTTCATAATTAGTGATAGGTACGATAAGAGTAGAAGTTTCTCCCGCCAGTATCCTTGTAGAGATAAATTGTTTAAGGTCCTCCATAAAAGTTCTGGTATTCCCCTCAGTTCCTAAAAGACTTTTGAAAAAATTCAAAGCTTTCTTATTAATCTCTTCTTGTCTATAGATGACTTCACCAAAAATAGATTTTATAGAGCATATGTTGTTAGGATTTCTTATAACTAACATTGCATTGAATAAAAACTTTGTACACCTATCTAACTGACTTTATCTCTCTAATAAATCAATGAAAAATGATTATCCACTGCATTTTTTAATAAATATCCTCCCTTAATTTGACAAATTTCCATCACTAGGATTTGTTGCCAGTAAGTTTTGAACTGAGGAGAATCCATTTGTAGCTTCCTTAATCTACTTTTTTGTAATCCGCCCTTTTCTTACATTCAAAAACTTCAATTCGTATTTAATATAGTCTTGAGCTTTTATAAGCAGATGAACTGCTTAGTACCATACATCTCAATGTCCATTCCCTTGATTATAGCTTCCACAAATCCATCCACGTTAACAAAGAAATTATTAAACCTGAAGGGGAACTTGGGACTAACCTTTTTAGATAGGTTATTGACCTTGATGGGAGTGTGATCAGAGAAACCTAGGTCCAAAAATGCGGCTTTTCTTTCTAAAAAGGGGCTTAACCAATCTGAAGTAATTCACACGTTAATACAACACTTAGAAAACGATATTTAAGATGCACAAGAAGGGGGGTTGAATTGTG
>JAOSBN010000006.1:15021009-15026009 GCA_027563595.1 Erythroxylum suave
TGTTTTGTTCTTTTATTTTTGAGTCTTAGTTTTCCTGGATACTAGATAAACTTTTTGATGTCTTTTCTTGGTTGATCTAACCTTTGCTGAATTTTGTAATTATTTCATTGGCTATAAAGATATGTTATTTGTTCATACCATGTTTATCATCTGCTCTAAATGGTTGTGCTTTAATTCTTTCAATATTGCAGACAATATTGTGTTTAAGTGTGGGGAAGGAAACTAAACAATTTATTCGTGCAACATTTTGGCCAGTTAATTGTCATTTGTGTGTTATCTTTTAAGTCTTGAAAGTGGCCCTTGAGGTGAAATTGAAATTGCATGCATTTTGTCCATGTTCTTCCAAGTTTCTGTAAACTTTCGCCACAGCGACAATTTTCCATATCATCACTTCGCCACAGCCAACACTTAAACATTTGTTTTTGCCATAGTTCGCAGTGGCGAAAAAATTTCTCGAACAAACTTCGCCGCGGCCAACTTTAGATTTCGTCGCAGCAATAATTTTCCAACTCATCACTTCACCACGGCCACCACTTAACAAATGCTCCCACACTGAGTTCTTAATACTTCTGTGATTGAAATTTTGAGAAATTCAAAGTTTTACATGTACTTTTGGAAAACTAGCCATGCTTTCAAATGTTAGTTGAATTTTGACTAATTCCATTTTTAATGTTTTCAACAAAAAGTAAGTGAGGGTTCGTTAAGGAAGCTGCACTGTGCGTTTTTAAACCTTGAGATTGCTTAATTGAGACAGTAACCCTATTGGAAGGATATTTGGGCCTGAATTCTTTCATTTGTGTGTATCTGCTTAATTTTATATCTCTCTAGAACTTGTTTTAATTCTTAATCGAGGCTTGATGAACTAAATTTTGTGAAAATGAAAAAGGGATTCATTGCAAACCCTTCTCACCCAAACACAAACACAAACACAAACACAAACCCTATACACTTTACCATTGCTAGCCCCTTTAAGCTATCTTTTTGTGTGCATGTACACTTTTATAAAAATGATGTAAATATTTTATTTTCAGTTTTCTCAGTTTGAGTGCTTATGACTAGAATTCATGGGTTGAAAAAAAACAAAAACAAAAGCAGTGTATATTTACAGACCAGTGTGATGGTGTGCCACTACCATAGTTCAGTAATAAATAGATAGTGAGACCTTTGGTACTTAAAATGCACCAGTTTTAAGTGTCTTAAGTAGTTCCTTCTACCATTTGAGGAACTTGGTTTGAGTCTTATTATGATATTTGTCTTTCAAAATTGTTTTGCAGCGTTAAAAAAAGAAAAAAAAAGTTGTTATGTTAGAATTTTAAATCTTTTCTTTGGAGTAGCTGACGCTCATTTCATGAGATATAATTGTGATACATGTCACTCATTTTGTTTCTTTTACTCCATCTATATCACTTGGCCTTTATTCATCATTACAACAGTGAAGGTCCTTTTGATTTGCAAAATTATAGTTCTTGTGGTGGAGAGGTAGAACTACCACAAGCCTATGGTAGAGAATAAATTAAGTAGATTTTTGAGCAAAAATTATCCTCAGATAAGTGAGTTGAGAGCTAAACACTTTTCCCTGAGATAAGTCTCTTTTGCTCATTCTCTCGGCTTAAATTCTTGTGGTGTTGATCTTCTTGGCATTCTTTCAACCAACTTTAGTTGATTTATGAGAAAATGGTTTAATTAATTTTCTGCTCTCATTTTTAAGCATGGTCAGTTTTTCCTTTTGCACTTGTATTCCTTTGACATTGATGAGCTTTGTCCAGGAGTACAAGGTCTAAGTGTGGGGGAATTTGATTGAACCCAAATTTTCATTATTGTTCAGTGACATTCTTTATATTTTTGTTGTACTTTTCGGCTCTTTTTGTTGGATATTGTACCTAGTTTATTTCAAGTGTGCTTGATTTGAATTAACATAGTTTGAGGGTAAAATTGTCATAATTAATTAGTAATTTCACTCACTTGATTTATGGGACAATTAATATTGCACACTATTGTTTTTCCTTGCAGGACACTCAAGAAGTAGAGCTAGGAGTGAAGACCAAGAAATTGCTGAGCCATTGAATCAAAGAAGAGAACCATTCGGGACAAGTTAGCCGCGGCGAACTCCTTACTTCGCTGCGACGAAGGATGTGAATCAATAGCCAAATGCTCTTGGGAAAATTTGGTCGCAACGAACCGACCTTCAAATCAATAGCTCAAATGCTTCGGGAAAATTTGGTAACCTGAAACCCGAGTCATTTTTGGAAAATCCATTCACCCATTCTTATGACCCGACCCGAATATCATTAAAAAACCTATTTTGGGATAAGTAGCAAGGGGAGAGGTGGTAGAAAAAATTCCTTCACTTTTCCTTCATCATTTTCTCCGAAAAATACATCTCCTTCTCCTCCCACATTTTCTTCCACTGTCAAACATCCATTATGGGTGATTCAGGAGCATCCCGGGTTGTGAAGTTTCTGAGTTCTATGAACGGTTAGGCGTTTTTTCTCCTCTTGAAGGTGCAGCGATGGCTAGAGTTCAATGGGTTGAAAAAGGGGAGTAGCTTAATCCTTAGTTTAGCTATGAGTTTATATATCCTAGGTCTAGGATTTATGATTTGTCGATGAGCTATTTGATTATAGTTTTAAACAATTTTCAGATATTCCTTATATGTTGGATGGATTGGTTATTGTAGAACTTTGAGTTTAAATGTATGAAGTTTCATATATGTCTATTTGAAATCTTTTTGACTCTCTATTATCTTGCATGGTTGTGTTTGATGTTGAGATGATTTTGGATTACATTTGACCGATTGCATTAGCTAATCCAATTATACACACTAAGAGCGCTTAACAGGATTTTTAAAAATGAAGTTTCATTAATTAAGATCCTGGACTTGAAAAGTCTTTCAAAGTTCACATTTTTGGAACTTAGTGATTTCTACTCTCTCTTTAATCATTTCGAACAATGATAGCCAAAACTCACTTTCAAAATGACTTTATCATTATATAGTCTTTTTGTTTTTCAATCTTCGGTTTAATATCTCCCGAAAATCATAAAACATTTGTTTTTACATTTAAATTAGTTCTATCAGTCAATTTGAAAATAAAAAACCCCCTTTTCTCCAAATTAGTTTGTAGCATGACATATAGGTTAATTTAGATTCAATTGTTTATGTTCCGGTTAAGTGAACGACCCGAGGTTGCACCCTATAGTGCAATTCTTGGAATTCTTTGATTCAACCTCCAAGAGCTTAGTGAAACAAAGGTTAAATCACCTTTACCTTTGGAGCCTTTCTTATTGCTCTTGTTGTTTCTTCTAGATTGAACTTTCTTAAACTTCTCTTCTTAATAATCAACTTAATGTTGATCTTCCTTCTACTATATTAGATCTGGCATTGATAACTTTTCACATTCTCAAACTTTTTGTACTAAGGACTATTCTGTACTTTAATACTACCTTTATTCTTTGGATTCATTGTTAGTTCTTCTACTTCCATTCTCACACTATATTCTTCTGAACTAGTTACCTCTAACCTTATTAATTCCCTGTAGTCACCTTTTTTAAAAAAATTTCCTAGATGGTTTCCACTCTTTTCTTTAAGCTTTCAAGGAGGGTCTCCATTGATAAGTAACCAAGACTTGGTCCTCCTTTAGGGAATTCACATCTACCAGCCTCAAAATAGGATTAGAATCCTTCATTTCCTTAGAGATGTCTATGATAACACATAATTTAACAAATCCTACTCTTTTCGTCATGGCACTATTTTCATCCATACATATAGGCTTCCCCAAATAACTAGCTACCATACTTAAACCCTTTATAGTCCAATACTCCAATGGAATATTGTGTATATTCACCCATAAATGTATGTTCTCTATTTTTATCTTTTCAAGCTCCATACCTAATTGTCAATTCTGAAGGAAGATAGGAAGTTATGACATATGCCACGATCTTTCTTCTATCACCTTTTGGGCTTCAGTTTTTTAGCTGAAAATTAAGTTATCATCCTTTGTCAGCATTACCTCCTACATACCTCTTCCTTTTCGATTCCTTTGAGTCTATGCTTGTATCACTGTAAATAGAGGCCCTTTTTTCCATGAAAAAGAATATAACCTAGGCTTCCTAAGTCCTAGCACCCTCCTATAAAATGTCGATAATTAGAGCCATCATGAGCTTTCCCCCAAGTTTAACAAAAGGATAAATAAAGAGAAGTATCTGAGTTGTCCTCAATAACTTGTTTCTAGGTTTTTTTAGTTTCTAAAAGATTCTTAACCAAGTTTATAAGTTGTGTTGAGTGGGATAAAGTGGGGGATTAGGTTAAGGAGGTAGTTTAAGGAGGCTGGGAATGGGGGATTTTAGTTGGATTTGGCAAAGGCGAGAAAGTTAAAGAAGAGGGGGGGTGAGGAGGACAAAGAAGGAAAACCTTTTTCCATCAATTTGTTTACATAATTCTAACCAGTGTGCAAAAATTTAAAAATCGTTACCATAAACGGTAAAGAAAATCAAGAGGAGAAATTAAGATAAACGGAAAAGACAAGGTTAACCTTAATAAGGGAATAAATAGTAAATTAGATAAGACGAGAAGGAGTAAGGAAGATGTTGAGTTAAAGAAATGGGATCTGATAGGAGTATGAAAGAGGATGGAGGAAAAAGAACAATAAAATCAGAAGCTTGAAAAAGTGAAGATGCTAAGTTGAAGCAATGGGATCCGATAGGAGTATGGAAGAGGATGGAGGAAAAACAATAATAAAATCATAAGCTTGAAATAGTGGTGAATCCATGAAGAAGAAGAAACTAAAACTAGGAAAGATGGGGGAGCCTCTCACTCATTTTGAAAACAAAAATTGAAGTTGATAAAGCAAAAGTGGATTTAATTGTGAACTTACCTTACCCTACAAGCGTTAGAGAAGTTTGATCTTTTCTTGGACATGTAGGATTTTATCGTAGGCTTTTTAAAGATTTTTTCAAGTTACACCATTATCAAAGTTGCATAAAAAGACAGTCCATTTGAATTT
>JAOSBN010000006.1:15031009-15039869 GCA_027563595.1 Erythroxylum suave
TTTTTTAGATTTGTAACTTCTTGCATCGGTGGATCAATAAGAATTGTCGAGTCAAACCAGGTGGATAATGCAACACCTTAAAATTTTCAATTGTAAGGTAAAAATAAAATAGAAGAATAACCAATAAAATGTAAAAGCATGATAATGAAAAAAAATACCATTATAAAGTTGACTTTTAGCCTAGGACACACAATTATTGGATAAGAATGTAAGGATTCGATAATTTGTTGGCCATCGTTAGTACAAAAGAATTCCACATCGACAATATAACTGTTTGTTGCCTAATATAGAAAAGAAATGTCAGAAAAGAGAGGGAACTTATTTGAGGTTTTACCAATTATAAAGAATAATAGAGCATGTATATTACTATTTGCTGGCAAGAACTAATTTTTGCATAATTGAGAGTTTGCCATCTTTGTTGATTTCTTTCTGATCCAAGAGTTCAACAACCACAGCCAAAATATCTATCACATGTTAAATATAAATATCGTCAGATATAATAGGAAAAACTAGTCAACATTGTATAAAGAAATAGATAGAGGATCTAACCAATTGATTTTTCCTTGTCGTTTATATAATTGATAAGATCCGTGAAAGGTGTATAGTTAAATTTCACGGGGATGATGTTGTCATCATCTGCTACAGGTTCAATAACAGTGAAACTTGTAATTATCCACTGTATTTTTAAGTCCTCAGTTTGGTACTTAGGCGGAATTGCCTTCACAACGGCATTACAAATGATATATTTTTTATTCGACTGCAAAATATGACTCATTTGTTGAATATCATTGTTAAATGTAATACCTTCAACCTATGATCCCTGTTAATAATAAAGAAATTGTTAATAATAAAGTAAGAAAAAAGGAAGAATTTGAATAAAGAAAGTATAATTGTTATACCTCAAATCAAAAAAGATAAACTTTTGTCTCTAAAAATGGCATACTTGGTGATGTGACAATATGTTGTTTTTCTTGGACAATAATTTCACATGATCACCATTGAGCATTAGGTAAAATATCCTTGATCAATAAACTTTCTTCCATCCTAAAATAATTTATTTAATAAAATAATAAGGTAAAAATAATTTTTCTATATACGGAATGAAATTATATCAACTTGAACAAAACAATTAATATACCTTCTGTCAATTTTATACTTTATAATTTGACCAATTGAAATATTTCTTGGAACACAATATTTCTTTTTTTTAATCAAGCTTTGAAGACTCAAAAGTTCCTTGAATAATCAGAACCTTAACTGATTCAGGAGTTTGAGCTCTTGACAGAGCCACATATAGCTGTCCATGTGAGAATACAGGCTGACGGAGATAAACTCCTATAAAATCAAATGTTTGACCTTGGGATTTATTTATGGTCATTGCAAAACATAAATGAATAAGGAATTGTGTTCTGATAAAAGGTATTCCCTTTTTTTTGTTTTTTGAAGATTGCAAAGGAATCTTAGGTATAAAAACTAATTTCCTTTTGTGAGGTTCAAACATAATTTCTGCAAAAATTATATGGTCTTTTAATCGTATACATATCAACCTTGTCCCATTGCATAGTCCCTCAGTTGCATTCAAATTTCTCAGAAGCAAAATTAGGGAGCCTTCTTTGAGCAATAGTTTGTGCAGAGTTAGGCCTTTAGGATTTAAAGAATTGAGAAAATCTTCATAATTTGCTTGATGCCTTCGATCAATCGTTTTGTTAAAACTCATATATGAATAGACGTTTCCTGAAAATTTGTTAATCATCATGTCATCAATTTTATCAACACGACCATTTGTTGGACACAATACACATCTATTTATCATCTGATATGGATCAGATGAATATAAGCTTAGGTCAGGGAAGGCATTTTAAAGTAACCTGGTGAAGGCAATGGGGCATTAGAAACATGTAATTGTAATTTAAAAAAAAAAAAAATCGATAGTAAAAATACATTATGAAAAATCTGTTAACCTGTTAAGAGACTCATCCTTGTTATAATAAGGAATAACCGGTTGTTTTGGCAAGGATGTTTGATCTTGCTCATCGACTGGCTCGGTGTCGTTCCCTACTCGTAATAAAAATTCACAAAAATCTAGACGTGACATAGGTCTCATATTTATCGTTAAAGAGAATTTACGCATCTGTTGCCAGAGATGTGCATTTAGAAAACTTGAATCAATTAGTTGTTGTCTTATAGCTTGGTTAATAATAGGCAAGGTTTAACAAAAATCACCACCAAATACAACAATTTTTCCTCCAAAAGGTTGATTAAAGTCCATGATATCTTGAAGTAAATCATGAAATGCTTCAATGGCTTCTTATTTTGCCATAGCAGCCTCGTCCCATAAGATAAGATTAGATTCAAATATCAATTTTGTAATACTGCTTTGCTTACTTAACTGGCAAACTTTTTTCTTTGAAAATTCAAGTAGGAATTTAAATTGCAACAACAATTGCAATATGTCCTTGTGATCGTAAATTTGTAAGGAGAGCTTGGTACAAGAAAGTCTTCCCAGTTCCACCAGAACCATAATTAAAAAAACTTTCACCACTTGAAACCAAAACATAATCCAAAATCAAATGAAATATGTATTTTTGCTCGTTATTCAACCTTGATTGTAATAATAGGTCTTCTGGATCAACCTGTATATTCTTCTCACTTTGTATTTCTTTAGTTTGATGTTAGTGATAATCAACATCAAACTGATGATCAGCAAAATGGTAATCACTTAAGCTTTTCCCTATTTCTCCAGAGATTAATTAATATCTTGAAGGGCCATCGTTGTAATTTGATCAGATGTACACGCATTATAGGAAGAAACATATTGGTAGTCAGAACAAAGATCATCTTTGAATGTTTCCCAGAGTTGTTGTGGATTTGTTGGTGAACAATAGAATAAAAGTGTAGCAAATAAAAGTCTAAGTGATGCTGGCATTTGAAACATAACAGCTTCCTCTAAAGTTTGTTGTATATAAAAATCAGACACTAGCAATCCTAACTACAGTGCAGCCTCCCTGAAATAGTTCTTTTTCTCACCATTAGCAGTCAACAAGTCATCAAATGATGTTGGTCCTTTAATATGTGTGAGGAATAACGTCAAGTAATATCTTTCTCCTTCTTTAGGATCAACAGTAACCAATCTTCCTATTACTTTCTTTCGACTTCTTTCTGACCATGCTTTTGTCTTTCGATTCCAAATAAAATGTTCCAGAAAATCTTTATACAAACATTTCATCTCTTTTACCTTTTTATTTGTCAGATTCATCTTGAAAAATTCAGTCAGCATTATTTTCGAGAAGTCAAATTTTCTCAAAAAATAAAACAAAAATGCATTTTTGTTAAAGGAAACAAACTGCTGATATGGAAGATGAACCTCAAGTATATAAACTGACCGATTAATCTCTGCCAGATGAAATTCATATATATGCCACAAAGCTTCAGGAGGTGAAATCCAACAACCTTCTTGAAAATTACTGATTTCATCAATATCAGTTGCGGTCTCTTGATCGACAACACTAAAATTGGCAAGATTATGGCCTTTAAAGATATATTTGTATAAGTATTTAACAAGCTTAACATATTGAACATATTTCAACATTTATGTGACAATCAATTAGCATCGAGAGGTACGGATTGTGAGGAACCACCCACCTATTATCAACCTTATGTCTGCAAATTTTGGCTTTCTTGCCATCATCTCTTTGCCTATAACATGGATAACTATCTTCACCATGAACATTGAAAGGAGCAAAATTCTTGAGATAATGGTTTTTGCACACACCATTTCTCATACAAGGGCAATCTTTATTCATAACACTATAAGGACCATGAATCATATGCTTAATAACAAGAGAATATAATCGTGGATTTTGATCAAGATTTAGTATTTAAGTAGATATGATTTGATCATAAGAATCTGGATTTGATAATTTAGAATGCAGTTTAAGTATCAACAATAAATGAGCATGACGGAATCCACGCTTCTGAAACTCAATAACATAAACAAATGCAGCCACATCTCCAAAAATTTGTTTTTTTTTATCAACTCATTTTTAAGAATTTCAAATTTTGCTTTGAATACTTTAACCAATAAATTCGGTCTATCTTGTGGCTTTTCATGAAATTTAAGATTATCTTGTATCTCTTTCCACATAGGGTTGCAAGTCATGGTGAGGAAAATATCTGGTTTACCATACTTTTACACTAGAGCCATTACATCAAAATAACGTCATTTCATGTCCCTTGGACCACCGACAAATGAAGCTGCGAGCACAACTCGACAACTAATTCTACAACCTTCTGTTTGACCAATGGTAATACAATCCAAAACACCTTGTAATATTTTTGTTCGTATCTCATTTTGTCTTTTTCTATGGAAACCAAGTCGAGATGTTTCAATCTTTATATAAGTACCCACAACAAATTGCTGAAGCAGTCTTAAGCTATGAAGCAGTATAGATTCATCATTTTCTCTTATTTGGAGCCGACAGCAATAATATTCTCTAGCATAAACAAAACTATCTTCACAGTATTCTTAATCAGCAACTAATAGTAAAGAAAATTAATTTCATAAATAAAATGGTGAAATTAAATAATATTTTAAAAATGGTAAAACGAAAAGACAAACTTGCCTGTATTTTCTACAGTGAACAATTCAGATGGATCAGTAAAGGAGTTGAAATGAACATCATTTCCTTCATCTAAAACATTGCTCCTATTTCTCTTTGAAATGAAACACTTAATTCCACGATGCCATCCAAATTCACCACGAGGAAATAAAAGAGGATATTGAAGGGTGTCATAACATGCATAGTAAGACTGAATCCTATAAGTTGTACCCGAGTGAGTATAGTCTATATAGTAGCCATTTGTGATGTAGTCGGAAGATTATAAACATGTTGATCAAGGCCAGGATAACACCTTAAAATTATTGCATGATTCTCAAGTGATGGAATGTCCCTGAGACTTCGAAAGAACTTGGCATAAGGATTATCCTATAGAATTGTCATAATCAATTTTAATGTATTCTCACAAAGTTTATGATAGTTGTCAGTCCTTCTTTTCAGTTCTTCATCAGTATCAAAGAAATAGAGTTGAATGCCAGATACCTTATTAGTTGTTGGAATTAAACTGTCAAGAAAATGACAAACTTAACCTTGAACACGAAATGTATAAACCCCTTCCTTATTTTTTGTTAGTTCTCGATCCTACCTAGCTCCATAGGAAGTAAAAGCTACATTGTTATTATATGTACAGACGTTCTTTCTGAAGTATTCTGATTCTTCATCATTTTCAATAAATAATCGTTTCAAAGCATATCGCATTTGAGGAGCAACAATGGAAATTTGTCTTGATGAACAACAGAATGATGGAGGTTCAAGATAAAAACTCTTGCCATGACAATTTGGAACAAAATGAAGTTGTTGAGGTTCAACAGGTAAATTCAGCAGAGACATTAATTTTGAGGAAGAACGACGATAATTTATCCCTTAGAATATATAAAAATAAGATGATCAGTTCGTGCAGCATTAATATTAAAAATAGTAAAAATATAGCTAAAAAAATTTATACCTTGATCTTCAACAAATATCATTGAGTTAGGTTGATCGAACGATCAATTTTGTAGTAGCTGACCATTAGATTGACGAATAAAAAATTGATTATGAGAAGGTTCACTATCAATGATAGAATAGGAATGTTGATTACCAACTGTTTGACAAAGTGAAGGCAAAGTAGCGTTTCTCTTTTTTGCAGCACGAGTTTCTCTAAGTCGTCGTAAGAATTCTTGTTTTTTATTTTTTGGCATTTCAGCATACTTTTGACGTCTCTTGGCATGTCTATCCATATCTAAACGCAAATAACATCTACCTTCTTTATATATCAATTAATAATATATTTTAAAAATATTAAAATATCTGTACTAAAAATATTTGAGAAACACTAACGCAAGTACAACTATATATATATATTGTCAATATTATTGAATGAGATATATATAAATATATATATTATTAATATTAGTCAACGAGGCTTAGTAATATTAATAAATGTTGCCTATAATTTAAAAATGTCAAAATATAACTTGACAAAAAATGAAGCAATAATGTCAACTTTATCGGTGAATATAAGACAATACATCTGACAAATCATAGATTTAATAAAGAGCTTATCATGAAGCGATAAAATCTACTGTATCAATTAATATAACAAAATACATCTAATAAACCATACATTTAACAAAGAAGGTCAAAATTTTAAAAAGTTTGAATGATAATATTGGTTAAATATACTGTGAGATCAATAAAGGATTAGAAGAAATAAAAAAGGTTAATTCATGCTAGTGAGTGAGCATATCGAAAAAGTAAAATTGTGTACTTAAGTTATTAAATATGGATAAATAAAGAAAGACAGTGATTATCATATTATTGAAAAGGTGATAAACGGGATGAATGCAACAAAATTTTATATAATGAAAATTTTGACAAAATTAAACATACCTGAATAGTGCAAGAATGAACAAGAAGAAAACCTAAAAAAATTAAGGTTAAATGTGGTTAGGAAATATAATTTCATAAAATGATACATTTAAAAGATTAAATGCGGTGAACGACAAGTTCGAGATGTGACAATTATGCAAATCAAAACTGTTGAAAATTATTTACCATGTATTTTGCACAAATATAATAACTGCAAAAATAAAATCCTCAAGTTTGGTAAGAATTTTATATAATGTGACAGTAATGGAATTTTTAATTTATCATTTCCATATTTGAGATATAATTGAGCTAACAAGTAAATGAAATTATAAATATGTATGATTATTGTGTTTTCTCATTCAACATTAATAAGATAAACAGAAGAGTCTACAGTGTAATTATTTGCAATTACAAGTTATTAATTTGCTTCGTGTGCTTCCTCTAATGCATATACAAGAGACAATGTATTTAATAAATTAAGCCACCCAACTTTGGTCTGCCCTATCGATCATTTGCATAAGAATCTAGGTTAATTCGTTATGAAAAAATTTTATTACCAAAAAAGCTTAATAATTAATAATTATCACAAGTTACAATGGTGACTAACAACATATAATTAATAATTATAATAATTATATTTAATATTTAATTAAATTAACTCTTTAATATATAAACTAACACTTACACACACAAAAAAGTTAAGAAGTCGCGCTTGTGAGTTCTGACTAATAAGTGACGTGCATCAGGCGTAACGATGAATTGAAAGGTTAAAGAATTCGAGCCATCAAGAAAGGGACGGTGGTATATTTAAAAGTTAATGGAATAAATAAATTAATAATAATTAATAATTAAGAATAATATAAACATAACAATAAAAGTGAGAGTATAAAAACACACGGTTATGACCAATAAATCACAAGCATGCATGAATAATATAAAATACAAAGTAAAATGCACGTCTACGACTTTTGAATATATTACATAAATAGTGTTTATTAATAATGTTGGCAGTTAGACAACATGAAAGGACACAAAATGAACAGCCACATAACATACACAAAATGAATAGCCACATAACATAACTTCCGTCGGTTATGTTTATTCTCACATAAAAGGAGAATTCAAGGAGTAGAAAAAAAATATGTTCATTACAATAAAAGAGAAAAACTCTCTCGTTCTTTCTCACATAAAATACACCATCAAGAGATTAGAGTTTGAGACGTGGATTAACGGTGACTCTAGTAGCCAACCGTGAAACGTGGATTATCAAATAGAGAATCGATCAATCGCTTCCGCATTAAAGTCAGTCCTTATATATATTAATCGACATTGGTATTAGAGCAAGGTTTTCATTTACGTCGTACTTTGTCTCTTGTATTTGTTTTATATGACTGTCATATAAAAACGAAAACGACATTGATATCTTAAGCTTTGTTCTCTTTGTTTTTTTTGTTTCATTATTCATGCACATATAATCTTGTCTTTATTACATGCATTAGGAGATCATGTGCAATGAAAAACTAAAATGGGTCTTGGATTTTCGATTTTTGTGCGTAAAGATACATAAAAACAGAAAGTTGTTGATTAAATATGCATGAGATTATCTTGGTTTTAATTTTGTAATTGGTTTCACGGAAGCCGAAAAACTTTATTTTTTCTCTTTAAAACATTCTCTCATTTTTTTCATGTTTATAGAAAGAGACCAACGGTTAAAAGCATAATCATTAAAGGCTTTGGACAAATGTTATCTCCATAAATGAGTAAATCCATTCAAGACTTTTAATAGCTGTTGTGTTTTTTTTTAAATGACAAACCGCAATGGTTAATGCAAGTTATGGGTTTGAAGTATATATATTGTGTACGTGACTTTTAGATATACGTTCTCGTTTTTAGTACGAAGTGAAAACCAGAGAAAGATTGGGTTTTTACATTTTGTACGGGAAATTTTTTTTAACGAGACAGTGTCTCTATTTAAGTGGGAGAGTCAGATGTTGGTTTTAATGGAAAATTCAGTCGAGGCTTTCTCCCACGCATGGTATATATTAAAAAAAAAAGAATTTGGTTATAAAAGATGGACTCCTTGAAAGAAGTGCATGGTACATTCAAAGATGTGTATGGTAAACTTTAAAGGCAATTGGAAAAATGTGGTGTTAAATGCATTTTTGGACAAATGTATCAACGCGTACCATAAACTCATTTATTATTATTGTCTAAATGAAGTTTTTTCAAATATGTGCACGGAAAAACGGAAAATTCATAATTGATGATTATTGTTCATTAATTTCCGTACGTGATGAATTAGTTTTATATGATCACTAACAAGTAATTTAGTTTTTGCTTGTTTATTATTTCATGAAAAATTTAGATTAATTTGTTTAATTATGCAAATAAGT
>JAOSBN010000006.1:15043070-15055659 GCA_027563595.1 Erythroxylum suave
TCACAAAGACACACTCCAATTCAATTTTCAAGCACAAAAATCACATTAATTCACAATCACATTTCTAAACACTTATATTGGGAAATGTCATGAATGCATGTACAATCATTACATATGCAAAATTCACTATTCACGTGCATATATGAATGCATAAACATAGCCAAACAATTTTAAACACTCCTATCCCATTCCAAATTACTATCTTACCCTTCCCATCGGTGATGGGATGTTACAAAGTTTGTTCTCTAAAGGCAATTTTGGTCAAGAGAAGTGGAAAATATAAAGAAATCTTTGAAAGATCCATCGAAAAATAAGATCAACCTCTTCATTACAAGAATACTCAATAGAAGACAATCAAGGAGATTAGAATGATGATAAAATTCAATTTGTTTTTCTTTCAATTTATGCTTGATTTCATATTTGATACGTCTAGTTAGTTTTTAGGTTAGATGAAACTTAAGTCAATACTTTGCTATGATTTGATTCTTTTGTTAATGCATTAGTTTGATTGTTATATTGGATCTGATTTTGTGTTTTATCTATAATTTGATTTTGTACGTAAAGATTGAGAAATCAAAGGTTTGAATAGATCTACTATAATTGGAAGGAGTGATTGTAACTGATAGTTGTGTTTTGCATGATGTTTTAGGGTGTGATTTGTTATGTAATTAGTTTGAAATTAAGTGTTGAGTGTGGATTTAGGGTTTAATTACGTTAGTTTGTGTGTTTAAGTGTTTTTATGGGTTTGTTTAAATCTTTGAGCTTAATTGTTATATTTTTAAGGTACCTTGATGTGTGTGCTAGTGTTGTAGGGCAAATAAGGAAGAATAATAAAGATTTGAAGAGTTTTGGGCCAAAAGACATCAGCCATGATTATGCACATTAGCCACGATCGTGACAGAGAAGGAGGAGCCAACAACTGCCAGGCCACGATCATGCACATTGGGCTACGATCGTGACAAAGAACGTCAAGTTAGGCCATGATCGTGCATATTGTGCCACGATCGTGACAGAAAAGTTACAGCACCGGATACGATTGTGCCCTACGTTGGGCTAACATGAAAACTAAAATTTTGAGTGATTTTTTAGATCGTTTCAACCCCTACTTTGACCAAGGGCTTCCACAGAATAAATAGAACATTACATGACAACCACCATCAGTCTTTCGAGAGCCTAGAGACTCATGAAAAGAGTGAGATTCTGTCAAAATTCGAGAGAAACTTAGAGAGAGATCAATCGATTGAGGAAGGAGATGAAACAAGAGAGACAAGGAGATAAGTTTGACATGATGCACTTCCCAGAACAGGCCGTTTCCCGCAGTCACTCCCTCCGAGATCCATTCCGATAGTATTTCTTATTTGTATTTTGATTTCATTGATGTATGAAATTTAGATATTGATTGGAAATATTGTTTTTGAGTGTTGATTAGCTATTTATACTCACCTTCGGGTTTTTAATTCTTAAGATTAATAAGGTTTATTCGATTGTGTTTTCTTTTGATTTAATAGTGATCCAATTTCGATTCATCATAACTTGGCAATAAACTAAGAGGGTGAGCCAGGCAAAAATCATCAATTTGGGCTAATGAGAGTTAGGTGAATCCATAGTTAGAGAGCTAAATCAAACCGATAGAGTTTAATAATGAGAGATCGAGCATAGATTCTCGGTAAGTTAATAGACAATTTTGGAACTAATTTATGTTTTGGACCAATTGTGGATCGAGAGATCTCAATTTCCATAATTTGAATTAAGATTATCAATTAAGGTTAATAATTATAACTCAAGAGAAAGTAACTCACCCTAGGATCGTCTAGACCCGTTAAATTAGACATTACATAATTGGTTAGATTTTCTTTAGTTTCGAATTAAATCCCCCTTTGTCTCACTTGGTTATTTCTAGGTTGATTTTCATATTGTTGGGTGAGTTTACCATTTTGTGACTTTTGGTACTTTAAATTCTCATATTCGATTATTGATTGATTTAATTTCTACACTAGTTTTTGTTTAGAATTAATGTAGTCTAGGACAACCTTAGATTTTAGGACTAGCTTCCCTTCCTTGTGGGATCGATACCTTAGGTACTACATGAATGACCTATGCACTTGCAGTAATTACCAAGGTTATAAATAGGAAAACTTAGCGCGTGTAACCTTGAGTGAACAAGTTTTTGGCACCGTTGCTAGGGAAGGCAACTTAGTTCTATAGTTTAAGGAGTAAAATAGTTTAATTTTTGTTTTTGTTTTTCATTCATTTATTTTAGGAATCATGCTTTTGCATGAAGACAAGAGTCACGAGAGGTTCGAGTCATGCAACAGAGGCGATAGATTTAATCATAATGCACTTAGAACGAACCTTTAGGAAAGCTCGGCAAGGAAGAAGAAGAGGTCGAGAAATTACAAATGGTCGAGTAATTTTAAAGGAACATAGATCAAAAAGTTAATCTTGGGAGGCAACAACGAATGACCCTCATGGATTTTATGAGGCTAGGGTTCAATATAGCGATCCAAGGAGTGGCTAGACCGCTTGTTCAAGCGGTCTCATTTAAAATCAAGCCTCAAGCCAGCCCTCTTGAACGTGCTTCAGCAGAACATCCAATTTTATAGACTAGCGAATGAAGACTCGAATGCTCACGTCATGAGTTTTCTCAAGATTTGTGATACCTTCCGGTATCAACAGATGTCGGAAGACATAGTGAGAATTAGAATGTTTCCCTTAACGCTTAGAGATAGAGTGAAGGCTTGATATCATTCACTGAGCCCCGCTAACATTATGACATGGGAACAACTGGTGCATGCCTTCTTTGATAAATATTTCCCGTTGAAAAAGATCACCAAGACAATAAAGGAAATCAGCAATTTCTAATAAGGAGAAGGGGAGTCCAATAATTAAGTGTGGGAGCGTTACAAGGACCTGTAGAGGAGATGCCCACACCACAACTTAACCAAGGAGTTCTTGCCGTAAACGTTCTACAATAGAGTGAACCCACACACTAGAGGCACCATCGATGCGGCATTGGGAGGATCTTTAATGAGAAAGATGGTCAATGAAGTAGAAAAGTTGATAGAGGAGATGGCCAGTAACGGCTGCTTATGGGCGAGTGAGAGAAGTAGGCAACCTACTACTTTTAAGGAGCAGAAGGGAGTTGTCACAATCAATCAAATGATGAAGATGCAAACTAAGATTGATAACTTGATGCGACAGCTCAATAACATGAAGGCATCATCTTCAGCTCAAGTAAAGGCTGCGTAATTGAATTATGAGCTATGTGGCAAATTGGATCATGATACGGTGGACTACTACCTAATGAGGGAAGGTAACTCGAAGCAAGTCAACTACATAGGTGCGCAATTTGGATGAGAAGGGGGAAATAATCCCTATTCGAACACCCCAGGTGGAAGTCACCCTAACTTCTCCTGGTCAAACAATAACAATGGAGGGCAGTCCAGCCTTAAGGGCAATCGAGCTTCCAACAGGATAAAGCAAGCTTAATGGATTCGAAGTTGGACATGATTTTGGATAAGATAGGAGGCATAGAGAAAATGCATAGGAGGCTCGAGAGTAAATTCAAGCAAGTTGTGAAGAATCATGCCTCATCCATCCACAACTTAGAAGTCCAAATGGGGCAACTCGCGGAATCAATATCTACTCGACATGCTAGATCTCTTCCAAGCAACATCGAGCCAAACCCTAAGGAGCGTATCATGGTTATAAGCTAGACTCAAGAAGAGGAGTTGGAAAAAGAAGAGGAAGGAGAAGGTCAATTGGTTAAAGAAGATCTTCCAAGTGAGACTGTGAGCAAATCGGAGCAAAAAACCTAACTTGCTCGCAAGGAACCCGATGGATATTTTTGCACCAATTTTTTGCTCAGAAGGAATTGTATGCCGAGAGGGAATTAGAGAAGTTGTAGGAGATTGAGCAAAATAAGATCTAGGATGTGACAGAGCTAGTACAATTGAAGCTTAAATTATAGGAGCTTATCACGGAGAAGGGTAAGAAGCGACCACTGGAAGACACCCTCAAAATAGTGAAGAAGGATAATCCAGAGGACTTTTTCATCCCTTGTAGTATTAACAAGATCATCATAGATAGGGAATTCACAGAATTAGGCACGAGCGTAAATGCGATACCCTACACTCTCAGTCTTAAATTAGGATTACGAGGGTTATTGCCCACTAATTTTGTGATTAAGACAGTCGATAGAACTTCACATAGATCGATGGGAATCATACAAGATGTGCTGGTAAACGTCGGTAAATTCATCTTTCCATGAACTTCTATATTTTGGATATCAGTGAAGGTGAGGACACCTCGATGATTCTTAGACAGTCATTCTTAGCCACTGTATGCTCAGTTAATGATGTGGATGGGTGCAAACTAACTCTACGAGCAGGGAAGGATAAATTGACCTTCAAGGTAACTATGATAGAGTATGGAACTCCTTTAACTCCAATGGATCGTAACAAAATCAAACCTTAATGAGAATGGGAAGACATCGAGGATCTTGCAAATGCTTTCCGAAAGAAGCGCTCGCGAAGGAGAAGGCAAGGTAAAGAAAATTGCAAGGACAGTGATAATTATAATATGATAGCGAAGGTTTAGATTTTGTGATTAATGGCGACACTACCATTAGACCATTCATTGCAACCACCTTGAGTGTAAAAGGAGCATCGAGCTATCGATGTTAAAAGAAGCACTACATGGGAGGCAACCTATAAAAATATTAGTTTAGCTATTTAACTTTTGTTATAATTTGAAATTCGTAGTTAGGTTTAAATTTTATTTTGTTTGAACAAAATTGAAAAGAGGAATAGGATTTCAGAATTATGGGGAAGATTACGCAAGTGTATAAAAAGAAGTGAAAAAGAATTATGAAGTGAAAGAGAAAAGAATTGGAAAAAGAGCAAAAGAACGATTTTGGTGTTAGGGTACAGGCCCTGGCTAGCGTTTGAGAATCCTGTTGATGGCACGCCGTATAGTAGGCCACGATTGAGGTCTGCGACTATGAAGAAACAGGGAAGGACACCATTTTTAAAAGACATTTTTACCTTTTCTACCACCTATATATTCAATTCTTACTTAACTTTCATCTTTACTTTCATTTTCACTTTATGTCTCTAGAATTTCAACATTCAAACCCTCTTACATCTTTCTAGAATTTTTCATACCTCAAAATTTCCAATCCGCTACTGAGATCATGCAACGCATTAAGCAGACTACCTGATGAGAGCCATATGGACAAAAACAAGTCAATGGATGGGGGAGAAGGAACTAAGCAGTAGACTTCGAAGAACCATTTCCTATTTACACCGAGGAGAAGGGTACTTATTTTTGATCCCTTCATTCTAGGCAAATTGTAGCTCCTAGGTATTTTAACTTTGATACATTGGATAGGATAGAATTACGTGAGCAGTTAGAGAACCTAACCACTTAAAAGGGTCAGTTCATTCGGTTCCAATTCCCAGCTTATAAAGAGCTTACCTTAGAATTCTTCACGAACTTGACCTTTGACCCTAAAAACACGAAAGAATTATGGTTTAGATCTGAGGGGGGTGAGCATATGAATTAACAGTAGAGATCATGTGCGACATGTGTCGATTCCCCGAATCCTCCATTGTTGACCAATATGACGATTTCTATGCCTCCCAATACTGGCATGAGCTTACTTGGATTGAGTAGTTTTATGTCAAAAATGCCCACAACAACGTTATCCGATCCCACAAACACTTACCGTTGCACAAATTTATGTGTCAACTGGTCTTTGACAAATCAAAGACCAACAAGTGTTCTACCAAGGAACTTTTCATACTGTGGTGCATGGACCATAGTATTCTGGTATGCACATCCACAATATTGACTATCACAAAGTAAGTCAATCTAGTTTTTGGTGTCGTTGCAAGGGGCTTTGATATTAAGAAAGCCTAAACGTTAATACTTTAGTCAATTTCATTTTGTTTTGTTTTTATCTTTTTTTTCGATTTTCTTTCATTTTAATTTTGCTTTTTTATTTTTTATTTCATTTTATTTAACTGTATCGTATTATATTTATGAATTATTAATTTAATTATCTTTTGAATTTCTTTACTTGATCTTAAGTTTGTGGTTAATTGTAGGAATTATGATCCATTGTCATTAGCACAACTCACAATGGAAGGATGGAATAAACAAGATTTTTTTTGGGAGCTAGAATATGTCTTTGCGATCTATGTCATCGCCATATTGGAGAGAGGGGTGCTCTCACATATTTTCAGAGGCGCAATCGATATTTAGGCCTTGTGACGACATCGGTGGGAGTTATCACTACAATCATAAATGTTGAGCATCAAGACATATATGGGACTGACCTAGCATATGATATCAATCTCATGGGGTAGTATACGAGAACAACCACAATTTAGAATAGAACAATTTTTACGCTTATGGATGGAATGATTACGTTCTAGCTGGATATTTATGGCACCAAATGTCTCCAATTAACAAGCCAACTTTCAAAGATATGATGGCTGAATTTATTCAATAATCAATCATAAAGCATAACAAAGAAGAGGCTTCAATACAAAATTTGGTGAACTAGATGGACTAATTAATGGACATATTATTTGACAAGATCTAAAGGAGTGTGCCTAGTCCTATTGAAATGACTATCGATGAACATGGAAGGGCAATCACTCTTAAGAGTCACAACAAGCTTCCAGAAAAAGAAAGTCTTAAAGATAAATTAATGGAAGTCCTTGCTGAGTTTAAAGCTAAATGACAGAAATTCAAGAGTGAAGATAAGACAAAGGTTGACTTCATGAGTGGAGTGACATTTCAAAATGAGCTCCCAGGTGAAGAAGAAAAAGAAGAGGAAGCAAGTCTTAGAGGTAAATTAATGGAAAGCTTTCCCAAAATGAAAGCTAACTAACGTGAAATCGAGAGTAAAGACAAAAAAAGATTGGTTTCGTGAATGAAGAGACATTCCAAGAAGAGCTTCTTAAAGAAGAAGATGAAGAAACCTCTATCCAAGAATAGAAAGTAGAGGAGTGGAAAAAGATAACTGAAAAAGATGAGCTAAAAACCTTTGCCCAGGAAGAAGAAGAAAAAGAAGAGTGGACAAAGATGGTTAAGGAAGAACTAGTGGAGGAATTAAGGAAACTACTAATGAGGCGTTGGTAGTAATCTTAAGTATGGAGGGTTCCCATTTCCTCAAAGATAAACTTTTCGAGTTAGTCATATTCCCTACTTTTTAAACAGTTTGTCATTAAAAAGGGCATTAATATAGAATATTGGTTTTATTAATCTAATAAATTATGTCCTTATGATTATCTTGCAACAAGTGGCTTACTTATGGGCTACAAAATCCTTATGCAAAGAAACAAGTGGAAGCAAGCCACTGATTATTAATCCATGATGACATTAAACATACAAGTTATGTTGAGCTATCAACATTAAAGAAACGTTGCATAGGAGGCAACTCATGAGCTAGTTTTTATTTTATTTCAATCTCTATATTATTTTGTTCTTACTTTCATATTAGTATGGGATTTTATTTTCTGTAATGTTATTTCTTTTATTTCTTTTTATCCTTTTCTTTTATATTTTGCGAGGATGTTCATTTCATATTGGATAGATCCAAATTAGAAATCGTCATAATGAGGAAAGTACCAAATAACCCTTTTCCTTTCAATTATAACTGCATTATGTAGATTGAGGACAATGTTTAATTTTAGGCGCGGGGATGTGTTTAATGAATCTTAAACTGATTATTTCAAGCTTATTATAATCATAATTATAAATTTTATTAACTGATATTTTGAATTAGTTGAATCTGCCTGCAAAAAGACAATGGTTAGAATAAAATTAGTTTTATAGGTCATATTTTTTGTAATCATTGAAATATTCAAGACGAATGAAATAGCATATTATTTACAAACATATATACCCATTTTTTCCATAGAGCTTTTTGAGCCTAAGAGCAAAATTTTAGTAAGCTCTTTTTTTCTTTTGTGTGTTTATCATTGTGTAGTAGAATGATTCTAGAACTTGCTTTTATTATATACATTGAGACCATATTTGTTAAATTAGAAGCATTGACGTGATGGAGGCATTTATATTCAACAATTTACTTTAATCTATCTCTTTGAAAATTAACACACATGTAAATTCACCTTTAGGGATAACTAAGTTGAGCCTTAGCCTTTTTTCATTATTAAACCAACATATTAACCTTTATCATATTTTTCTTTGAAGACTTAATTTACTGTTTTGAACCTTGAAGGTTATTTACATTATTTACTTGTTAAGACTTGAAATTTTTGAAAGGTCCAAGATTTCTTAAATTGTGGTACTAAAAGAAAAAAGGCATAAAAGAAAAAAGAAAAAAAGTATATAGTACTATTAGTTTTACATTAAAAGGGCCTATATATATTTGTAAATGAGTTTTGAAATATATTGTGGTAAATTTCCTTCAATTTATCCCTTTTTATTAATCCAATCATACCTTACCTAAGCCCCATTACAACCTTACAAGACCTTTTGATTTTTATTTCTAGTTTGTACATAAATGCTGGAGATGTAATTTTACTACAAGGATATGGTAAGAATTCTACTATGCATTGATTTGATACTTTTTACCCTAAACACTTGTGTGCATTGAGTAATATCTTGGTGGGGGTGTAAAGATATATGATTTAGATTTCAATGCATTTGCTAATGTGATTACTATAGATATTGCCTAGGAAGTTAATTTTAGGACAACTTAACTCTAATTGTATGTTAATTTGATTTTATAGGATATGATGATGTATAGTATGAATGGACTAATTGAGATTGATGATGGATTGATGTCATGAATTTTATAATTTGATTATGGTTTGCTTGACGACAAACAAAAGCTTAAGTGCAGGGATATTTGATAGATGCATAATTGATCATAGTTTTAACTTATATTTGATATGTTTTTGCTTGATATTTGATACTTTTTTTCATATATTTGGTACGTAATTTGTTCCAAGTGTATTTACATAGGATAATTACCTTTGTGGACTTAAAAGAAATGAATTAAGACGAAAACATGGCACAAAATGAAGAGTCGAGGCATATAAGAGATGTACGACTATGCATCTACCCATGCACTTCTCCTAGGTCGTGCACTTTCGTGATATTTTTCAGATTTTTGGTTATGCACAATTTGATGCACAATCATCAGCCAAAACCCTATAATTCTAAATAAAAAGATGTGAAAGGAATCTTGAGAGAGAAGTAGACATTAGGAGGCAAATTTTAGACATAGAGTTTGTTCTCCAAAGGCAATTTAGGTCCAGAAAAGCAAAAAACACAAAGAAATCATCAAAAGATCCATCAGAACACAAAATCAACCTCTTTATCATAAGAATACTTAATAGAAGACGATCAACGAGATTTAAAATTATGAACTCATTATTTTCAATTCGTTTTCTTCGGTTTATGCTTAATTTCGTATTCGATAATATGTAGCTAAATGTCTAATTATTATTTACGTTAGATGAACCTTGTATTAATACTTTGATATAATTTAATTCTTTTATTAATGCAATTTGTTTTATTGTTATATTGGATTCGATTACCTATTTTATTTATAATCTGATTTCATACGTAGAGATTGAGAATCCTAAGTTTGAATAGATCTAACGTAATTCGAAGGAGTTGATTGCAACCCTAAAGACAGGATGACATAAATCTTTCGAATTAAGGTCAAAGCTAATGAGGTTTCATAAATCGGTAAAGCAATCCTATAAACTTTAACCTGAGTAATTCAGATGAAAACCTTCGGATTAGTTGTTAGTAGGCTCAAGGTCAGTGATTATCATATTTTGAAAAAGTTCAAATCTTATAAATTAATGTTCCACAAGTGCAAGGGTTGTAAGTGTAGTATTTGAGGTGTCGATCCCACGAGGAATTAGTGAACTAATTGAATCCTAACTTTGTCTAAGGTTGTAAAAATGTGATTTAAATGAAAATAAAGATAGACAAAATAAAACAATCAAGTAGGAGTTGAATGAAGATAAAATTATGAAATTAACACATGTATATCAAAATGAAGCACAACCACTTAATAATTGAGATATCGCAACAAGACAAGATCAAAGAATTATGAAAAGATGGGATTTATCTATCGTCATTTTGCTACCCTAATCACTTTTGATGTAATTGGTATCGGTCCTAGAATTTCAAACGGTTGATTAATCTCTCTCAAGATCTAATCAATTAACCCTAATTAATTTATCCCTATTTGATTCCGAAATTCTAGTTTTGCAACCTGTCGATTAACGAAAACAACCTACGTTCCAATTAGTTCTTAAGCAATCTAATAGACAATCGGATTATTGATTTGATAATTGCGTGACTTATTAGGTTGTTATCTCTCATTTCCCAACCTAATCGGATTATTATTGACTCGCTCACACGATTTATTATTAACGTATATGCAAACACAAATATCACAATTCCTAAATAATTTCATTTACATAAATAAAAACAAATAGGTCACAAAATGATTAAAGATTCAATCCCAAATTGAAATTAGAACATCATTAACAACATGTTCAACATTCTCAAACCCAAGTCATACATCAAGATGAAGTAAATAAATAAGAGAAAATAGAAAAGAACTTGAAATTGTTGTGTTGGAGTGGCTAAACAGTGGTTGTAGATGCTCCTCTTCCCTTCTCTCCTTCTTCTCTCTTCCTTATGTTCTTTCTCAAAGATGGAAAAATAGAGACCCAAAAATTAGGGTTCTCCTCGGTCTTCTGTTGTCTTTTCTATTTTAGGTAAAAACTAGGTTTTATCCGGACTAAAAAGTCCAAAATAACTCTACAAAATTGAGTTTTAGAATTTGTTTCGCATCTGTTGTCATACAAGTCACAATTGAGGCACTTGGGATTTGCTTCTACCACAATCATAGCTAATGAGGCCATGATCGTGATGTTTGCAATTTGCTTCTGTCACAATTATGGCCCATGATCATAGGCCACAATCATGGGCTTGGATCTTCCTTCGGGCTTTTTCCAAATCTTCTCCGTTCTTCGATATGTGATCTTAAACACTAACAAACACATTAAGACACTTCAAATACAAAAAAATTAAAGCTCAATAGCACGCTCTAACCTATATAACACTCAAAACACACATATCCAACCAATTAACACAATTTTTAACCTAAACATACTTGAATTAATTAATTAACCACTAGAAACATATTGAAATGCCTATTAAAACATCATGCAACCTACAATTATCAACATACCATATGAATTTCCATGGTTCAATAAATTAATGAAACAATTGTGTGACAAAAGATCAATCTGTTAAGGGTTTAGTGAGATTCGAACCTAGATCCTAATTTCTGATAACGATAGTTTTCTAAATGAAATCTACTATCTTTGTGTTCATTATTATTTCCTATTTTATTTTACTTGTTTATTTTATTTCCTTTAATTAAAAATCTAAAATCAATCCTTAGGCCAGATAATAGAGGAAAGATAATTACTAGTATTCATCATCTTTGTGGGATCGACCCATACTTATCGATACTAGCTATAACTATGCTATGCATTTGCAGTTATTACAATATTGACTATCACAAAATAAGTCAATCATTGATCCATTTCAATTCAATTGTGTATTTAATATATGTTCTAATACATCCAAAAAATTATTTCATAATCTGATTTTATAATATAGAGATTGAGAAATCCTATGTATGAATAGATCTACCATAATTGAAAGGAATTGATTACAAACCTAGAGTTAGGTAAACATAAATTCTCTAGATTAGGGTTAAACATAATAGTGGAATTCACAAATTGACAAGGAAATATTAAAATCTTTAACCAGAGTAATTAAGTTAATAACACTATGATTTGTCTGAGTCTTAAACCTAATAGTGGAATTCATAAATCGTTTATGTAATCTTAGAATCTTTAACCTGAGTAATTCGGCTAATAACAATAGGATTAGTTATTAGTACTCTCAAGTGAGTTATTAACAAACAATAAGAATTTTCATGATCCAATAGTCAATAAAACAATTGCATAATAAAAGGTTAATTATCTAATGGTTTTAGGGGTATTCATCTCCTAGGCACTAATTCTTGATATTGTTTGTTTTCTAAGTGATTTCTTTGTTCTCTGCTTAATATTGTTTCCTACTTTATTTTATCTGTTTTAGTATTAATTTTAATTTAAAACCAACACTCAATTCGTAGCCTAGATAATAAGATAATGGTAATTAATAGCATTCATTGTCTTTGTAGAATTTAACCCGTACTTAAGGGTACTAGCTACAACTATGCCAGCACCTGCAGGTTAAATCAATATTGGCCTTAAGTTTAGGTCAATCACTATGTTTTCATTATAATAATATGTTCTATGAATGCTTATTCTCTCAACTGTTATTTTATCATAAACTTTATTTTATATTAGCTTTTGGGATATTTTTTGTAGCACCCCCTTATCACAGGGTACACACCGGGACGCCCGCAGGTCATTCCGATACACATCCTACGATAAGGGTGAACTACGATCAATCACTACAAACACCTCACATGGCATCATAATAAAACATCAGTAATAAA
>JAOSBN010000006.1:15055759-15078934 GCA_027563595.1 Erythroxylum suave
GAACTTAAACCTTAAAACTTCACTCACCTGATTACTCTTCAAATCCTTCAGCAAAATTCTAGAAATTAAAGAAATGAAGGTTCGGTGGTTGAAGCATAAAGGAAGGAGCAAAAGGTTTTCGGTGTTGAAGAAGAAGAAGAAGAAGAAGAAGAACCATGGAGGGTTTACTTCTCTGCCGAATTTTCCTTGCCAAAGTGTGGCTTAGGTGTCACATTTCTAATTTGACAAATGCCACTAATGCATGTCTCCCACTTGTCACAATCTCACTAGTCCACATGTCATCATGTAATTGGTCCAAAATGCTCCAAATTTTTTTTAATTTCCAAAAATTTCCAAAAATTTCAAAATATTACTAATAGTCTCCAAGTAATATTTTCAGCTCAAAAAAATTTACCAAAATATCCAAAATATACCGAAATCGCCAAATCACAATTTTTCCTAGTCCGAAAAAATACCCCGAAATTTTCCAGAAAAATTTCTAAAATTCTCCAAAATACAAAACTCACAAAGACACACTCCAATTCAATTTTCAAGCACTAAAATCATGTTTTTCATAACAATTTCATTTATTAGCAAATATACCGGGAAATGTCATCAATGCATGTACAATCATTACATGTGAAAAATTCACTATTCACGTGCATATATGAATGCATGAACATAGCCAATCAATTTTAAACACCCCTAGCCCGTTCTAAATTACTATCTTACCCTTCCCATCGGTGATGGGATGTTACATTTTTGGATAATATGAAAGAGGAGGAGAGGTTGTTATAAGGATGATTGATATATTAAATTGGTGTATGTTTAAAGACAAGCATGAGTCTAGTGTGGGGAACTTGATAAGATGTTATTTGGTTATTCTAATTGGAATTATCTCTTTTGTTTTGCCTATATTTTAGTGCTTAAATAGGAAAATTAATGTTTGTTTTGTTTTAGGAGATAAAAAGTGGGATTGCATTAAATTAGACTATTATTGGTCAAAATCATAAATTTTGGAAAAAAATGGACAGATTATTATAGTGGATAAGTCGAGATTATGCCTAATGTCAGATTCACTTCAAGATTTGGAATTCAATTAAGAAACTTCTTTCCATCCCTCTTATGTAGAGATTTGGAATTGTTTCAATAGGGATCTTTGCAAGATAGAAGCCACATGTGGTTAAATCCAAATGTTCTAATTCAAGGGGATTTTAAACTCTATTGTAACTTTGTGAGGTTTTTTTTTTCTAAATTTATATTCATTTTTAATTCAAGTATTTCTTGTTTAATGTTCTTATATTTCATGAATAACTAATATTAATTGATCCAAAAAATTAATTTAATGTTGATTGTTATATAGCTATCCATGAATTTAATGATCTGTAATTGTCATGAAGGATTGGTACAAGTAGCAAATAGGTTGTTTATGAATTTGCAGGTTTAACTTACGAGAAACAAGAAAACTAAGCTGAATAGTTATCACTATCTCAATTATTTAATTAAAGGTATAATTTTTTCACTAATCTTATTACTATTGATGGTAAGTTTTGATTTGAATGCTAGGTTTGAATCAATTAATTTAAGAAAATTTGAGACTTATTATGACTATACTAATTTGTTTCAGACTAACTGTTTTAATTGTTAAATTTATTCTTTTCATACCAATGATCAATATATAATTAGATGGTATCTTTCTGTTGAATCAGAGTTAAGTATTCTTGAATTTCGAACTTTTATATTAAGTTGATTTAATTTGATTGCTTATTAATTTTAGTTAATTAATTATAAACCCCACCTTATTTTGTTAATTCAAATTAACAAACTAGTTTTTAGTTCTCTTGTGATTTGACTTGGTTGACAATTATGGCAAGAAGTTAGAGAATCATGATTAATTTTAAGGGCTTCGACTATTCAATCAAGCGACAAAAAAAGAAACTAAAAGTCTAGAAGAAATTGAAAAGAACAGGAAACATATATGTCTAGGATCAAACTGCAAAACACATAAAATTCGTATCATGAACATTTGTAAGTTGTATGTGCTTTTTAAGAAAAAGATGAAATGGAGAATTTTTTTTTAAAGAGAAGGTGCAAATCAGAGGGAGTGTTTCAAAGGAGAGAAAATGAATTACCATCTATCATGCAAAATGGGATGATTTAAGGTTTTTCTAATATCAAATTCCACTTCTAATTAATTAATTAAAAATGCTGGTTATCATTCTTTTAAGAAATTGAATTATATTAAGCCTTTAAAGCGTGCAAAAATACAACAGAATTGTATCATCAAGTAAAATGTGGGATATATTAAAGTGTTAGTTGATAGTAATAAGGAAACTTTTGGTACACCAACATTTGTGACTTACGAGAGGCTTCCCTCTCTTGTGTGGTATAAGATATGCCTAATGTTTAGCCCTAGCAAAAATCAATAAAAGTCGATTTAAAATGAAAAATTAACATGGAAGACAATCCCATCACAAATTTCTAATTTTATTGAAAAAAAAAGAAAAGCTAATATCATATCAAAATCTCTCCTTTTTAATCTCCTAATGTACAAGTGAATATGAAACTTTTATTTCAAAGTAGGAAATTGATATTAGATGTAAAAATTCTTCCTTTTCCTAATAAAAAGATGATGAAAAATAATTCTTTCCAATTTTATCAATTTCCATGAGAACATAAAGACATAAGTTGCTGCTTTCCATACTTAAAAGGGATAATTATTGACATGATAGCTCGTTCAGAACAGACAGAAGCAGAATAAAAAAGGGGAACGAAATGCTTCCTCATTGGGGCTTTGTAACAACCATAAATTCAAAATCAAATGTCAATTAAGTACATAACACCAATATAAACCTTAAAAAGAGTGAAGCAATAAAGAGTTGCTGATTTGGCAACCTCTAGTTTGAAAATTCGTATAATAATCCAAAACATAAAAACAAAAATAAACCAAGAAATTTTATGGTAGGAAGAGCATGAAATCGGTTATAAAATCTCACAATAATAGAAAATGATAAAACATTACAAAATGGAAACTTTTTTTTGGAGTTCGATGCTCGACATAAATCCAACCCCACAAAAAATAAAAGAACTTCATATACCAAGCAATTCATATTTGCAATGACTTTTTTTAACACAGTTAGTCTCCAAGTTCATAAAAGAACCACATAACTTCCATAAAGTTATCTTACCATTCACCTTCATGCCTTGAAGCCATATTTTTCTCTTTCTTATACTTTAAAAGTAATCAAGTTACTAACTAAAAAAAAATTGTCTTGTGACTCTTTGCTTTAGTTACCAAAATGTATGTAGTGTATTATGATTTATGATAAAAAGGGTCAAAAGATGACAAGGTAATTCTAACAATTAGTTGTACAATCAGTCCCACAATTCCCAGTTCTTCTTTAATAGACCCATTGTTCCTTAGCCTGAAAACTACAAGCACAACTCAGTAAACCTTAACAAAAATACCCTTAAAGCTCAACATTTTTGAAATAGATTCATAAACCAAAAAAAGTCATAAAATGTTATAATAACGAACTAAAAAAGAAAGATGAAATCAAAAGAAAGAAGATAGTCTAAAAACAAAATACCCCTAAACTTGTCTTGGTACCTCCTATGCCTTTTCTATTTGTTAGTCTGAAATTTCAGTTAAGTTATTACAGTCAACAAAATAAATAATAATAAATAAAGATGGTTAACTTGTGATGTGTTGGCAACAAAGAAATCAAGACAATAATATACATAGAACAATCACAAAAGTAACTAAAATGGAATTGACAATATTAAAGAAAATTAATTGAAATTGAAGACCAATATAAAAATTTGAATAAAATTGAAAGACTATTGAAAAAATTGAAATTTGCTTAGAGATACAGATCGAATTTTTTTAAAGATTATGAAAATTAGTGAAAATGTTGAAATTTAATTAGAGATGGAGATTGCAAAATCAAAGAAGAGAGAAGAAGATGAAGTTACAATTTAACAAATATTGACTAATTTTTATTTATAATGGTTATAAACTATAAAGACATATCAAATTAAAATGTTGATTGATTCTTATTTATTCTAATTAAACTGACCAGTTTAACTTGATTTTAAATCTAGTGGTTTTGTGTTATTAACTAAATACTCTTTTTTTAGAAAATGTAATAAATTAAGCCTTAAAGGCAATCAAGAGGTTTACATAAGTTAGATAAGGACCTTGACAGAGTTTCTAGAATAATCTAAGTGCCCAAAATAAACGACTATATTGCTAGTGAGTCAGTTTAACGTGCTTAGACTTTCCATCTGCTAGACCAGTATTCAATGTTAACAGAGTTGAGCCTGTGAAGACTGAAGTATTCTGAGTCTCAAATATATACGTGGGTGGAATTGTTCTATGGTTGAGCCTTTGTTTTGAAAAATCTGAAGGTTCCTCTCATCCCAAATAGCCTTGACAAGTAAGGATATTATTATGTGAAGCTCCATCTTTTAGGGTTATCATTGCATACAAATTGATTACACAAGGAAATAAACGAGCTCCAGTTGTTGGGTACGTTCAATATACAACAATGATGATCATATTTCAGCTAGGCTTTACAAAAGCACACCGGAAAAATAAGTGTTCATGGTTTTCCTCCTCCCTTAGACATAGTATGCATTGGTTTGGCATGTATAAGAAAGTCTTCAGTTGGTCGATCGTGGGTAGACGATGTTGTATAGCTAACCACAAAATAAGGGTAGCCCTAGGGCAATAGTGTTTTACCCATATCACTTGAGTTTAAGAAAGAACACCATGTTGTCTCTAAAGAAGTTTACGACAGGTTTTACTCGAGAGCCTGAGCCGCTGTTATCTTTTGAGGTAGAATGATTTTGAGACTCTCCATTGCCATCAGATTATACAGGGGACCACAACATAACTATCTATCAAACTAGAAATGTGTTGAGATTCGTTCACCAAAAAGGATGAAAAATTCTTCTCTTATAAGCAAGGTTAGCCTTAGGTAAGGGCAAGGTAGGCACTCGCCAGAGCTATCCTTATAAATAATAACATGGAGCTTATTTTTATTTTCGTAAAAAATAAAATAAAATAAAAATAATCTACTATTAACTTCGTAAGAAGACAATAAAAGTGTTCATATTTTATTTATTTTTATTTTTTGTAAGGGGTCAAAAATAGACAAAAATGTAAAGTTTTTTTTTTTTTACTAATATTACAAATGACACCGTTCATAAGTTCCGTGCGCTCAGTACAACTCTCCATGTGGAAGTAGGCGGGTTTACTTTGAATACCCCATATAATTTTACCCTTAATGAATATGCTATTCATCCATTGACAGCAGAGATCATCAACTTGCATAGAATTTTGGCCAACATCATGGTGTTTTGCTGACTTTCTCTACTTTTTCAGTGAAAAAAGTTACCTCACCACAGCGGCTGTGAATAATAAATGAAAAACAGAAGGGAAGAAAAGAAAGGAGGGCAATGGAGATTGAATTGAAGGTGATTGGCGTTTGTGGAGAACCGTGAAGATAATCCACGTGGCACTAATCAAAAGCATGAGTCACTATCCTTATGCAGCCGGCTTAGGCTTTAAAATCCACAAGACATAACCAATGGTTTTGAATACAAGTTAGATTTGGAAGAGCGGGAAAAGTCGTATTGCGTTGGTTTTTCTTTTTGAATTTAAACGAACCAACCGCTCTCTTTTTCCCAATCTTCGCTTCATGGAAACGACGACAACCACGGTAGACTTCTTCGTATTCTCTTAGTTTCTCCTTTGCATCGATGGACTTGAAGGGCTTAACAAGAAAGCAACTTCAAGCGCTTTGCAAAAAGCATGGCTTCCCCGCTAATAAATCCAATCTTGAAATGGCTCGTCTCTTGGCCTCGCTTCCCATTCTCAAGGTCTATAAATGTTACTTTTCCCCTTGTCATTCCGATTGGATTCTTTTTCCTGTTTATGTCGTTGTTATGTTTAATTTTCTTGTCCTTTTGGCCAAGTATGTGTTGGTCGTTGAGGATAAAATGGATGAAACTGAACACTAACTCGAATTTCGTTGTTTTTGGGTTTTCTTATGTACACCTGCCTTGGTTTTGTTGACGTTCTCCTCCCGTAGTCAATCTAATGGGTAAATGCTTTTTCTCTTTCCCTTAACATGCATAGGAAAATGAAAATCCAGAGCCACCTGGTCCTGGTGAATCGCAGGAAGTGCCAAAGAAAGTGAAGAAAGTTAGGTTTAGTCCAGAAATTGAAACGCGTATCTATGAGCCTTCGGGGTATAAACCACGGGTCAGGAGAAGCAGTGCTGGTAATGGTTCATCAGCATCTCAAGTTGTTGAAAATGAAGAGCGTGGTAAATTTTTGAAGAAAGTTGGTACTTCACCACCTGTTATTGGAAGATATAGAACACGAAATTCAGTTCAAAAGGATGCAGATAAGGTTGTCTTGGAGGTGGTTGGGAAGAAAAGAGGGAGAGGACATAAGTCAGAAAATTACGCTACTAATGCTGTTACTGTTGCCGATGAACTGCCTCCAGAATCGAAATCTTTTGAGACTAAGGGATTGCCTAGGAATAGGAGAGAATTGAGAAGCAGGAGGGTAGCGATTGAAGAGAATAGAGAAGCAGGAATGAAGAATCTGAACCTTTCACAGAGCACTTTAACATCCAGAAGCTCAAGGAAGAGAAACGATGGTGAAGATGTTGTGATGCAAATGGAAACAGATAAAAAAAAGGATCGAGGCTCTGCACAGGCTAAGCATGAAGTTGGCAGGATGACAAGATCACGGGCTAAGCTTGAGAAGACTTCTGCCGTTGAGCTTCATGACGAATGTGATAAAGCTCTGCAATCTGAAGAAACCGCAGCAGAGTTTGGCAGAAATCATCCAAGAAAGAAATCTTATGTGCCTCGTAAGTTGGTAGGAAGTGAAATCTCCAGTGTGGAAGATGTTGAGTGCGGGATTGTTGCAAGGCGATCAAAAAAACATGTGGCAAACCGTGCACATTCTCAGAGTTTGGAGAATGTTTGTCCAGTTAAAAGTGATAATGCAATTCTCGGAGTGCGGGAAGTGTGTGAAGGGACAGTCGAGTCTGGTTTAGATAGAAACAATTATCGACAAGAATCACTTGCCACTGAAAAGGTTGGGATCGGAAGTAATGCTGAGGAGATGAAAAAGGCGACTAAGAAGCAAGCCAAAAGTTCAGTTCTTGAAGTTATTACTAAAGTTGAAACATCTATTGAATCTAGGAAGGAGATCGAGCATGATGCTCTAATGGTTACCCAGCCAAGGAGGTTGAGACGCAATACTACCATTATTTCCAAGGATACTGTGGCTAATGTAAAAACAAGCTCTGAAGCACAAGGACCATTAAAGCCATTGCGTCAGAAAGTTGAACAAAAAGATATTAGTGCACTTGATGAACCTTTCAACTCAAGAAGAGGTCCCCTTATGCAAGATTCAGCAGCAAGCGCCAGCAAAGTGGATGATAGTGCTGTTGTTGAAAAGGTTACATATTTAAAACGAAAATGTGTGCCACTTCCAGAGAAAGAATCCATATCACTGGGTGAAAATACTCCAAAACATTCCCCTAAAAGTTATTTGGCTGATCTTTCTGCACCCATTTCTACCCCTGGTAAGAGGCAAAGGACACCTGATGTATCCAGATCCCCAAATATAACGGTGAAGCCTACATTTGCCAAGAACATGGGACCCACAAGAGAACAAATAGTTGGAGACACAGGATGCACCATTTCACATGTCACAGACCCAGGAAATCGTGGTGAAGTGGTTCTTAAAAGTACTGATAATAGGATGGGATCCAAGGACGCATCTAACAAAAAGAAAACCAGCTTCATTGACGTCTCTGTTTCTTATTCTGACATCAGGGAAGAGAATAGTGCCACATCAGGTCCAAAGCAAATTTTGGTTTTAAAATCGTTAAAACCAGTAGATTCTTTTACTGGTGTTTCAATCCATACTTCAGGGCAAACTGTGTTTGTTAATGAGGAGCCTGAGGTGGTAGATAAGGTAGATAAATTAGTTGATGATGATAGTCCTGCTACAGTCAATGTGCCGTGCAAGTCCCTAGAGAATTTTGTTGTTGGTTCAGCAGATCAAATCGAGTTGAAGCCAGGAGCTTGCAATGAGCTTTCTCCATCCAATGGTCTATCATCTCCAAACCAGCATCTTTTTGAAGGTAAACAAAAGTTTCTAGTGTCCATACAAACATTGCTTTTGTTGTTTGCTGATATTGTTTCTTCTGGTGTGACGGTCAATATTCCAATCCCTCGGGGGCCGTGAAAGGACTGAAAATTGATTTTTTGACAGGCAAAGAAATAAATCATTTTGCTGTTGACATCAATGATAATTCAAATGGAGGTGACAAAGTATCTATTCAGGAGCGTGGAGTCTGTGATTTACAAGGGTGTAACTCGAATGAAAATATGCATGAAGAGTTATTTCCTGATGAGATATTATCTTTTGCTGCCGAAGAAAAATTTGAGGTGGGTGATAATGCCGTCATCTCATTTGGCAAGAGGCCTATTAATGTCCCTGAAGAAGACATTGTAGGGGTGGGAAAGTCCTGCAATGGTTCCGAAATTTGTGAAGACAGGTTTTCACCCAATCTTCTTGACATAGGAGGAATCTACTTGAACACCATAGGAGGGAAGAATATTGATGGGATAGAAAATTACACTGCTGCTGATGCTGCTTTACACTGTAAGAGTACTTGCCCTTTCCTTTTCTTGCAATTTGTTGGGAGACTTCTTGAGATACTTAACTTTTATAATTTCAACAATGCCTTTCTAGTGATATGCTATGCTTTTTCCGCTCTAGACAATTTCTATACCCGTCCAAAACATAAAAATGAATGACGGCAAGTTTTGTTTCACATTTATTCTTTGAGCAAATTTAATATACTTCGGCCTTTGCAGAAAGAAAAAGTTTTTTGCTTCTACTTATATATTTTTTTAAGTTTTTAATTTGTATTTTCTATCTTTAGTTTCTATTTTTAAATAAAAATAAAAAATTATTTGGTTGATAATATCAATGTAATATATATTAGATAAAACTTAAAGATACATTATTTTAATTAATTAAATTTATTTTAATCTTTTATATAAGATTTGTTAATAAAATATCAATAAAATTATTTTATTTTTAAATAAATAATTTAAAAATTAAAATTTATTTTAAATATATTTTGATTATTTAGTCAAATTTTATTTGAAATTTATATATTTTGAAGATATTTTAAATTTAATTATTTTATTTTATTTTATTGTGGAAATAAAATAAAATATTTAAATAAAATTAATATATTCATAATTTTTATTAATAATTGATTTAGATTAATTAAATGTAATATTAAATTAATTATTCATAATTCTTATTAATAATTAATATATCTAATAATTAAATAATATGTATTTAATTAATTCTAAACCAACTTATGAAAAAAAAAATAACTTTACGTAATTTTCATAAATTTTAAAAGCTAGAAGAAACTAAAATTAAAAACAAAAACTAAAAGTTCAAATAATTATTTTTTTAAATAAAATTTAAAAATAAAAACAAAATCAAAAATAAAAGCACAAACAAACAGACGTACTTTAATTAAATATATAGAAGCTCAACATTTCCATGTTTTGTAGTTTACTGATTCAAGACGGTATAAGGTTGCCGGTTTCTACAAACCATTTAAGACGTCTTATCTTCTCTTGCTTGTCTTGAGTTTTTCTTTTCTGAAAATATTTTTAACTGCAATCGCTGGTTTTGGCAACAAACGTTGTCAATAAATCTTGGTAATCCTTTTGTTGAAAGCCAACGGTTTCCTTTATCTTTGCGTCTTTTGTTCTAAAAATGTAGCAGATTCAATATTTAATTTGAAGTTAATGGTTTCTACTATCAGCAGTAGATCTTCAAGATCAGCATTTGCTTGGTACAAGTGATAGTCACTCAATCAGGGTAGCTGAACATGAACTTAAAAACTCTGTTTCGTGTCCTTGTCATGTTGATACTGCCTCCGAGGAAACAATAACATTCAACTCAAATTTCAATGATGAAATGGGGACTTCGAAAAGAATACCAGTGCATGCCCTTCCTCAATCCTTTGCAGAAGTGATGGAAAATGAACTGAGTAGCAACACCTCCATACAGCAGCAGTTTTCTCATGAAATTTCTTGCGCAAAAGAATGCCAAATTTTCAGAACTGAGAGTGAAGGCAGAGTTATTTGTGGTGATAGTGTAACTGTGATGTCAGAAGCATTTGTGCAGTTTGTGGAGCTCTCCGGCCATGATGCAGTTCAAGGTAAATCCTTTTGTTTTGCGGAGGAACTCTAACGCATTTAATGATTACTTATTGTCTTCTCAACTATATGTAGGTGAGTTTTTTAACCAAATAGGATGCGAGAAAAGGATGGAATGTAAAGAAACATTAACAGGTAAAGGCATTCGCTGTGATATTGGTTTGGGTAATTCTATTCACGGTAGTAGAGGATTGACTCAAGAATATGCAGTTTTTGATTTTGAAGGGTCTAAGCTTAGAAAAAATGAAAATGTGCACGACGATCTACCAAGTAATGGAGAGATATTACTTACGGCCGAGGGAATCATCCAGCGGGATGGTAATGCTCTCCTTTCATGTTGTGAGCTGATAACCGAGGTTGTTGAAGATAAGAATGATGTCATTGCAAAGGGAAGCTCCAAGGATGCAATTCCAGAGAAGTGCGCACTTGAACTTGATGGTGATAATAGAATATACGCGAATGCTTCAAAAGGGGAGGGTCCAGATGGAGTTGAAGATTATTCCACAGCTACAGTTGCTTCAAAATGTAGGGAAACATGTTTTGCTCCTTCGTTTTCCAGTCATTTGTCATTTACAAGCATTATGCGTCCTTCCTTGTGCTCCGTAAAACTACCCTTCAAATGTGGATGTTAATTTTAAAGCACCACCTGTAACATCTGGCATCATATGCCCCTCTCCATATGACAACGAGGAAACTTACCAAGATTTGTTCCCAAATTACTTACTTTTTGAAGATCAATTTTGGACTTTAGATATATATTGGATCCGGTATTTAGAAAATTCTGATACGAAGTACTGAGCATTATTGTAATGACAAGATTGTCAAACATATTCTTATTTCATGAAACACAACTATTAAGAGTTTCGTTCTCTTTTTCATTTTGACTTGTCTGAATTCTGATGCAGTCCCCCAAGTCAACAACGAAGGAATGTATTTTAATGTTGGTGATATGATAATTTGTGACGTGCAACATCAAGGTGAACCTCTTTTCTTTACTTTTTGTCTTGTACAGAAATATCTTAGGACTTACGTTATTATCTTTATAATCGAACTTCTATTTTTAGTAGATAATCAGTTTGATCTAGAAGCATCACCAGTCACTAAAACCTCTTCAGTGAGAAAAGCTGAAGCTTCTTCCAATCGAACTCAAAATCTGGTTGATAAGACAGCTGGGAACGTAAAGACAACTGAAATGAATTATTTTGATGGAGGAGAAGCTCTGACAGTAACCCAAGCAGAATCACATCTTCACCCGTCTTCAGTGGAGGTGCAAAATGAAAGCTTTGGCAGTGCCCCAATAGAGAAGAATCCCATTAATGGAATTTTGTGCCAGCGACACTCTGAAGATTTCAAGGATGGGAAGAGAGAAGAGGCTGAAGGGTTACTCTCTGAAGTATCAAATTCATTCACTAGTCAGGATCTGCCTTTTCCGGTTTCCCGTGAGATCAGAAACACAACTTCTGGTATGAACTACTGTGACGATATAGTTAGTTGTGCATACAATCGAAAGAAAGAAGAAAACAACTGGAGAGGGGATACTGCAGAAGAGTATTCACACTGTGGAGACAAATTTTTACAATATACTGGCACAGACCAATGTATCGCGAATGCAGTTGTTTCTTCGGCCTGTGAAGATCTTAACCAGACACCAATTGATGCTGGAGAAATGACCAATGGATGGCACAGTCAAAATCTGAGTTTTGGCTGCACCCAGAAAAATGAGAACACACCCATGATTCCTCTTATCAAGGGTGATGGAAAGGAAGCTAGGGGAAATTCTTCTTCAGAACCTTTTGGTAATTTCTCTAAATCTTAGTTTGGTTCTGCCACTGATTCTCATTCCAAACCTATAGGATTTCGTGTCTTATGGATAAATCTTGTAAGTTGAGGCGCTAGTAAATCTTCAGTTTCAATTTCCAAGCCTCATCTAAGAAACCACGTTTATTGCAGAATGACTACATACAAGTATCAGTATTACTTGTTCTTAGGATATTTTTGTTAGTAGGGTGCCAAGTTATCTTATCTAGACAATAGATACACTAGCACTTCGGTAGCAGCAATTTCTGAGGTATGTGACCCATGTACTCTCAGTTAGAGTTCTTCAGAAACTTATGATAAATCATGGCTGTAGAATCATAAGCCTTCCCAACAAATGAAAGTAATCAGTAGTAAAATGGCGCATATCAAGACAAGATTGTTGGGAATTTCGAACCAGGAAGTAAAAGATGTTTACATCTTTCCTTTTTGGGTCTATTTAACATTTATGTCTCTACAAAAAAGACGAAAAAGTATATTAGTTAAACTCATAATGAGTCTTCCTGCTATGCCTGAGCATATGTGCTCGGCAGAAAAAAAGTTCAGCCTGTGACATTTTCGCATATGGCCACCCAACTTGTGGTCTTGTCCTTTTCTTTTTGGATTTTGTAGAATGTGTTCCTCCATGTCAGATACTACCTGGCAACGATAATCAGATTCACTTTCTTTTAACAACAGAATATTTTGTCATTACTTTGTGGTTTGATCGACATAAATCTTTGATTATTTCATTTACTTAGTTGATAAATAATGACTCCAGGTTTTAATTGTAAGTGCAGAAGTTGTTATCAAGTATGATTTCACTAATTGTATTAACGAGGGATTTTATCACCTGTTACATTTTTGTTGAATGTTATGTTGTATGATTCTGAGTTCTCTTGGTTATAAAGTTGTCATGACATTGTTTCCAGGAATTTATGGCTATGATTAAGATTATGGTTCTGGTTGTTGTATTAACACTACCAATCTAACTTGTTTTTTGATAGACTAGCAATGTAACTGACATTGGACTTTTCTATATTCCATAGGTAACAATAGTATAATGAACGAAGGAAGTAGCACAATTTCACGAGGGATTGGTAAGAAACAACTTTATAAGTTTCCTGGGGTGGAATCTGCTTACTTTGGTGGAATTGAATTCAAAACGTCAGCAATGCCAAGTAGCAGTGGACGTACAAACAACTCTCAATTGGCGGAGAAAAGAGTTAGTTTTCATGCCTTTGACAAGAGGGCTACCCCTAGGAATGGCTCCAAAGATTTTGTGGATGCTGAACAGCCATCCAGTATTTCTTCAACCTGTAGAATGAAAGCAGGTTGTCCTACTCCTTCACCTGCCATTTCCTGTCATGATGGTAAGTGTTTACTGATGTCACGTCTCCAAGTCAAGCTCTGTGTCCTTTTGTTACTCAAAATAACAGTCTGCTTCTATTTATTATTCATTCATTTCAGGTCCTTCTCTTGTTTTTAATATTACCGAGTATACCCGTAAAGTAACAAGTTTACATTATTGAATGTTCTTTCAGGATTTTCCTTGTTCACCGGCTGGGAAATAAATTTGTTGCAAGGAGCAGTAGAGAATGCTCAAACATCCGATGGTGAGGGATATAGAAGTCAGCTAGAAGGCAAGGATAATGAGGGTTCCTTGACGGGGAATGAAAATGCTAGCGTAAGAGTTGATGAACAAGTTGAAGAGCATCTGGCTAAAACAGTCATTACTTTCAACAGTTATCGTATGCGGGATGGTGGTATGCCAAATGTTTTGCATAGCGTATCAGCTGTCAACCAAGAATTCATTGAGTTGCAGAGTAACGATTCCATGGATAAGTCAGAAAATTCCTTTATGTCCATGCATGAAGTAGATGTGCTGGAAGCTGCAAACACAAGTGGTAGAATATATAACAATGCTGAAAAACTTGCTACAGAGTATGATAGCGATAACTTAAAAGAATCTGAAATGACTTCCTACCCCGGTTCTCAAGAAATCTTTGAAAGTGTAGTTGCAAAGGAGAAGGAACTGTCTGTGACAACTAGCAGAAAGGCGAACATGCTGGAGAAGTTGGGAACGGCTATTTCAGGAAAGAAATCACATGAAATGCCCCAGGTTGTCCGATACTCAAGTTGCAGTGAACAAGAAGTAAAAATCACAACTGAAATTGCATTATCTGCTGATAGCACTCAGGAAACTTTTGGGATTAGCTCAGGTAATTCTACAATCACAAGGCATAACGCCGCGGTGGCTTGACTATTGACGTTCCATTATGAGTTTCTATTTTTCTTCTGAACCTTACCTAACCAAATGAGACAAATAACTGTATACAAGAGAAGAGATATTGTAATAAGGCTTCAGACACCACCCATTGATTCTATGAATATCGTGATGTTATAATTTTCTTGTAACGAAGAATTAACTACCTCTTTTTCTTTGCCATGTATTCAACATTCAGAAGAAGAGCTTGAACCAATGAAAAATTCTGATTGCATCAATGATTGTGATCGAAAACAGGTTATTTCTAGTAACAGAGGTATGGTTGTTCGTCAGATTTTACTCTCGGTTATTGAACTAAGCGGTTTATTTGAAAAGTGGCTTGACTCTATGATTGTCTTGTAGGGAGTATTCATACGGAGATGGGTAAACTCCGAGGGATAGATGACATGGGAGAAAGTGTTGCTATAGATGTATTAAGTCCACAAAATAGTGGAAAAGATCCTCCACAACTTGGTACAGGCATATTTGATGAACCGGGTAGTGCTGTGAATGTAGTTTTGAGAAGAGGCGCTGATAGTACAATTTCAAACCATCCGTGTGAGACAACGAGCGGGAGCCTCTTTAGACAACTTGAAGGAGCATGTTGCTTACCCAAGCATGGTAATAAAGTTCCCCCTTTTTCCCACTTTGATTAAGATACAGGTAACAATAATCTCTATTTTCCTCGGTGCAATAATGAAACAGAAGAAGAAGCTTATGCTCAAGATCATCGTAAACTTTGCTCACGAGAGGTGATCTTGGAAGAGACTCCTAACCCGAACAATTCTAAAGACAGGGTGACCAACGTAGAAAGCGAAGATGTTGGAGAAGGAATGGAATTGAACGAAGTGTCAACGCCAGATAAGTTAATGGAAAACCGATATGTTGGATTAGCTAGTTCAGTTGTTGACCCAGGTAAACTCTTTTAAGAGTTATTTTGTCCTTGTCTGTAAATTTTTTTGTCTACACGTGTAAGGCTTATTCTCCCAAGAGATTATCCACTCACCAACAATAGTTTAATGATTCAGACTCAACTCCTGAAGCTGATGAGAAGGGTAAGCTAAATCTGCTATCATCTCAACAGACAAGTTCATATGCGAAAGGAAAGGAGAACAGCAAATTGTATGCTAAAAATTTTAGTTGTTCAACGATGCAAATTAAGACAAGTCTGATGCAAAGTGCATCTCAAAAAGTAAAACATTTGGATGACATGAAACCGGATGTCTGCAGCATCAAGAAAGAACAACCATATATGACAGCATCAAAAGCATCGTCGCGGAGGCGGCCTTTGGAGGATCTGACGAAGAATTAGGTTCTTGTCTATTGTTCCTAAACACTTTGTGTTGCTTTGTAAGTCGATACGAGCATGTCTCGCATCTAGTCAGTCTGTCAGTATGACATTAAATTGGAATTTGTTAGGAAGCTCACACTAGGAGAAGTAAGCGCCTCTGGTTTTGGTATAACCCTTCTATACCATTTCTACATGTTTGGTTTGGTATCTATACTAAACTAACGACTTTATCACTTTCATGGTGCTTAGGCTGTGTTGATAACATCTAATAGTTTATTACCGAGTACTGAAGATGGTATGGTAACTATCGTTCAAGTCTTTTTTCTCTGTTCTTTTACCTTAAACCATTACATGAAAGCTCGTAAGTATCTTTCAAGTCTTTTTTCTCTGTTCTTTTACCTTAAACCATTACATGGCAGCTCAAATTTGTGCAGTGATTCTTAATGCAACGCGAACGTTCGGTAAACAGACGATCGCGAATGCCCAACTTGGCTATCTCTTCGTTACAAAAGCCGTAGTGTAATGGAACAGTTGAGTTTAAATTACAATTTCAAACTACAGTATTGATGTTTTTAATGGAAACGAATCTAAATTAAGAATCAAAACTATGTTTTATTCTTGAACTTTCTTTTACCAACTTAACATCAAATTTTAGTTTTTCAATTTTATCTAAAGATTCATAAAGTACATTTTCACCCAAATTATCTACAGGAACATCTTTTATTGTATTCAAATAAATTATAAAATAGTAATGTATAAAATTATTCTCTACTATAAATTTGTCATATATTATATTTTTAACATTAAATATAAGCAAACTCAGATATAAACTGATCATTAGAAAATGTCCTTAATTTATTTGTTATGAAAAATGCATTTGACTTCCATCACCGGAACTAGTAAAAGAAACAATAATAAAAAGGAAGATTAACTTGCATTATGTTGGCATAAAGAGTAAAACAATAACATATAAGGAGCAGCATTGGTGTACGTCGTTAGAGTTGTTAGACCTGGTCTTTGCTTTTCTTTTTTTTTTGGTTACAAAGGAACTACGAAAACTAGAAACAAGCAAAGCTAACGCCTAGCACGATGTTACACCATTCTGCATTGGTCCCGCTGTAGGAGTGGTGTAACTGAGGGTGGTTACTCCTGCAGAGACTGTAGGCCTGGGCTGGCGGATCTAGCGAGGGTTGCCAGCCTGTCCGCGCACTGATTCCCTTCTCGATGTACGTGCTGTAGTTGCACCTCCCAATCACGGTGTAGGAGCCGTCGGGTACCTGTTAACAGAAAAATATACTCGTCAATACTAGAAGTAGAGGAGGAAAGTAGGTTAAGGACTTCTAGTGAGTCCACTTCAAGTTGGATACGCCGGTACCCTAGCGACCATGCTAAGGTAAGGCTCGAGTGAACTCCCCAGAGTTCGGCGATAACTGGCGAGCAACGTCCAATCCGATGTAAAAACCCGCCCCTCCACTGGCCTTGGGAGTCGCGAAGTAAACCTCCAGCTGCCGCGGTCGACCATGGCGGTTGTATGGCGCCATCTGTGTTTAATTTAACCTAGTCCGCTGGTGGGGGAGTCCATCTCACTGGACTGCCCGCTGGTAAACCCGATGTCGACATCACCCCCTAATCGATGACCCTCGCCTTCACTACCCACTTAGCATACTCCTGCACGATACGGAAACCCTCTACAGGCCACGTAAAGGCGTCTTCAAAAATACTGCGATTACGCCAAGCCCAAAGCATCCAGCATGCGATGCCAAAAAGAAGTGTCCAATCCCTGGGCGGAACCTGCGTGCGCCCCTGGAGGTTGGTGAGCACCCATTGTTCCAAGTCGAGCTGAAAGAAATCCGAAGGGACGACCTCTTGCGAAAAAGTTCGCCAGAAATTGTGCACACGCGGGCAATCCCGGAGGACGTGAAGTAAGGACTCGACTTGGTTACAGACGTGACAGCTACTATTCCCCGCTAAATGGCGGGTTACTCGCTATTGATTTGTCAGGAGCTTGTGTTAGAGCATTAACCAAAGGAAAGATCTGATCCGCTGGGGCCCCGACCAACGCCAAATTAAGTCCCATGAGCCTGACAAGGGGGTCAACTGAGAACCATCAATCACCTCGTAAGCTGAAGCCGTGGTTATCCGGCCATCTGTAGTAAAAGCCCAGTGCAAAGTGTCTGCCTCAGGGGCGTTAGGGTTGGGGAGGATCGCGGCGAGGGCCCTACAAATTGATAGAGGGAGGTAACGTTGGAAAAGGTCCCATTGCCACGTGCCATCCTCGTTTTGTAGCTCCGCTACTCTAGAGGAGAGGAGAGGTTCGGGGACTGGAGAGGTGGCCTCGGCCTGCAGGGGCCCCCAGCAAGGCAGCCAAGCATCCAGCCAGAACGAGATTTGACGGCCATTACCCAGCTTCCATCTAATCCCCTGGTTAACAAAGCACCAAGTTGCCGCGAGACCCCGCCAAAAGCTCGAAGCCCCTGGTCTGTCCAGTGTAAGGGGGATATGGTACGGGCTAAGCCGGTATTTAGCTCGAAGGATGCAGACCCAGAAGGCGTTGGGTCTCGTAAGGAGAGCCCAGCCCATTTTCACTAATAAAGCGTCATTCATAGTACGGATCTTTTTTATGCCTAATCCTCCTGCTTGTTTGGGGCAACACACTTGATCCCAGTGGACCAGGTGTAGTTTGCGGTGGCCTGGCATGGAGCCCCAGATAAACTGACGCATGATACGTTCCAACTCCTCACATAATCCTCGTGGAAGGCGAACAGTTTGCATCGTGAAGATGGGGAGGGCGGCGAGCACCGACTGAGTTAACGTGACGCGTCCTGCTAAGGAAAGATGCCTCGCTCGCCAACCGGAGAGTTTTTTTTGGGCCGCGTCTAGGATATATTGATAGGTACCGCGGGTAGTGCGCTCATGCAGAAGAGGAACTCCCAGGTATTTACCAAGGTCGTTTGTGCTGGAAAGGCCGGATGCCTGGCTCAAACGTCGGACAGTGTCCGGAGGGACGTTCTTCGACAAATACAGCTTCATTTTGGCATGGTTCACTTTTTGTCCGGAGGCCTGACAGAAACACGCTAAGGTCTGTGTAATGACTTGCAGTTGAGTGTCCGTGGCTTCGGCAAAAAGGACCAAATCATCGGCAAAGAAAAGGTGGGAAATAGGCAGTCCAGTAGCACCCAATTTTAACGGACGCCACCGACCCATGTCCACTGCCCTTGAAATAAGATGTCCCAGACACTCCATGCATAGGACAAACGGGTAAGGGGAAAGGGGGTCGCCTTGGCGGATCCCTCGGGAAGGAGTGAAGGGGTCTAGTAACGACCCTTGCCAAGACACCTGCATGGACACGGTCGTGACACACTTCATAATCGTTCTGGTCAGGGGTTCCGGGAAGTTAATGGCTTCTAGGGTGGATTGGAGAAAATCCCAACGAAGTCGGTCATAGGCTTTTTCTAGATCCACTTTGATTGCCAGATATCCCGTTTTGCCGGTCATCTTGCGCATGGAATGTATGGCTTCCTGAGCTATGATGATATTGTCAGTGATTTGTCGGCCCGGGATAAAACTGCATTGGTTTTCGGCAACTAGCAAATCCATGTGGGTTTTTAAGCGATTTGCAAGGACTTTAGAAAGAATTTTGTACGTCACATTGCAGAGACTAATAGGGCCGGAATTGGGCAATATTCGTCAGAGAGGGGGTTTTTGGAATTAGAATCAGGATGGTCTGGTTGAGATCCGGGTCCCAATCTTCTTGCTGAACACCGACTGGACATAGGCTGTCACTCTGGGTCCGACGCACCCCCATTTCTTTTGAAAGGAAAGGGCATTGAAACCATTGGCGACGGGAGCCTTATTCGGGTTCATGTCAAAGACTGCCCGGTGTACTTCAGTGGGGTGGATCGGATGGAACAAATCCTGACGTCGGATCTCTGAGAGAACAGGGAACATACTAGGAAGGGGAACCCCTAAATCGGGTAGGGGGTCCTGGGTGTAGAGTTGCATGAAGTAGTCGCATGCTAGCCTGCCCAGTTGCCCGGGATCAGTAACGGGGGTGCCCTGCGCATCCATGAGTCGCGTGATCCGTAATTTTGCTCTTTTGGTGAGGGTGAGGGTGTGGTAATATTTAGTGTTACGGTCGCCCTGCGAAAGCCAATAGCATCGGGATCTCTGGTGCCAATATAGCTCTTCTTCACTCAGCACTTGCAACAACTCCTCGCTCAAATATGCCTCCGGGTCAAGTAGGTGGTCAGAGTTATTGCCAGTCAGAGCTTGTTGGATGCCCTGTAAGCGGGCCAGTAACCGTTTTTTCCTGTGAAAGATATTCCCGAATTTGTAGTGGTTCCAACTTTGCAAGTGTAAGGAGAGGTTGGTAAGCGCTTGTCGGAGTGTCCCGTCTCCCGGCTTCCAGTGTTCCAAGACTTCGTGCTCAAACCCGGGATGAAGTAACCACGCGTTTTGGAAGCGAAAATTAGGGGGCCCTCTGGGCCTAGCGGACTGAAGGGGAAGCTGGATCCGCTGGGGTCGATGGTCCGATCCTAAGAAAGGGAGGTGGTAGGTTGTTGTGTGTGGGAAGGCGTGCACCCACTCCATCGAGCCAAACACTCGCCTGTATAGTGCCCCTTTTTTAAGTAAATTTGGATCCTATAAAGCCCAGATCGTGAAGACCATTATGCTGAACCCACTGCTGAAAGAGGGGGTTCACGGTCTTGGTAGTCCTAGAGCCACCGCGTTTATCGGTGCTCGCTAGTTTAGCATTAAAGTCTCCTTCGATGAGCCACGGTTTGTGCACGGTGCTCCCCACCCAGTTAAGGGCGGGCCAGAGGATTTGTTGGGTAGCGGACTGCGGGCTACCATAAATGGCAGTGAAATCGAATGAAAGGGGTCCGTAAACGATGGTAGTATGGATAAATTGGCGATGAGCTAACACTATTGAAAGATTAACGTCAGCCTTCCATAAGATCCAGATACCTCCCGAGAACCCCGCGGCCTCAACACGGAAAGAAAAATCAAAGCCCAAAGCCGTAATGACTCCCTGGGCTCGGGTCCCACTAATCCAGGTTTCCAGAAGTACCAGGATTCCCGGTTTATAAGCATGCAGATAATTGCGCAGAATCATTAAAAATCTACGGCCCCCGGCCCCCTGACAATTACATAGTAAAATTGACATAAAAGCTTAAGAATGAAGGGTACCTCCCATGGGAGCGTCTTGGGGGTCCTCAGTCGAGCACCGAAGTGCTGTCGGGTCGTCGTGGGGGGAACCTGGGGGCTGTACTACCATTGGGGCTGGGCCCGGGTTCAGATCCGGGGGGTCAGTGTGAGCGCTACTCTCCCCCAGTTCTGCTGTTGGCTTCGGGGGCTCCTCCCCCTCCATGGTCTGGGGGCAACCACCCCGGGGCTCGTCCCGGGCCTCAAGAACCTGTTTGTCACAAATCATCTCCGAATGTGAGGAAATTTCGACCTGGTCCTTGCTTAGTAGCTCTAAAACAGGAGTAGTTAATTATTGGTGAGTTACTTTGTTATGGCCGAATAAGTAGCCAACATCTTCTATTTGTTTGTTGAAATCTGTTAGTAGCTTGAGCCATTGTTGTTACCGTATATATATTGCCATGGCAATATAGAAGAGGGGGATATAAGATTTTTACCAACTCTGTTTCTTCTAACTCTCAATGTCTACGAAAAATTCTCTATCAGAGTTACCAGAGCTAGATTAAGCTCAAGATGGGAACAAGGAATCAAACTAATGTTGAGTTTCACAGCGAAGTTAAGGAAATGTTAGGTCATCATGAAACCGGTATTGATGAAGTTCATTCCATTCTACAAACTGTGTTAACAAAAATTCAATCTTTGAGGGTGTCTCATGAGACCCGTGCTAACATTGCCAGTCTAAACGTTAATCCCTTTGGCCCAGTTGAATCCTCTGCACCATCTAAACCACCTACCACCAATCAGATTACCTCCACCAATACTCAAAAGCTTCATCTCAAATTGAATTTTTCGAAGTTTATTGGAACCCACAAGGGTTGGTTTACAAAGCAAAACTGTATTTTGAATTCCAGGACGTAGCGTCCAATCAGTAGGTGTAGTTACCTTCTTTTCATCTTGAGGGTATTGCTCTCCAATGGCATAGGTGGTATGCTAAGTTCAAAGGACCTGTGACTTGGACTGAATTTACCAAGGCATTGCTTCTTCGTTTTTGACCAACAGACTATGAAGATCCCTCAGAAGCACTCACAAGACTCAAACAAATCACAACTTTTTCTTCCTATCGAGAGGAGTTTGAAAGGCTTTCCCATCTCGTAGATGACTTACTTGAAATTTTTTTAATAGTGTGTTATGTTGTAGGGCTTAAAGACGAAGTTCGATTGGATGTTAAAATCAAACAACCACGATCGTTGACAGAAGCAATAGGGGTGGTGCTTTTGGTTGAAGAACAAAACAGATTGCAAAGAAAGGGAACTTCTCCTTCTAAGCTGTCAATCTTAGGAGCCTAACTCAAATCAGTAGTCAATTTGACGGAGATTTTGAGACCATCGTCGGCATCTAAATCAGCTACTAACAGTAACCCAACAACCTTCAAACAGATCACCAGTCAGGAAGCTAGAGAATGTTGGGAGAAGGGGTTGTGCTATTACTGTGATGAACGGTTTGTCCCTAGTCGTCGTTGTTAATGTCCGCAATTATTTATAATGGAAGATGTTACTGCGAGTGAAGACCGGGAATCCAAAGTTCAAGATAATCATCAAGGTGACGAGGCATTACCAAAAATATCATTCCACACTATAGTAGGTACTGAACACCCACAAACCATAAGACTTCCAGGTAGAATGAAGGGGAAAGAAGTGACAATTTTGGTGGATGGTGGGAGTAGCCATAACTTTGTGGATTAATCATTGGTGCAAAAATATGGACTACCGGTAACTAAGGCCTAGCTTTCCAAGTCATGGTAGCTAATAGAGAGAAAATCAATAGTGTGGGGAAATGCATAGCCTTACCTTTAGATATTCAAGGATATCACATGAACGCAAATTTTTTATGTTCTTCCAGTTGCAGCCTACCCACTTGTCCTAGACGTGCAATGGTTGGCGATGCTAAGACCTATTGAAATAAATTACAAGCACCTCACAATGTCCTTTCTTGATGTTCATATAAAACGTTTAAGGCATTAAACAGATGGGCATGGTAGCTCTTAAAGAAAAAGAATGCTACTATATCCAAGCTACAAGTGTCTTTCTCTAGTTGTTGTCTACACAGGAAGTCGAGGAAAAACAAGTGTATCCAAAGGATTTGAGTCTCATCTCAGAAGAATTTAAGCAAGTTTTTAAGCCATCGACATAGCTGCCACCACATCAAAACCACGAGCACCAGATTCTGCTACACCCTATGTAAGACCCCATTCCCAATTGACATATGCATGTGTGTCCATCAGATACACGTGTATATGCCTGTCAGAAATGACATGATAACTAACTCACCTTCATTGTATATAACATGGCATCATACACTAAACCATCAATCACATATTTTAAAAAACCCAAAATGTTATCACATTATATCA
>JAOSBN010000006.1:15079034-15096144 GCA_027563595.1 Erythroxylum suave
TAATTCATGATTGTTCATAAACTCCAAAACAGTACCTATTCCATATTTTTCCATATCACATGTTCTGTATTTTTTTTCCAGATCTTCTTAAACAGATTTCAGGTCAGTTTTGGATGGATATTTTGACATAGCAAATGAACAATTTAGGCAATACATCCACCTTAAAAATTGTTCCTATATGTCTTAAGTGTTTAATGACATCAATTTCATGCATTTTGGTTCAGTATCGTGCAAGTTATAAATAAAAATATATAGACTGTTTTCATACCTCAACAAAACACAATTCTCAAATTCAAGCCAAATTTCAAGAGTCTTAAGGATAGATTCCAAACTCGATTCCTCAATGAAAAATGTAGCCCTAAGTCTGTAGTTTACTGTAAATAAAAATTCATCTAATTTGGATATTTACATATCAGGTTATAGTCAAAATACAGATGTATGTTCAGTAAAAACATTCCAGTTATCAAATTCCAGCATACCCCAGCATTTTCATCCTGACATCCCCTTCGGGATAACTTTGCATGATCATTTTGACCAGGAAAATGTTGTATTTCAGTAACAAGTTCTTCTAGAAAATTGTGACACTGTGTTTTCAGTTTCTAATAACACCAAAATTGTACAATTTGATTCAGTATGTTCAAAATTATCCCCAAAATACTCAGACTGTTCACAAACAGTGATAGAATCCAGAAACGCATCTTCAAGCCAACTTTTGACACATTTTGAGACAGAAATAAAATCCGACTCCTCTATTAAAGTTGTATAATTAAGTTTCTAGTTTAATATGAATTTAAAATCATCCAGTTTGGATACCTAAGGGGAAAGATATGGCTAAAATACTGATACCTGTCCAGTAGAACTCTTCCTAACCAGTTTCTAGCATGTATCTAAACTCAATTCCTTCCTAATTCAGTACACAATTGATCCATTTCAAGCATCAAACAACACATGTTATAATAGAATACAAATTTTATAATTCCCTTACCTCTTTAAACCTTAAGTCCAACTCCAAAGAACCAACTATTACAGCCCCTTCCAAGCAACTAAGACACCTCCAACATCAAGGTTGAATATCTTTACACCAAGAAGACAATAGTATAAAAGATAGCAGAATTTAACTTCTTTGATGCAACATCTTGTAAGATGTCAAGTGATGATGATCCAAATTAAAACAAAACCTAGGAGTTTATGGGAGTAAGGAAGAGTTTCGGTGTAGAGAGAAAGGAAGCTGCCAAAACTCTAAAGGTGAAGATGACTCCTCACTTGCCTAGCTCTTTGAATGCAAGGTGTCTTGGTTTACAATGGCCACATGCCACACATGAAAGTGTGACACTTGTTCTTCACTAAAGGAACCTACATGTCTTCATATATGGCAGCCAAATGTCACTTACTAATTGCTCCAATTATCACACATTTACTAGTCCATTTGTCACATAATAATTGGTCTATTTGTCAATTAATTACTAGTCCATTTGTCACACTTTTAACTATGCCAAATGTCACTCAATTTGAGAATTAATCATCCTAATTTTCCATGTCTCAATTAGTCTTGCCACTAGGCATTTTTTTTCCTAATCCAAAAATATCTCAAATTTTCAAAAATTTTCGAAATATCCGAAATGTCACCAAAAATGCTAAATTAATTCTAATACACACCAATTCAATTTTCAAGACAAATAATCCACAATTCACATTTTTAATCCCATTAAAAATCACTTATACCTAGGAAAATGTCATCGAATGCATGTACAAATAATTATAATTTGCAAGATCAATAATGTCGTGTATGTGCATGCCACATTATGCATAAGCATGAATTATGCTTCCTAATTTCTCATTAGTCTCTAATAATCACCATTTTAACCCTAATTAAAGTGATAGGATGTTACACCCTAACAGTGAACCAGTTAATGTCAGGCCATACAGATATCCATACTACCAAAAAATAGAAATCGAAAAGATGGTGCAAGAACTCTTGAGTTCAGGACTGATCAGACCAAGTTGTAGTCCATTTTCTTCACCTGTGTTATTGGTAAAAGAATCAGATGGGAGTTGGCATTTTTGTGTGGATTATCGAGCTCTCAACAAGATCACCATTAAGGACAAGTATCCAATTTTGGTAATTGACGAACTCTTGGATGAATTTCATAACTCCAAATATTATTCAAAACTAGATTTATGATTCAATTATCACCAAATTAGAGTCCATAAAGAAGATATCGCGAAGTCTACGTTTCACACACATAAGGGGCATTATGAATTTTTGGTCATGCCCTTCACGAATGCCCCTACCACCTTTTAGAGTCTAATGAATGATCTTTTTTGGCCTCATTTGTGTAAGTTTAACTTAGTGTTTTTTTGATGATATCTTAGTCTAAAGTAGCTTGTGGCAAGAACATCTGCTACACCTTCAAATAGTCTTGAAAACATTGAAGATGCATTAGTTATTTGCAAAGCAATCTAAATGTCATTTTGGGTTACTTCAAGTAGACTACTTAGTTCACCTCATCTCAAAAAAAGGAGTAGACGTGGATCCTAGCAAAATACAAGTAGTACAGGAGTGGCCAAAACCAACTACCACTAAGGGAATTCGGGGTTTTTTGGGGCTTGTTGGGTACTATCGCAAGTTTATTAGTGAGTTTGGAAGTATTGCTGCCCCATTAACGAAATTGCTCACCAAAGAAGGTTTTAATTGGTCCAAAGCAGCAGAGGATGCCTTCCAGAAATTAAAGGTAGCTATGATGTCTCCAACAGTTTTGAAGCTCCCAGATTTTTCACAACAATTCTTTGTTGAAAGTGATGCTTATAGTCTAGGAATTGGAGCGATTCTATCTCAATAAGGCCATCCCACTTCCTAATTTAGCTAAGCATTAAAAGGTTCAACATTGGCCTTATCAACATATGAAAAGGAAATGCTTGCTATCATCAAAGCCATTTGTAAATGGCGTTTGTATTTGCTTGGGTGTGCTTTCATTGTCAAAACAGACTTGAAAAGCCTCAAGTATCTCCTAGAGCAACAAATCTCGACTTCGGTTCAAGCTAGGTGGCTCCCAAAACTCCTAGGCTATGATTATGTTATAGAGTATAGACGTGGATGAGAGTATCAAGGAGTTGATGCCCTATCATTTGGCTTTGCCACCAGGAGCCCAAGTACATGATGTGTTCCATATGAGCCTTTTACAAAGATATCTGGGGAACAAACCACCAGCCTTGCCAGCTTTACCACCCATTCATGATGAATCAGTCATATTACTAATACCAGAGAAAGTGTTAGATTGCAGAACCATTCAGAAGGGGAAATATAGGCCTAAAACTGAAGTTTTGATTAAGTGGGCAGGGACTTCGAAGGATAATGCCACTTGGGAAAATCTGTGGCGTTTTTCACACACTTATCCCGACTTCATCCTTGCAGACAAGGATACTTTAAGGAGGGGGGAATGATATGTGCATAGGTGGTGCATTGCATGGGTCTTGAGGAGTAGCATTGTTGTATGTGGTTAGAGTTGTTGTACCTGGTCCTATTCTGTTGCTTAGTAACTCTAAACTAGGACTAGTTAATTTTTAGTCAGTTACTTTGTTATGGTCGAATAAGTAGCTAGCATCTTCTATTTGTTTGTTGAAATTTGGTAGTGGATTTAGCCACTGTTGTTGCCGTATATATATTGTCATGGTAATATAGAAGAGGGGGATATAAGATTTTTACCAGCTTTATTTCTTCTTCCTCTATTTCTTCTAATCTCTCAATGTTTACGAAAAATTCTCTATCATCCTACTTCCTCTACTTGCAAGGTTAAATGCTCTTCTCTGTTATCTTTGTCCCATTTCTAACCTCTTTTTCTTAATTTTCAATTTTGCTATTAACTATTATTAGAACTAGATTTGGTTAGTAAATAGATAAGATAGATTATTCTTAGTTTGTAGTTCAATTCTTAACATGGTGAATAATTCAATGCAGTGTTAGTTCACTCCAAAAGGAAATATCAAATAGCTTCCACAACATTAGATTTTAAGAGATATTAATAACGTTATTTTTTTTTGTGCTCTATGCTAATACTAAATGTCATTTGGATTTTTGTTTTCCATTTTCAGGTGTCATGTGTTGTTCTTCAAAGTTGGGTTTCTAAGAAATTCATGAGTGAATGGTAATTATCCTAATTTCCTTTCCTTTCCTTTGCTTTTTGGGATTTTTTTCTTAATACTTTCTCCTTTTTTCTTTTAGATCATCCACCTCTTTTCTAACATAGTTTAAATGATGCAATTGCAGTGTTGTGCTCTTCCTTGTTGCTGTTACATTTCTGGTCATAGGGTGGTTTATCGAGTTTGTAAATGGTTTCTTCAGTCCAATATATGCTAAACTTGGAATTGACATATTTGGTAAGCATTAATCAAACGTTCTTCCTACTTGATATTTAACTATATGATAGCAAGTTACTTCTCAATTTGACTCAAATAAAGTGATCTTGAGTACAAATCCTTACCTGGGGTGAGTTAGGGTCAGGGTGATTGAAGTATTACTCCTATTTTGTAACCCTTTTATCATGATAATAAGAAGGTTAATTTGTATGCATCATGTTTATGATTCTTGCTTTTAAGGTTTAACTCTTTCTTAGATATCTCATGCTAGTAGTTTTCTTCAAGTATTTTTATTCATAACAAAAATGTCTTAATTGTAAAAGGACCTTTTCATGATTAATTCTATATATTTGTTATTAAATGCTGTGAATTAAGAAAAAGGATGGGAATAACTTGTAGAAATCAGTAGCTCTCACTCCCTTTATATACTAGATTTCAATATGGTAAGTTACAATTATAATTATAATTGTAATCAAATCAAATCAAATCATAATTCCTAAAGATACATATAATCCCTGAATATACTGAATCATATTACCTAAAGGTATTGAATTATATGAGAATCAGATCTTATTCTCTAACACTCTCCATCATGCTGGAGCATATATATCATAAGTTCGAAGCTTGTTAAATAGTTGTGTTACATGACCTCCAACTAAAGACTTGGTAAATAAATCAACTAATTGGTCCTCAGACTTCACATGAGTTTTTTTCATCACATTTTGTTACACCTTTTCTCTAACAAAGTGACAGTCCACCTTAATATGCTTTGTCCTTTCATGAAAAACTGGATTAGAAGCAAAGTAAATTGCTGCTTAAATATCACATATTAGCTCCATTTATTGTGCTAGTTGAAATCTAGGTTCCTGTAGCATATATTTTACTTAGTTGAAATCAAAGTTCCTGTAGCACATATTTTACCTAGACAAGTTCTCGAGTTGTAGATGCCATAGCTCGATATTCTAATTGTGCATTTGAAAAAGAAACCACAGTTTGTTTTTTTTCTTTTTTATGAAATTAGATTTCCACCAACAAACATGTAATATGTTATAGTAAATCACCTATCAGTCTTAAAACCAGCCCAATCAGGATCACTATAGGCTTGAACAAACAATGCCCATAGTTCTTATATAAGAGTCCTTTTCCAGGATTGCACTTGAGGTATTTCAAGACTCGAATAATTGCATTCCAATTACTTGTCTGAGGGGACTACATAAATTGAGTCACCAAACTTGTATTGAATGGAATGTTAGGTATAGTAACTATAAGATAGTTTAAAATTATAATCAATCTCCTATAGTTTCCTGGATCTTTTAAAAGTTTTTCTTAGTCTGCTTCAAGTCTGAGATTGAGATCCATTGGAGAATCTTCTAGTTTACATCCTAACAAGCCAGCTTCTTTTAAGAGATTAAAAACATGCTTGCATTGGGAGAGACAAAAACCATCTTTAGATCTTACAATTCGATTCCTAAAAAATACTTTAATAGAACAAGATCTTTTGTTTGGATTATTTGTTGCAAGAATTCGTTCAACCTATGAATTCCTCTTTGGTCATCACCAATAATAACAATATCATCATTGTATATGATCAGTAGAATTTTTCCAGATCTTGTTTGTTGATAGAATATCAAATGATTGGAAAATTTCTTTGTAGCTGAACTAAACCGTCCAAACTATGCTCTAGAAGATTGTTTTAAACCATATATCGATTTCTTCAATAGCCACTCTTTCTTAGACTCCCCTTGAGCAACAAACCTCAGAGGTTGGTCCATATAGATTGTTTCTACTAGGTCACCATGGAGGAATGCATTTTTGATGTCAAGTTGGTGGAGAGGCCAAGAATAAGTTGCGGCTAAGGAGATAAACATACAGACCCATGCAATTTTTTCTAAAGGAGAAAAGGATTCAAAATAATCAATACCGTTCTTTAGTAACAAGACGAACCTTGAGTTGTTTGATAGCCGCAAGTGTTTTAATAGTATATACCCACTGACAATGAACAATTGAGGCATCAAAAGGAGGAGTAATAAGCTTTTAGGTGTCATTTGACCATAAAGCATCAATTTCCTCTTGCATAGCTTGTTTCTACCTAGAGTTCTGTATAGCCTTTGTTATACTTTTAGGTGTAAACACAAAATCTAGGGTTGATAGAAGAGAACAAAAGGAGGTGGACATATAGTTATTAAAAAAAATAGAAATCGTATAATGGGTACAAGATTGTTTACCTTTCCTTAAAGAAATAGCTTAGTCTAGATCACTGTTTTCTAGATATGGCAACAAATTAGACGCTAACGGAGATTGCTCATCCAAATGACCATTTACCATTCGATGAGGTCGTCGGGAATAAACTTGCAAATTTACTTAAGATAGTTGATGAAGATAAGAAGGATTGGATTTGGTTGGTGAATTGTCTAAAATTTTAGGTGAATTATCCAAAGAGTTTTTAAGAAGTGAGGTAAATAATGATAGAAGTTTTTAGCATCTTGACTCTTAAAGAAGTATGCAGTGTTCTCAAAGAATGTTAGATCTGTGCCTACAAAGAATCTTTTAAATGAGGGACTATAGTAACGATAACCTTTTTGCGATCTTGAGTGACCGATGAAGATACATTTGAAGGATTTTGGAGATAATTTGTTAACTTCTAGCTGGTGTTGGTGGACAAAGCAAACACATCCAAAGATACCAGGCTGAAGAGGAAACAAAGGGGTGTCAGGAAATATACAAATATGAGGTATCTAACCTTTGAGAGTAGTAGATGGCATTATGTTAATAAGATAGCAAGCAGTGAGGACGTCATCACTCCAAAACTCCTTGAGAACCTTCATCTTAGTCAGTAAGGTTCTAGTACCTTCTATGACATGCCCGATCCTTCTTTCAACAACCCTATTTTGTTGTGGTGTGTGAGAATAAGAAGATTGGTGAATCATACCACAAGTTTTACGTAATACTGAAAGGATTTAGAAAAATACTCTTTGGTATTATCATTTCTAAGGATACGAATAGGATAACCAAGTTGAGTTTTGATTTCAGAGCAAAAGGATTGAAAAATAGAAAAAAATGATCTTTTATTAGATATAACTAAGTCATACTAGGTCAATCATCAACAAAAACAATAAAATAACAAAAAACAAGTTTTGAGGTCACACAAGATGGACCCCAAACATCATAATTAACCAATACAAAAGAGCTTCGGCTTAATTATTAACTCTAGATAGAAAAGCAGCACGATTATGTTTTCCAAGTTGGCAAGACTCACAATCTAGATGAAGATTTGAATTCAAATTAGGAATCAATTTTTTTAATTTTTAGATGATGGATGACTAAGACAATTATGGATTTGGAAAGGTGAAGCAACAACTAAACAGGCAGTTGAACGATTGTATAAATAGTAGAGACCTTTAGATTCACGCCATCTTTCAGTCATCTTCTTTGTCTTCAAATCTTGGATAACAACAAAATGAGGGAAAAAAGAGACAGAACAATTTTATGATTTGGTTAGTTTACTAACAGACATTAAGTTGAATGCAAATTTTAGAATATATAATATTTTTGGTAATGTCACTAAAGGAGAGGGAAATGCAATGCCAACCCCACTTATACTAGTAGTGGAACCATTAACAATAGTAAGTTGGTGAGAGCCTGGTACAGGGGTAATTTGATCAAAAAAATTTAGATTACCTGCAATATGGTTAATGGCTCCTGAATTTGTAACCTAAGCTTTAATAAAGGTTGATATATAAGTTGTGTGATACCTAGGTGAGCAAATGATGCAATTGGTGTGATTGCTTGCTTGGCCGCTTGATACTGTAGAAAAGTTGTATATTCTTCTTCAAATACTAACTTGTTTTCACTTATTAAGGAAGAACCACTAGAAGCCTCCATAATATTAGTAGACTAGGAAGGTTGAGAGCATAACTCTGCATTTAAGTGATAGTAATAGTCCTAAACATACCCATCCTTACTATAATGGTCACATTTCCTTTGACCTCCTTTGTTCTTCCTGTACATCTACTACGACCACCTCAGTTACTTCAACCTCCATTAGCTCTTCCATTATTGTGAACAGTGAGAGCAGAATTGTCACCACTTTCTTATATTGGCCCCTTTAAGGATCGAGACATGAATGAATATATCCTGGCAAGTGATGGAAGTTCAGTGCCACCTAGTATCTAGGCCTGAATTGGTTCATATTATGGTCTTAAGCTAGCCAAGCATCTCAGCATGAATAACTTTTCTATCTCCTTTAGAAGTTAATCCTTTTTTGTTGTTAATGACTGGGCTACTAGATTTTTTAAAAATAGATTCTTTATTTCTGAAAAATACTTGGTTTGATTTTTTTTCTCTGCTCACACTTGAACAATTTCACAGATAAATCATATATATGAGTAACATTACTAGAAAATAAAAGTCTCACATACTCCTCTAACTCCTTTACTGATTTTACATGTTGGCATGTGTTAGCAATATTTGGCTTTATGGCATTCCAAAGGATAGTTATTATTTGATTGTGATGTTGTTCCCACTTCTTATACCCTGATGACTTAATGTCTAAAGCTAGATCTATGATATGTTCGTATCTACCTAGGCCTTTGAGATATGCAATGAATACCTTCTCCCAAGTAACAAAATTTGTTCCATTCAATTTCTGATTTGTGAGTTTTTGAACCATAATGGGTGGTTGTCTGTTAGTGTCAGTTTTAAAGTCACTCATGATATAACCAATACAAAAAGATGTTAACAAGAAGACAAACTTCAAATATCAACAACTTCTGCAACAACAAAAGAGGGACTATGTCTACAACGATGTCCAACATATAAAACCAATTTTAGCAATTAAAGACAGAAAACCCATCACCGACTATGGTTAAACACATAAGCCTAATTTTTAGTAATTAAAAATAGAAAAAAACATATAACCAATAGGTTTTTGGAGTTGGTGCGGTTCAGTCCATAGTAGTAACCAGTTGGACAGCGGCTACTGACGGCACGTGGGACACTCACTAGTATTGCTTCTTCCTCTGTTTTTGTCGTCGGTGGCTACTTGTGTTGTTTATGGGTTTAGATTTTTGAGGTTAGTTTTATTTTTGTGAGAAAGGTTTAAGTATGGGTTCGGTTGTGAGAAGAAAAGGAATTAGAGACAAGATTTAGAAAACCTGCTTTAATACCATGCTATGAATTAAGAAAAGGGATGGGAACAACTTGTAGAAATCAGCAGTTCTCACTCCCTTTATATACAGATTTCATGTATGGTAAGTTATAATTATAATCATAATAATCATAATTCCTAAAGATACATGTAATCCCTAAAGACATTATCATATTAGAATCATATTTTATTCTCTAACATTAACAAATTGGTTTTCCCTTATATGTTCTTGTGCTTACTCCATATATCCATGATTGTGCTATATTTATTACTGTGAAACACTTTGGTTTAAGTTGTATCCTCATGTTTTTACTATGTAAATAAATATGTCATTTTTCATGTTTGATTAGTTTAATATGCCAAATCATTTCCTTTTTCTGTTTTTGGAAGTTTGATTTTTTATGAATTATTGTTGAATGCTAGACATTTATTTTGATTTAGGTCTTGACTTTTTCACTTTAATGTTTTTTATATTCTTTGTTGGCATATCTTCTTGATCATGGTTAGGTGTTGTTGTTTTTTTGGATTGAGGAATGGTTCATTAAGCAAATTCAATTTGTAAAGCACATATATTTAGCGTCTAAGAAAATTAGTGCTACTATTTCTCTAGATGATTCTATTTGAAGTTGTTGTGCTTTTGGTATTATGAAAAATGAAGTGGTAAAGCATTCTATTGTCAAATATTATCTCTCTCATCTTGTAATAGTCATGTGCACAACATAAATGTTTTCTTTCTTTTACTCTTTTCTAGCCTTTCCTTTGTCATTTAGTAGAGAAGGAAAAATTAAAATTTGTGAAGGAAATAGGGGTAATAACTTTTGCTTTTAGGGCTTAAGAAAACAAGTATGCTACATTATCACATTCTAAGTTGGTTTTGATAAATTGACAACTTAAATGAGTGAACAAGTACTAAATTGATCTTTTAATTCTGTTCTTAATTCTCTAATTTCATATCTTCTATCACACAAACCAAAATACAACTGCCTTTAAATAGTTTGCAATTATTCGTCATCCTCCTCATAGTGAATATGTATTTAGGTTCATCACATCAACATTCATTCTTCAGGTATGTGCTACTTATCTAGCTAAAGATAAAATATCTTCTTAATCGGTTGTTTGGTTACACTAGTTGCCAAAACTAAGTAAAGTCCAAATAAAGAAAAAACCTTCCCTTTACTTGATGTTGTAGTATCAAAGTACAAAGGTACATACTTTATTTCAACGTCTCCTAGCTTTGTGTTCTATAAGATATCAATGGAGCCATTTCAAAAGTGAAAAGTGCTTATAATATTGACTTTGGCATAGTTTAACTGTAACTTCTCTTGTTTGAGTTTCTTATTGATATATATGGTTGGTCTAGAGGGATGATGGCTATCAGGAGCTATGTAGTGTCTATGTCCTAACAAATCATCTTTATATTGGTGATATATTTTTGGTCAATTCTTACGAAATCATAAGACCAAATTTGTCCATTTCAAAAGGGATAGGTTTGTTTTCTCATATTTTGTTCTATTTAAATATGCTTTCTTACTCTTTTTATTTTTCAAATAGGGTAACCAAAAAGCTATGAGAGGAAATGACTATTTACTTGCCATCATTTAAAACTAAATTCTCTTACTTTCGTGCTAGCTTTTTCACCTACGCTGTATGTACTAGAAAAAAATTAGGTCGATCCCTCCCTTCCCTACGATTCATCTTTTAACTTTTGAAGCATACCTCATGCTCATCTACTGACAGGCATGGATAAGACATATGTGTGACTTATGTAGGATAATGGTATTTACACAAGCAAAAAGAGCAGTTTGAACCCTAATATTTGCACCAAAATTTAACTTTGAGTCAAAATATTTAAGAGTGTTAAAAAAGAATTCTAATGATTTAGATATGTTTAATTTAAATCCTGAATTGATGAAACCTTAAAACTTTGTTAGGGTTCTATAAATTTAAAACGAATTTTAACGTTTTAGATATGTTTATTTTAAATCCTAAATTGATGGAACTTTAAAATTTTGTTGGGATTCTATAAATTTAAACCTACGTGGGACCTTTATATTATTTATCTTAGGCCCTATTGTGAGGACATCCCAGTTGGCAAAGGAGTTACATAACCATGCCCCTCTTACTCCACAATTTGCTAGAAATTTAATCATATTATGATTGTAAGGCTCCAAATTCTATAAAGTAGTACTTGCCTCATCTTTTTCTCTATAAGAAGCCCAACCTGGTTCATAAACTATGATTTCGATCTTTGGAAAACTAGCCATTTCAAGAGCTACAAAAGGCTACATCAACTTATGCTTTAAACATGTATAATGCATGTTAGTTTTGTATCTGCAACAGTTGTTCAAAATCCAAAATATTTTCTTCAATCACAACTAGGAACTCTATATATAGCCTATGATTTTTGTTCTGTTTTGGGATAGAATAATTATCTCTTGATTTTTTTAGATATATTAGATTTCATGAGATTCATAGGAGTTAGATCTCATCTCTATAAATTATGTAGCGCCTAAGATAAAAAAATGATTTAATTTAGTGACCATTCAGCCTTTTGTTCATAGTATTGGAGTAGTTGCTCTTGGGACCTTCTTTTACCAACCTTCATTGTTGATCTTTTCCTATCTTAGGCCTTGATTGCCGATATTCCTTGTCCTTGTTGCAACATTTAACTTGTTATAAATTTCAGAAAGAACCCTCACCACTGAATTAGAAGAGACACTAACTACTCAGCACACGGGGATCTGTAGAATATCTAAGTAGCCTATAAACTTAATGGAAAAAATTACTTAAAGTGGTCACAGTTTGTTCAAACCATTCTCAGAGGAAAAGGCAAGATCAGTAACTTGCTTGGAACTAGACGAAAAAAAGGAGACCTAAAATTTATTGCTTGGGATTAAAGAATGCCATGATACTTAAAATAAGTGACACTAATATGTTCTTACCAACAACTAAGGACATATGGAATAATCTTTGATAAACCTCTTCAAAGGCAGGAGATGTTACTCTAATATATGAAATCAAAACAAAGATTTCAGCTATTAAATGAGGTAACCTTTCTATTATGAAGTATAACAACCTTTCAAAAAATCTATACTAGGAAACGAACCAGTACTGAAGGGTTTAGATGTAGTATGGTGAAGATGTAATCACCTTGAATAGCTTTATGATTTTCTTGTTGCCTTAATGTAGAATTGGATTATATAAGAGCTTACAATTTTGGGAAAGTTAATATCTTTAAATGAGATAATATCACTATTTTGGGCCGAAGAAAATAGAAGAGAAGTTATGTTAGGGCCACAAATAGTAAAAAGCTTAAAAATACTATTTGCAAAGATGAATAATAAGAGTGTCATAAAAAATAAAGACTCAGTTTGGTTCACATATTGTAAAAACCATGCCATATGCAAGTTGATGCTTCAAACTTTATAGGAAGGGACATGTCCTTAATCGGAAGGGAGGATTCAAAGGAGGTAAAGCCCACTTCACTAATGGGAAAAACCAACCTTAAGAAAAATACAACAATGTTGATATTGGACATTTCAAGAAAGAAGAAATAGACAAGCTAAGAAACGTTCTCAACTCTTTTGAAAAATCCTCTACTGCTTGTCCATTCGCTCAATCAAGTAAGTGCCTTAATTCTTATGCTTTGAATGCCTCAAGTTTTTCCTCCTCGGGCTCTTGGGTCATAAACTTAGGAGCTACTGGCCACATGACTTGTAGTCTAACTAGATTTAGAATATATAACCCATGTCATAAAAGTTGAAACATTATTGTTGTTGATGGATTTCCTATAACTGTTGTAGGCTAAAGAACAATAAATTTAGCTGATTCTTTGTCTCTACATAATGTATTACATGTTTCGAAGTTGTATTCCAATCTCTTATCGATTCATCAAATTACCAAAGATTTGAATTACAAAGTGACTTTTTATCTTGCTCACTGTGTTTTTTAGGACTTGGTTATAGAGACGACCATTGTGCTTGCTAAGGTGAAGTTGGAATTATTACCTTGAGGACGTAAGTGGCAATAAGAACAAAAAGAATAAGCTATTTCACCTACTTATCAAGTAATCTATTTTCCAATAAATCTGAAATTGTCTTCATCATTACTGCCTTGGTCATCCACTATTTGCTTTTCTTAAAAGTATGTTTCCTTCAGTTTTTAAGAATGAAAATGTCGATAGTTTCATTGTGATACATGTGAATTTGCTAAGCATCATTTAGTGTCGTTTCCATAAAGTAATATAAGATCTACTAGCCCTTTCTCTTTGATACATATTGACATGTGGGGGGCTGCCTAGAATATCTAACATTTCTAGTGCTAAATGGTTTATAACATTCATTAATGAATGTACGAGAACTATCTAGTTATTTTTTATGAAAGAAAAATCAAAGGTGAGCAGTATTTCTCCAATATTCCATAAAATGATTTGTACATAATTTGGAAGTTTAATTAAAAGAGTAAGGTCAGACAATGCAAGAAACATAAAAGAGTAAGGCTAACCACCAATTGTTGATTGGGAAGAGATGAAGCTAAAATTATAAGAAAAATACTTACCATTTCGTTATTAGGAAGATCTCCATGATCAACTCACAACACTTAGAGAATGGATTATATCCGTAACTAAGTACACGAAAATATTTTTTGAACTTTCTATTCGATGTGAAGAGATGGAGTCGGAATGACAACTTATATCTCAATACAAAAATGGCTTAAGTATAACCTTGAAGTTGTATATCACTTAGCTTTAAGAGCGAAACATTACTTAGGCCAATAAATAACTAAAATTTTTCGAAGTCACTCTATGAAGTTTGGCATAAAGTGAACTACGATAGTAGAAAATTTAGGCCAACACCCAATGCATCAAAATTTGCACCACAAAACAACTGCAAAACTTCTTAAGGAGCTAAACTTAAAGAAAAAGTCATACCTTAAACTGGGACAAAAAGAGGCAGTAGTGATAAGAAGTGCTTTGGATGCAATGGGATGGGATACTTTGCTTATGAATGTCCTAATGAAGGTTTGCATATGATGGTAAAAAGAAGAGGAAGAATCTAATGAGTATGTGTGTGAGAACAAAAATGGAGAGGAGTTGGAACGAGACTCTAGTGACGAATTAACTAATCTTACAAATCTTAATATAGTGAGACACATGTTGGAATTATGCTTATAACCTAATCATTATGTAAATAGATTGAACACCTTTGTTTTGTGATTATTAAATTTGTTTAATACCATGACAAATGATTATATTATCATATTATGTTTATTGCTTTTATCCTAATATGATAAGTCCTTAATTAAAATTATAAGCTTGCCATCATAATGGAGATTATGATATTGAGAGTTAAGTCTGAGCGTTCTTGATCGTAGGATCATCAAATAAGGACTTTAATGATCTGGTTAGATCAATATGTATGTAATAGTATTCATTGGACAGATATTAGTAGTTCTCATTAACTAAGTTACATATATAGATAATGCAGTGGAGATATGATCATTGAACTGATCAAACTGAGAATTCTCAATGGTTAATATTACTTATGAACTATCAAGTGGGATATTCTGATAAGGATTTCAATGTATATTTTTCCTTTGACCTGAGATCATCATAGTAATCAATAAGTCACTTATTAAGTTTTGAGGTTAGACACCTTGTGTGTAAACATGTTAGTTGAATGGTCATTAGATATAATTAAGTAGCTATTTGATTAGTGCCTCATTAAGATAGGATCCATTGACTTTAGGTAATGAGTTTAAACTCTATGTTATCATTGATCTTAATGGTTGTTTCAAGACCTTGGCAAGGGCGATTGAATGAATGAGGAAAGGAGTTTCTTAAGTCCTTCACTAATCATTAAAGATCGGCATGTAACATAGTTGGTTATCTAATAGGGTTTGATAGTTAAACCATAACTGATAGGTGTGCATTAGGATATGTTTTTATAGGTAATTGGCATGTGTTTTTTTGCATAATTTTTTATTATTGTTTTAGTTTAGGACTCATTTTGTATGATTTCGTTTAGTTTGACTTCTATTGTTATTCTTTTACGTTTGATTTTAATTTAGGGTAAGAATTGATTATTTTTATGTAGGAAGGAAGATAAAGCAACTTGGAGGTTCAATTAGAGATCAAAGAGGAGAAGAAAAGAGGAGTGCATCTGTGACCAATTCCCACGATCGTGGGAATCATACTAATTCCCACGGTTGTGGGAATTATAATCCGAGACCTTATGCAGGGATTTATTAAACTTAGGGTTTTTGGAATATAAAAGGAAAAATAAGCCTCCATGTTCAAGGGAGAGATGACACCCTTCTTTAAAACCACCATCCTTAAGTGAAGAACACATGTTTGGAGCTTTGAGGAAGGATTGAAGTCAAGGATCATCATCAAGATTGGGGAAAATAACTCATCAACAACAAAATTCCAAATTTTGGCAAAGAAGAGGAGTCTTTATATTTAATTTTTTCTCACTTTGATCTCTTCTATTCTTTGTAAAATGGTTTAGTTAAATGTTGATGATGTTATGGAGACCATGTTAGGCTAATTTGGTCTTAGGGATTACTTTTGAACTATTTTGTTAGGACTCCTATTTTATTGAATTAAATGAAGTTGTCTTTGATGATTGGTGATTTTATTTGTTATCTTGCAACAAATCGGGAGAGTGAGTAAGACAAAATTTGTGTAGGATTGTACAATGAGAGTTGGAGACCTATAGACTTACAATCATCACGTTAATTGAACAGTTAGAAGAGAGATCTTGGCTAGTCAATTGATCACCTACAGGATAATTTAATAACTAGCTGAATCAGTAGAGCCATTAGGTAGGTTGAGAGATCGTCTAATTGATTCTAGTTAATTCGATTAGGGACAAGTAGTTACACCTTGAGAGAGGGTAATTATTACATTCAGAAATCTAAGGTGAGACACAATTAAATTAATATAATAGGAGGGAGATAAAATATGGAAAAAAGTAATCTCTAGTCTTTAGATTCTTGAATTCCAATTTCTTGCAATTTCAGTATTGTCTATCGCTTTGTGTTAGTCTTTTATTTTTAATTTAATTTTCAAGATTATTTCCACTTAGTAATTTTATTTCTTAAACAAAGTTTCATTTAAATTAAGCGGTGTCTGGACATCAATCCCTATGGGATCGATATCCCCTCTTTTTAACTACAAGTCACGACCTTTGAGTGTAAAATAAGTAAATAGGCTTTACTATCAACAATAACTTAGGAAAATCCAAAATTGTAATCATGGAAGGTAACAATACATTATCCTTAACCAGGTTACATCTTTGTAAGGTTGTTACTTCACACTATCCCATCATTGAGAAGTGTTTTTAAATGCCAAAATTGATTATTAGTTAATTGGATTAATTACTATCCGCTTAGTGATGAACTTATGTGGGCACACACTTACGAGTATAATATTTCCTATTTATGATTATTTAATTTATTATGAGATAACTTATTACTACTACTACTACTACGACTGCTACTACTATTGCTACTACTACTGCTACTACTACTGCTACTACTACTACTACTACTACTACTACTACTACTACTACTACTACTACTACTACTACTAATAATAATAATAATAAT
>JAOSBN010000006.1:15096244-15111996 GCA_027563595.1 Erythroxylum suave
TAGATTGGGTATGGAAGTTAAAAAGAAGGAAAGTATAGTGTCTTGAAAAGAGAAGAACTAGTATGAAAGTTTAGAGACAAAAGATAATGGTGTTTAAAGTGGTTGGGATATGTTAGCTGTAACAAGTCCACTAAATACGCTTTTGTAATTTAGCCATAACTTGTTATGTAGTTATTCAATTGAGATGATTCTTAGTTTGGATTAAAGTAGCAACATAGGGATCAATTTTGACTTAAAGTTCAGTGCTGGGTGTAGGAAAAAGTGCAAAAAATGGATGGTGAATGCACATATATGTGTATGTTTTGTTATTAGTGTTTATGATCAATCATGGGATATAATTTGGTTATGGATGATGTTGAGTTGAAAGGGGAATAGAATAATGGATAAATGATGATCATTGAACTAGAAATGAGAGATTAAGCATGAGGAATTGAATGTTGTAAGCAAAGAGTTAAAATTTTGATTTGAAACTTCCATGAGTTTTCTGTACTGATATAGAGTTTTTGACAAAGTTGAATGTATGGAATTTTTAGATATTTATTTAAGCTTTCCATTGATATAAATTTTGTAAATTTTTGAGTTTTGGATCGAAAGTTATGGAGGTTTGAAGTTGAGATGTCGGTGGAGAAGATGAAGTAGAATATGCTGACTTCACTGGTTTGACCAAAGGGTTGACTCACCCTGAACAGCTTGTCAACCTGAACAGCTTTCCTTCCTTTGACCATAACTTCTTCTCTAGATCTTCAATGATCTTATTCTTAAACCAATATATTCCTAACACAATGTTCTATTCCTCCGTAAACCTTTGTAGCATTCGGAATTGAATTGAGAAATATTGATCAAATCAAATTGTGGAATCTGTTGGAACAGTGAAATAGGATTTTCTTCCTGAACACCCTTTGGTATTTTGAGTATATCTGGACCTATAGGATTCCAAATGAGACTCTTTGTAATTTGGAGTAAACTAGAGATATAGGCTTACAAATTTTCTTAAGAAGTGAAAGTTTGATTCTTTCTCTAAGATATTGAATTTCCGGATAGAAATTGTACATAGTACACTGTTTTTGATTGTGAACAACCCGATAATGTTGGAGGTGTATCTTAAAAATTACTGGACTAAATTGAGTGATTTTGGTGTCAATGGAAAGATAAGACTTAGAGGAACACTTTTCTAGAAGAGAGTATGATCAAATTACATCAGTTTCACTTTCTAATTGATTGTGAACAGTAGACCCGAAAGTGTGACTTGGGAAAATCTGAAGTGAGTCAATAAGAAATGAATTGAGATTTTAATGGTTTTAGTGAGGCTTAAACCTAAGTATGAATTGTACTTAGAAGAGTTTTGTTATGAAAATGGTTTTGTGATGAAATTGATGGGAAGATAGTGGGATTGTCGTGAACATGCATTGTACATAATTCGTTTCATACATGTGCATTATTAAACACTCGTAATTTTGCAAATTTTGATATATGTGTATAGTGTTTGATATAGAGGAGCCACTAGAACGTCAAACTTTAGAAGTTGGTTTTAAAATTTTGTGATTTTCTTATGATGCTTTATAAGTGAGTAATGATATTATGCCAAGCGAAGTTAATGTAGTGATCGAACGTAGCTCACCTTTATCGTAAGATATGTATCAGAATGACCTCCGGGCATCCCGATGTGTACCCTGCGGCAACGGGAGTTACATACAAACTGTTTAATGCCTCCAATTCTTATTGTTCTAATTTGGGACCTTGTGAGTTATTTATTTCTATTTTTATCCTGCTTCCTTTAATAGTGATTGGTATTTATCCAGATTTCGTGCTATCATTATCTGTTAACAAGGTCAAAGCTATTCTATCTAATTATTTTTATAGGCATTTTTTTAATTTTATAGGTAATTATAAAACAAAAAAAAATCAAAAAAGAATCCTATATTAAAAAAATGTAAATGCTATAGAATAAAAAACTTCCTTTTTTTAAATTTAAGTTAAAAAAAATCAGAAAAGAATCCTATATTAAAAAAAATGTAAATTGCTATAAAATAAAAAACTTCCTTTTTTTAAATTTAAGTAAAAAAAATGAATTGTAACAAGATATGTTTGGCATTTGTGAGAACTTTTTGAATCAAGTAATATCGTGATTCAAAAGGTTCTCAATGTTTTGCCAAAAGTTTGTTATATATGTCAAATGTCAAAGCTTGTTATATATATGTGTTATACTATCCTATCCTTCTATTCGTCAGACTCTTGTTTCAATTCAATTAGATGTCAATGTAAACGAACCATAACTATGTAACCCTATTCCTAAAAAATTAACTCCGAAATAGCATATCCAAATTATAAGAAAGTCGATAGAGGCGACAATTGTAGAATTGAAATCGTTCCAATTTTTATTTGTTTTTGTTTGAGTATGACAATAGATCGCAAATATGATCCAAGTAATAAATGCCCAAGTTTCTTTTGGGTCCCAATTCCAATATGATCACCACGCTTCATTAGCCTAGACTGCTTCCGAAAGAATACCTACGATTAAAAAGATAAACCCTATACTAAGAATACGATAACCCTACTGGTCTAATTGTTGAATCAACTGAATTCCTAGAAATCTTAACATGGTATCAGAGCCCTAAGGTTTTCTGGAAGTATTCTTTATTATTCTTGGTATAGCCTTCATTGTTGCCTTAGTCATCCTTCATTACTGCTCATTCTTGTCAAATTTCTCAATCTCTATAACTATTATTTTACCCAATCTTTCCCTTCTTTCACCATAGAAAATTATGGAACTTCTCAAACCACTATTTCCAGCCCAAATGAATCTGTCTCTGTCCAGAAAATTAGGAAAGTATAGAATGTTCACTCTTCCAATAGACTCAATGGCAAGAATTAACTTAAGTGGTCACCCCTTGTTACCACCTATCTCAAAGCGAAAGGGCAACCTGATCACCTACTAAGATAAGGACCTACAATAGGAAATTTAGCAACAGAAACATGAGAAGAAGAGGACTCCATGATCAAGTCATGGTTGTGGGACTCCATGGAACCTTTAAGTGATACGTGCATGCTTTTAACCATACAAAGGAGATTTGGGACTGTGTTCAACATATGTGTTCAAAGGCATGCAATGCTACTAAAATATATGAAATTAGGATCAAAGCTCATGCCACTAAGCAAGGAGACAAATCAGTCATAGAATATGCTAATACTCTGTAAACTTTATGGTAAGATCTTGACCATTATCAGGTCATTGAGATGAAAAGTCCTAGAGATGTTGTATTTCAGAAAAATTTCATAGAAAAAGAGCATATTTATGATTTCTTAGTTGGATTAAACCCCAAATTTGATTAAGTCAGGGTTCAAATTCTTGGAAGGGAGTCTATAACCTCACTAGAAGAGGTTGTTTCCTTGATTAGAGCAGAGGAGAGTAGAAGAAACGTGACATTTGAGCCCCAGATGACAGATGGTTCAGCAATGGTGATAAAGGCAGATAAACAAGATAATGAAAGGAGCGATCAAGCCAAGCCTAAGCAATCTAGAAAGGGCAACTTGTGGACGGAAAATAATGATAATCTATGGTGCATTTGCTGTAAAAATCGAGACACACAAAGAAGACCTGATGGAAATTGAATGGCAAGCTGCCAAGTCGTGAATGAGGATATCAAGAGGTCAATCATGACCACGGGCACATTCTATTGATTAGAAGGAAGATGAAGAAAATCCAGTAATAGGGATTCCAGTAGCAGGGAGTCTTAGCAATGAAGAGATTGAGAAACTAAGAGGTTTGTTGAGTTCCTTTTGGACAGCTAAAAGGTACATGTTCCTGTGCACTCTCAGGTAAACCTACATTCTCTTTGTATATGAACACCTTAGAAATTAAGTGTTACAATAGCCTTTGGATGATAGACTTTGGGGTGACATACCACATTGGTAACTATGATTTTCCCATTATTTAGACTAGGGTTGTATGTGTAAAAACTGTGATATAGGCGTCATCAGCTGGGAGTCTTAGCAATGAAGGGATTGAGAAATTAAGAGGTTTATTGAGTTCCTTTGGACAGTCGAAAGGTACATGTTCCTTTGTACTCTTAGGTAAACTTCATACATACAACCCTAGTCCAAATAATAGGAAAATCATAGTTGCTAATGGAGAATTAGCCATTGTTGTCGGTTATGGAGACGTAAAATTGAGCCCTACATTCACTCAAAAAGATGCCCTACATGTACCAAAATTATCAACCAATCTGATCTCTATCCAAAGGCTTACTAATGACCTTAATTGTGTTGACATTTTTTCTCCTTCTTACTGTGATTTTTAAAACCAGGACAAGAGGAAGAGGATTAGACTTGCTAAGGAATAGAATGGTCTCTATCACCTTGAACCATATCAAGAAGAAAAGATAAATACACATTTATCCTTTCTTATTCTTTGAATAAAGAGTCCATTTGGTTGCACCATCTCTGTTTAGGTCATCCATCATTTAGAGTTCTAAAGACGATGTTTTCCTACTTATTTTTAGGATTATATATCTCTGAATTTTATTATGAAACATGTGAATTGGTAAAACATACTCATGTATCTTTTCATATTATTAATAAAAGAGCTTCTTATCCTTTTCATGTGATTCATAGTGACATATGAGGTCTATCCACTATTCCTAATATTTCTAGAGCCCGTTGGTTTATCTCTTTGATTATTGATTATACTCAGGTTACATGGCTATTTCTCCTTGAACAAAAATCTGATGTAGGGACTGTTATTCTAAATTTTTGTTCACTGATTTAAAATCAAATTAGGGTAGAGATTAAGACAATGCTAGAGAATATTTCAACCAAGTTTTATCTCTTTACTTCCAATCACATGGTATTATTCATGATTCATCCTATGTTAATATACCATAACAAAATGGAGTGGAAAAAAAAATGGACACCTACTTAATACCACTCTGGCCTTACTTTTTCAAAGAAATGTCCCTAAATCTCATTCGGGTGAAGCAGTTCTTAATGCCACCTATATGATCAATAGACTGCTGTTATGTGTTCTAGGCAATAAGAGTCCTGTCAAGCTCCTAAACTCTTTTTATCCTCATCTTAGAACTTCCAATGTATTCACTCCTAAGGTATTAGGATGTACTGCTTTTGTTCATGTCTATAGCCAAAATCGTGGGAAGCTTGATCTTAGAGCCATTAAATGTGTGTTTCTAAGATACTCATTAACTTAAAAGGGATATAAGTGTTACAATCTATCTACAAGAAGGACCTATATCTCAGCTGATGTCACTTTCTTAGAGTACAACTTGTTTTTCTCAGTGTCCTATATTCAGGCGGAGAATAGCATAATGGAAGATAGTCCTTGCAGTTCCTTCAAACCAATAAATACCTTAGACCTCATTCGTACTCCATCTCTTGTCACTCAACCCAACCAAATTCTATCAACAACACAGAACCTAAGCCAAGTCCAAACATAAAACCTCCTGAGTTAACTCCCATCCTAGCCAAAACCCCCTAATAAGTTTCCAAGTTTTACTCAAGTATACTCAAGGAGAAAAGAAATTCCAAAACTAGAGTAAACTGAAGACATTCCACTGAAGCAAAATGCAGACATTCTAGCACTAAAGCAAGTTCAAGAATCAATTCCCAGTCCTAGAAATGAGATCACCGTGAGTCCTCAACCATGCTCAAATATCCAAATAGGTAAACATTCCATTAATCTAAGTGATGATTTAGACCTTCCTATTGCTGTTAGAAAGAACTAAAGAATGCACCCATTGATCACTCTATCCACTTTCCCATTATATCTCCTTCAAACAGCTCTCACCTACCCATAAAAGGTTTATTGTGAGTTTAAATACAATTTCTATTCCTAACATTGTTTCAGAGGCCTTATCAAAAAAGGTATGGAGAGATGTTATGAGAGAAGAAATGAATGTTTGGAGAAGAATCATACTTGGGACGTTGTTGACAAATCGAGAGGGAAGAACATTGTTGACTATAAGTGGATTTGTACACTAACATACAAGGCCGATGGCTCCTTATAGAGATACAAAGCTAGGTTGGTATCTAAAGGATACACTCAGACCTATGGAGTGGATTATCAAGAGACATTTGCTCCAGTTGGGAAGATAAACACAGTAAGGATCTTGCTATCTTTGGCAGCTTATTTTGACTGGTAGCTTCTTTAGTATGACATTAAGAATGCTTTTCTTCTTGGAGATCTCAATGAAGAAGTATACATGAATTTTTCACCCAGATTTACAAAAGATACAGGTAACAAGGTGTGTAAATTGAGAAAAGCTCTCTACGGACTAAAATAATCTCCAAGAACTTGGTTTGGTAGGTTTGCAAAAGTGATGAAAGAATCAGGATATAAGTATAGTCAAGCAGATCATACTCTTTTTATGAAACACTCAAAAATAAGAGGGGTGAGTATTATTTTGGTTACGTAGATGACATTATAATACGAGAAATGATGAAAAAGAGAAGCTGGAATTAAATGAAAAACTATTAAAGGAATCTGAGATAAAATAACTAGGAAAACTAAAGTATTTCCTTGATATTGAAGTGGCATATTCAAAGCAAGGGATATTCATCTCTCAACAAAAATATATTGCAAGTTTATTTTGGAAACTAGGAAAATTGGGTGCAAATCGATGTCTACTCCAATGGATTCAAATTATAAATATAGAGAAGCAAAGGAAGAACTAGTAATGGACAAGAACATATATCAACGACTAATGGGTGAGCTAATATATTTAGCACATAGTTGGCTAGATATAGCACATTCGATGAGTGTAATTAGTCAAATTTTGCACGACCCAAGAGAATCTCATCTTCAAGCTATCTACCAAGTCCTATATTACTTGAAACACAGTCTAGGCAAGGAATATTGTTTGAAAGAGGTAATACACTATCCTTATAAATCTACATAGATGCAAACCATGTAGGATCTCCAATTGACAGAAGATCAACAACAGGCTACTGCATGTTTCTTAGAGGCAATCTAGTTACATGGAGGAGTAAAAAACAAAATGTAGTGGTTCAATCATCAGCAGAATCTGAATTTAGGGCTATTGCACAGGGACTATGTGAACTATTATGGTTGAAGATCATTCTTAATGATTTAAAAATCAAATAGAAAGGTCTTATGAAGCTCTATTGTGATAAAAAGTATATAATTAGCATAGCACATAATCTTGTACAATATGATAGGATAAAGCATATTGAGATTGACACACATTTCATCAAAGAAAAATTGGAAGAAGGGCTAGTGTGTATGTCTTATGATCCTTCGGATCATCAACTAGAAACTGTTTTAACCAAAGGGTTAAATGCTTTAAGATTTCACAATCTTATATGTAAGCTGGTAATGGAAGACATCTATTCCTAAGCTTGAGGGGGAGTGTCGAAGATCAGAGATTTATATAAGATCAATCTTATGGGATAAGATAAGATCAATCTTATGGGATAAGATTATTAGAAGCAGAAATCCTTATAATCAAGGGATTTCTACTATAGACTTCTAGATATAATTTAGTTCAGATTGATACCTATTTTCTTTCTAGTTAAGTTGTATATATATATGTATCCGTGTATATTAATTTTAAATTTTTCTTAGAAATCTTAACACTATTAAGTGACTCAGTCTAACCATCTGTTTGTGGATGAGCAGTGCTACTAAATTTTAAAGAAGTATCAAACATCCTTCACAAAGTTATCCAAAAGTGACTAAAAAACTTCAAATCTCGATCAGACGTAATGGATTTAGGAATTCCATGCAATCTTACCACTTCTTTAAAGAACAGTCTAGCTACAATAGATGCATCGACAATCTTTTTACATGCAATGAAATGTGCCATATTGGAAAATTTATCAACTTCCACAAAAATAAAATAAAATCCCCTTTATATTCTAGGTAGTCCAAGGCCATAGTTCGTAAACAAATCCTCCCACATATCTTCCATGATAAGGAGTGGCATATACAAACCAGTATTCTGGGATCTTCCTTTAGCAGTTTGACAAACATAACACCTTTTGCATAAAGTTTCTAACATCTTTCTTCAACTAAGGCCAATAGAACTTGTCTTTAAGACTAGTAATGGTCTTGTCCCTTCCTATATGACTGGCTAATCCTCCACTATGCACATCACGAATCAACTTTCTCTAAGAGAAGTATGAGGAACACAAATTTGGTTACCACGGAAAAGAAAACCATTAGTGATATAGAACTCACTAGTAGGCTACTTCTGAATACACTTTAACCACATGTCCTTGAAGTCTTCATCATCCTCATAAAGCTCTTTTAAAACTTCAAATCCAACTACCTCTTGGGACACAATAGAAAGTAATACTGTCCTCCTACTAAGTGCATCAACCACCTTGTTAGTCACACTCGGCTTATGTTTAAAAATGAAAGGAAACTTCTGCAAGAAAGTAGTCCATTTGACATGCATAGTACTCAAGTGCTTTTGATTGTTCATAAACTTTAAAGCTTGATGATCAGTGGAAAAAATGAAGCTTGATGATCAGTGGAAAAATGAACTCTCTTTGAATCAGATAATGTTCCCAATGCTTCAATGTTCTTAAAACTGCATAAAATTCCGAATCATAGGTACTCCATTTTTTCCTTATATCGTTAAACTTCTCACTAAAGAAAGTTATAGGTCGATCTTCTTGAGATAGAATAGTTCCAATACCTACTCCACATGCATCACACTCAACCTCAAAAGGCTTGTCAAAGTTCAATGTGGCTAGGATAGGAGCGGTGCTGAGTTTTTCTTTAATAAAGCAAAGCTTCATCATTCCATCCAAACTTTCCCTTCTTCATGCATTCTCTGATTTGGACCATAATGGAACTAAAGTTTCTAATAAACCTCTTGTAGAAAGTAGGTAGCCCATTGAAAGATCGAACCTCACTAATATTTTGAGGACCAGGCCATTCACAAATTTCCTTCACCTTTTCTTCATCCACATGAATTCCTTTAGAACTAACCATATACCCCAAGAACAGAAACTTACTAGTCAAGAAATTGCAATTCTTCAAGTTTAGGTAAAGCTTATTATGTTGTAAAATAGACAAGACTCTTCTCAAATGTTCTAGATGCTCTTCAACTGTTCTACTATTGACAAGGATATCATCAAAATAAACAACCACAAACTTTCCATTAAAAGGTCTAAGCACATGGTTTATGAGATTCATAAAAGTGGTAGGGGCATTGGACAACCCAAAGGGCATGACTAGCCACTCATACAACCCCTCTTTCATTTTAAATGTGATCTTCCACTCATCCCCAGGTCTGATCCGTATTTGGTGATAACCACTTTTCAAGTTAAGTTTAGAGAACACTTGAGGACCACAGAGTTGATCAAGCATGTCATTCAATATAGGAATAGGAAATTGATATCTCACGGTAATTTTGTTAATGGCTATAATTTCAACACATATTCATCATGATCCATCCTTCTTGGGTGTCAAAAGTATAGGAACAGTACAAGGACTTATGCTTTCTTGGATCAAGCCTTTTTTCATCAATTCTTCCACTTGTTCTCTTAGAATATCGGCTTCTTTAGGGTTCATTCTATAATGGGGTAGATTATGAAGCTTATCTTCAGGTACTAAATCAATGTGATGTTGAATATCTCTCATAGGAGCCAATTCATTAAGTAATTCGGATTGGACTAGATCTGAAAACTCTTCTAAAAGTAACTAGATCAGATCTAAATCAGCTCCTTTCTCCTCCAATAATTGTTTCTTTACCACCAAGACATGAACCTCTTGAGTCTCCTTAACTTCCCTCTCAAAATCTAGCCCACTAAGGTCAACAATGTCTTTCCCTTCACTCTAAAAGTCTTTGGCCTATTAAAGGGTGCATTTGTGGGTAGCATAGTCACTTTCTTGCCTTTCCATTGGAATGAGATTGTGTCATCTCTTCCCTTATAAGTAATATCCACATCAAATTGCCATAGCCTTCCTAGGAGTATGTGTCTTGCATTCATGTCCACCACATCACAATAAACAGTAGCTTTGTAAGATTTTCCTATAGAAATAGGAAGTTGACACACTTCAGTTACTCTCAAGGCTGGCTCATTAATAAGCCAACCAATGATGGGGGGATGAGGATGTTTCTCAGTAGGAAGCTTTATATGATCCACCAACTTTCTTGCCACTAAATTCTCATAACTACAATTATCTACAATCAAGTTGCACACCTTACCATTAACAGTGCAGAAGGATCTAAAAATGCTTATTCTTTGTTGTGGCTCCTCGGTTTTAGATGAACGAAGTATCTTCCTTACCGCTAGACTAACTTTTTCCTCAACAACTTCTTCATCAAACTCCTCGTCTTCTTTTCTCTCTTCTTGAAGCTCTTCCAAATCTTCTTCACTTTCATTAAGGTAGTCTCCTTTTTCAACAACATTGACCCTCTTTCTTGTAGGACAATTACTAGAGATATGTCCAGGCTTTCGGCATTTATAACAAATGTCTATTTTTGGTAGTGCATAAGGGTTGGAGCCCTTAGGAACTCTTCTACTGCTATTGCCGCTATTGCCACTGCCTTTAAAAGGCTTCCTTTTTTCCGCTCTTAGATCCTTAGGGGCATCATCGATTTTCAATGTTTCAGCTAATTCTTTCCCTTTTCCTTCTAGTTCATTTGGAATTGATTGAGTTGTTCTCCTAGGGTATTCAAACCTCTTAGGTGCCTTTTCCATCTTTTCAGCTTTCAAGGCCAATTGGTAGGCTTCCTCTATGTTCCAAATAGTGTTCATTCCAAGCCTTTCACTTTTGGATGATCTTAACCCTCTAAGATACCTTGAAACTTGTTACATGTCAAATTATTTAAGATTATGGCATGCTGCCATCCTTAAGAACTCAGAATGGTAATCCTCCACACTCTTAAAACCTTGGACACAACTTTGATAAGGATCAAATAAGTGTAACTCATAATCAAGGGGTAAAAATTTAAGGAAAGGTGCTTATTTCAATTTCCTCTACGATTTGATTAGTGGTTTTCCATCCCTCTCCCAATTCTTTTGAAGAATACTCTACCAAACTTTAGCACCATTTTTTAATTTATAGCCCATAATTCTCACTATTTTATCATCTATGACTTCCATCACCTCTTGAAAACTTTTACTCATCAATCCAATAAAGAAAGCCTTCAATGCTTAGATTTCCACTAAAGTAAGGGACTTCAACCTTAATCTTGTAATTATCTTTATCCCTTTGGCCTCTTCTTGGTTGGTTTTGGTCTAGAATTTTGTCATTTGAACTATCTTCCATAAGAGGCATCTAATTTTGACCTTGAGCTCTCTTATTTTCTGCATTCCTTGGAAGATCAGGTCTGCTAATAGGTTAGGGTTAAGGTAAACCTCTACCTTGAGCTCCATTAATTGGAATTCCTTCATTATTGACTTGGTTAAGGCCTATAATGGTTAGAAGTTGATCAATACGAGTCGCTAATCCATTAATTACCTCTAAAACTTTGTCAAATCTCTGGTTATCTCCTTGATAAGCCATTTATACTGGTTAGTCAAAACTGAGTGTTTAGTTTGACTTTTCTGGGATTTGGGTGAATTTTTTGGGTTTTAGGTGAATTTTCTGGATTTTTTTCCTAGGTTGGTAGGGCTAGAAGATTGGCTAGAGGGTGTCGGATAGAAACAAAACTGAGGCAAGGAACCAAGAAAGAAATCTAGGAAAAACCAGATTTAAATCTTTGATACCAACTGACACAGTAGAAGTAGTTAAGTAGAGATTTTAGGTTAATCTTTGAACCAAATCCAAGCATAAAACTTAGGATTTAATCAACAAAAGAGAGACAATTTCTCTAAAGAAAATTTCCTGCAAAAGCTTTTATTAAAGGCAATGTTTTGGTTCTCCAAAACATCAGTTAACCCTCCCTTTTATACCCTAAAGTGGCACATGAGAGTCCTAATTCTAGTGTGAAAAGGATTGATTGAAATCCTTTTCTAAAGCTAACTTATTTCTTTTTCTTGTTGGATAAAAAAAACTGCCTAACTAGGAAAATTAAAATAAAATAAAAAAGAAACAAATCCTAATAGGTATATGACAACATAAGCAAACCCTAATAGGCCGAGGACAATATAAACAAATCCTTATGGGTTCAATCCTTTATTACATTCTTATAAAAGTATCTCACATTTTAATTGTACAACTGTGACTTTATGAACGAGACGTGTAGAACTTTGGAAAAGCTAACACCTACCAGTTTATATATCATGGAAAAAAAAGATAATTTTGAAGCCTATTAAGGTAGACAAGGTAGAAAAACAAAGAGAAAGTAATAAGACAACTACAAATGCCAAGAAATAGTGTCTTAATATCCTTAAAGAGTGAGAATTTGAAGTTGTTAGCAAGGAAAAGGGAAATGTGTTTGCAATGTTAGTGAGGGAAGTAACAGAAGCAACACTTGAAACACACTTTACCTTAACAAAAGAAGTGGGAGAATTGTTAGTTTAATTTTCAAACCTTGCACTGGATGATTTACTAAGTGAATTAACTCTTTTATGAGATATTTAAAATGCTATTAACTTGGAACTTGGATCTACATTGCCAAATCTTCTAGGCTATTGCTTGAATCATTATTTGCTTAACGTTAGACGCGCTAAGTTTTACTATTTATAACCTTGGTAATTACTGCAAGTGCACGGGTTGTTCACGTAGTACCTAAGATGTTGATCCCACGAGGAAGTAAAATAGTCCTAAAATCTAAGGTCGTCATAAACTTCAATAATTTAAACAAATAACTAATGGAGACATTAAAACAATCAAAATGAAATATGAGAAATTAAAGTTCCAAAATAGAAACTCACATAACAATCCTAAAATCAACGTAGAAATATCTAAGTGAGAGAAAGGGGTAATTGATTCGAAACCAAAAAAGTTCTAACCAATTATGTAATTTCCAATTTAACAAGTCTAGACGGTCCTAGGGTGAATTACTCTCTCTCGATTTATAATTCTTAACCCTAATTGATAATCCCTAATTCAAATTACAAGAATTGCAATCTCTAGATTCGCAATTGATCTAAAACCTAAATTGGTTCTAAAATTATCCATTAACCTACGGGGAATCTACGCTCAATCTCTCGTTACACGACTTTACTAGTTTGATTTAGCTCTCTACTTATCGATTCACCTAACTTTCATTAGCCCAAACCGATGATTTTTACCCGGCTCACCCTCTCAATTTATTGCCAAGTTACAAAGAATCGAAATTGAATCACAATTAAATCGAAATAAAACACAATCAAATAAACTTTATTAATCTCAAGAAACAAAAACCCAAAGGTAAGTATAGACAACAAATAAACACTCAACAACAGTAATCCCAATCAAATATCGAAATTTCATACATCAATCAAAACAAAATATAAATAGCAAATACTAGAATGGATCTTGGAGGTAGTGACTTCAGGAAACCACCTATTCTGGGAAGTACTTCACGTCAAACTTGTTTCCATTGTCTCTCTTCCTTCATCTCTTTCCTCAATCACTTGATCTCTCTCTAGGTTTTCTCTCGGGATTGATGGAGTCTCACCTTTTTACATGACTCTCTAGGCTCTCCAAAGAATGTTGGTGGCTGCCATGTAATGTTTTATTTATTTTGTGGGAGCTTTTGGTCAATCTTGGGGTTAAAATAGTTCAAAAAATCACTTAAAAATTGAGTTTTTGTGTTAGCCCGATGCAGGGCACGATTGTGGTCCTACTTGTCATGATCATGGTTGAAGCTTTAACTTTTTTGTCATGATCATGGCCCGATGTACACGTTCGTGTCCTAAATTAACCTTTCTATCACGATTGTGGCCAAGTTTGCACGATCGTGACCTGACTGCTGTTGGCTCTTCCTTCTCTATCACGATTGTGGCCGACGTTCTTTAACCTAAAACTCTTTAAATCGTCACTGTTCTTCTCTATTTTGCCCACAACTAGCACGCACATCAAGGTATCTAAAAAATATAACAATTATGCTCAAAGATTCAAGCTAACCCATAAAAACACTCAAACGCACAAACTAACACAATTACATCCTAAATGCACACTCATCACTCAAATTCACACTAAATGCATAACAAATTACACCCTAAAACATCATGCAAAGCAAAACTTTCAATCATATTAAGAATGAAGAGCTGAAGAGATAGGTAGAGGGGTTACTAAAAAAGGATTTTTTTAAGAAAGCCTTATTCTGTGGACAGTTCTGACACTATTGACTCCTAGAAAGGAGGGAAGTCTGAAAATGTGTACTGACTAAGATCATAATAAGTATAGATTTCTAATACCTCGCCTTGATGACATGTTAGATATGTCGATTGGAGTTATTAGCTTTACCAAGATAGACTTACGAAGTGGATACCATCAAATTAAAATCAAACCTAGAGATAAATGGAAAATGGATTTCAAGACTAAAGATGAACTTTAAAAATGATTGGCGATGTCATTTGGAGACTCTAATGCATGTAGCACTTTTATGAGAGTGATGAATCAAGTGTTTTGACTATTGATAGACAAATTTTTTGTGGTATATTTTGATGATATATTAATATATAGTATGACTAAAGAAGATTACTTATTACATCTACAACAAGTTTTGAGAGCTTGAGGCAAGAGAAACTTCATATCAACTTAAAGAAGTGTTCTTTCTTACAATCAAGTTTTGTTTATTATATCCTACAGTGAAGTGGAGATGGATTTTGAGAAGATTGGGGCCATCCTTGATTGGACTGTTCCAAAGGATGTGCACAAGACATAGAGTTTCCATGGCCTAGCAACATTCTATAGATGATTTACTCGTAATTTCGGCACCATAATGGCACGCATTACTGATTATATAAAGAAAAGGACAAGTTACTTGGTCAAAGTAAGCAATTAAATCATTTGAAGAAATCAATGAAAAGATGACCAAATTTCCTATTTTACAACTTCTAGAATTTTCTAAAGCATTTGAAGTTGCTTGTGATGCATCTCACGTGGGAATTAGAGGCATACTTAGCTAAGAGGAACACCCAGTTGCTTGCTTTGGTGAGAAATTAAGTGAAGAGATCAAACGATATTTGACCTAAGACAAAGAAGAACTTGAACAAAAGGCATACCTTATGGAGTGAATTTTTGGGGCAATTTAACTTTTTTTTATCCAACATCGGATTGGAGTTGAGAATAAGGCAGTAGATGCATTGAGTAGGAAGAGTCATTTGCTTAACACTTTAGCTGTAAAAGCTTAAAATAAAAAGAGCATATACTTTAGGTTCAAAAAATTACAACTGGATAAGGAAACCAATACTTTCCGTTTGTGATCCATAATGACTATCCTTTCAAAGGAAATAGACTTTACCTACTTAATATTTCCATAAGGGAGTATCTGATTTGGGAATTACATAGAGGAGGAGCAACATTTTCCCTCTGTGTGCAAATAAAGATCAGAAAATCCTATTGATTACGTCTTGCTCTAAGACACTTTGGAAGAGATAAAATCATCATATTAGTTGATGATCACTTTTATTGGCCCTTTTTAAAGCGGGACATGTCGAAGGTCATATGGTAATATCTAATATATTAATTAGCTAAAGAAAATAGTTGTTTATGAACCATCAGGATATAGGTATGAAATTTTTCTTGGAAATTCCTAAAACTATAAGAGGTTATGATTCTATTTTTGTGGTGTGATCTACTTTGTCTTTTGGTTTTACCCTTGGAGGTCGAATCAAAAATTGAATTCCAAGGATTGCAATATAGGATGCAACCTTGAGTCATCTCACTT
>JAOSBN010000006.1:15112096-15133313 GCA_027563595.1 Erythroxylum suave
CGAAAAAGTATACACAATTCAACCCCCCCTTCTTGTGTGTTGATTATCATTGTATTAAGTTGTGATTCACTTCAAATTAATCATAGTCAAGTTGCATATGTTTTAGTTAGGAATATAGGTGACAATATTATGTTGGCTCAAGAATTGTTCAAAGAATATAATCATAAGAAACATGTCAGAAGTTGTGCTCTTAAAAAGGACTTCACTAAAGTATATGACACCGTTGACTGAGGTTTCATTATCAATGCTCTCCATGCTTTTGGCTATCCTAGCAAGTTCATTAATTAGATATATTCTTGCATATCAGCTATTTCTTTCTTAGTGTTAATAAATTGTTAACCTACTTATCTTTATCAAGTAGCTAAGGGAATTAGGTAGGCAGATCCTCTTTCTCCCTACCTATACATTATCACTATATAAGTTCTTCAAAGATTGACTCAAATGTAAATTGATGAAAGAACAAATTTCAAATATCATTATCATTGTCAAGAGCTCAATGTCACTTAACTTTATTTTGTAGTTGAACTACTCATGTTATGTGCTAATGAATCTACTTCAGTGGACTCCTTAAGGGTGATCATTGACGTGAAGTTTTCCATACAATAATTACCTTTTAATTTCTTGGGAGTTCCTATCTCGACAAGGAACATGAATACATACCACTTATAGACAAAGTTCATAAGATAATCTCTAACTAGAGCAATATATTTTTTCTTATAGTGGTAGGTTACAACTAGCTATATCCATTTTCAATAACCAACACATCTATTGGCTGTCACACTTAGCAATTCCTAAAGGAGTGTTGAATAAGATTGACAAAAGTATAAGAGATTTCATATGGCATGGACAAAATCTCAATGGTAAAAGGATTTCTAAAGTCAAATGGATTGTCATTTGTCTACCTAAAGAATATGATGGATTAGGTATCAACTCATCTAATAGAATAAGTAAGGTATTTTTAGTTAAAAGGTTGTGGAGGATTTGTTATGATAAGGAGACTCTCTGGGTGAAATGAGTGCAAATGTTTCACATCAAACAAGGAAGAATTTGGTCTATGGCTAAAAAAAGTACTCAGTCCTACACCTTTCAACAAATCTAATATACCAGATCATTTATGCATCCTTATATCAAGCATTATGTTAGAGATGGAAAAAGAAAAAAATTTTGTTTTGACAATTGGCATTCTCCTAGGCCTTTATGCAAGACTCAGTATTTCATTTCAAAAGCTAATCGAGCACTCCCTATGGGATCGACCCCGACTCTCCTCTGCTATAGTTGTAGGTCTAGTTATTTTGGGTAATGTTATGACACGTTATATCACATAGTGACAATTTTTTCAAATGGGCTTAATCTTTGTCAACCTCTATACAATTCGATGTAGAAAAAGAGATCTTAAAATTTTTAGGAGGTAAATATTAGGGAGAAGAAATTCTTAAATATAAAGGATGTTGAACATAACATAAGAACACTCGCTAATTAGTATAATATAAATAGGAAGAGAGATGTGTCTTTGGTTAATGAAACCAAGAAGAAGAAGAAACCATATATAAAATGATTAGAAAATAAAAATAAAGGAAGGATAAAGGAAGATTTTCCGATCTTTAGTAGACCCTCAATAGGGTTATTGACTACACCCTTGATAATATTATAGTTGAGAAACCAAAAAAAACTGCCATTAACTTTACGAAAGGTTACAATAACCTATAATATTGCTTCCATTGTAATATTAAGTATGACATTGAGGACTATAAAATCTTTAAATGAAAATTAATAACTTGGTAAAAAATGGAAGCTTGAGTCATTTCTTAAAGGAAAATAACAAGGATTCCTATATGGACGTTGAGAATTAGGAAAGCCAAAATTTCAGTCAAAGAAAGCCATTAGGTGAACAAATACCTGATCATAACATACTTTATTAAAGGAAGAAATAAACAATAGGTCACTAATCCGTAACTCCTTGGTCAAGAAAATATTCGTGGATGCAAAAAAGCTCATGGACATTTTATTATGTCATTTGTTTATAGTGATGAGTGATAAGCGGTGATTTTATCACATTTTCAGTCTTATATTTAATGTATTTTGCTTATTTATTTGAATATTTTTATTGATTTTAGTATTTAGGTTGTTCATATTTTGTTTCTAGTACTAATTTACTCACTTGGAGAAAAAAAGAAATGAATTCATACAAGTTTAAGGCAATTTAGAGCTATTTCGATTTGAGTTATTGAGTGTAGAACATCAACACAGATGTGTTTGATAGTTTAGAGATGTGACGAGCATTTCTTGTAGAAAATACTTGTGCTAAGTATAGAGAAGGCCATATTGATGTTACATAATTGTGCTTGTGCATATGTCAACTACAACTATCATCACATGTCTATTTAAAGAACACGATCGTCAACACACCTATATTGATGCTTGTGTATCTCGTAGAATCTAAATTTCAAAATTTAAAAGATAATACTGACTAGAAGAAAATAGAGGACGCTTATAAAACATAACGAAAAACTTTAGAATGACATGGAGGATGAGAAACAACTAATGAAGTGCCTTCGAAACGAATTTTCATAAATTTACAATGAAGTTTTAAGAGATTTCAATAATGTCAGCCTTGATTTTTAGCTTTTTCTTTAATTTTGATATTTTGTTTTATATGATTATGAGCTAAATTCTTTTAGTATTTATATTAGATGAATCATAGTGTGGATCTTCTAGGGAATTTATCTTAATTTAAGTTATTCTTTAGTTTTATTGAGATTTATTTATATGTTCTTATTTATTTTTGAATTAACATTAATGGCATATTCTAATTCTTGTATGATTTCATGCAATAGTGATTTCAAAATCCAATGTGTAAATATATCTAGCATAATTAAAAGGACTTTCGTGCAAACTTAAAGTTGACATAAATCTTTCAAATTATGGTAAAACATAATAGTAAAATTTATAAATTGATTATCATGATTCTAGGGCTTTTAATTAAAAGGATATATCAATTAATCAACATGAAATTATTTGTTAATAGTTATAAGTAAGATATTAGCATAATTAAAGAATTTCCATAATCTAATAGACTTTCAATTAAATTAATAAATAAAATCATAATTGCATGAGATATAATATGGCATCCTCAAATTCTAGGTACCATTATTTTATTGGCAATGTTTTTTGTTCTTTTGCTACTTTAGTTTATTTGACTATGTTGCATTGCCATAGGTTGTTTAGTTGGTATTCATTAATGTAGCATGAATTATATGGAGGTTGTTTTGTGATTAAGATAGGATTTATTACCTTAAAGTAACTAAGGAGAATGTTATATTGTTCTCGACTAATATTGATTTGAAAATCCTTGGAAAGGTGGAATGTAGCACCCCACTCACATTCGACACATACTCGTACATTCATCAAACATTTGAGCACATACCTGATGGAAGCGATGCGCTAGCTAGAGCAATCACATCACTTGACATGTCATTATAATTTTAAAACACAATACTCAATGACTAAAAACTCAATTCTTCATTTCATTTCATAAAACAAAATGTACATTATAGCATTATAAACATCATCCATTTATATATATACAATATCTAAATCAAAGTCTAAAGCTTCCTTCACAAAATATGCTACATGAATGAGGAAACTATACAAGACTCTATCTAACTCTTTAGTCTCAATTGACCAACTTTTGAGCCATTTCTTCTATCCAAAACACGATTCTAGATTTCTTCTAAGTGATCTTAGATGCTATGTCTCCTCTCTCATACTTGAAAAGTCAACGTTGTAATTTTGGTGAGTTTTGTGAACTTAGTGAGCTACCCATCATTAAGGACTCACTTATAACATATAACACAACAAATCATATTCAAATCATATAACCATATAATTCACAGAAATTCTTTATTTGTTTCACATTTCACATTCAGAATAGTTCATACAATTCCAATCAATCATTCATATAATGCATATTAAATTGTATGTGCAATGCTCATAAGACTCACTTTCAATTATTACATTGTTGTGACTGAGTGTCTTTTTCATTGTCCCTCATCCATTGTGGATACCAGGCTTATTAATAACTTTCCTTTATCCGTTTGGGATACAAGGCTCATTATATGTGGTGAGCCAGAGGCTCTTACCACATTATAAACTTTAAACTCTTTTTCACTGGCGACTTCGGTCATACTACCTTTGTCTTATCATGTATTCATGTAATGAAATGAATGAATTGAAATATATTCAGTTAGTCACTTGTATTCAATTTTTGCCTTTGCATTCACATTTTCCATCGGACCTAAGCTTGGAATTCAACAGTTAAGTTGAGAACACTTATTTCACTCAAATTCACATATAATGAGCACTTCCAATATGTTTTGCATGCATTAAATGCCTTAACCATTTGATGTCCAAAATCAACACATTCACATCACATTACAATTCAATACAAAATTTTAAACAAACAATTAATCAATGTGAGACCAACTAGGTTACTTATAGTATGCTCTAGATAGCTATTACCTCAAGGTTCCAACAATATCTAGATGTAGTCACTCAATTGGCACTCCTATATCATGCAATACACATTTACACACATTACAACTTTACAAAATTACTTAAGTACTCATTTATGCACATATGTATATATGATAAGTACAATACAGGCTTAAAGACGATCCTAGGTATATTTCATTAATACATATCTCATAATCATTTAACATCATCTTTCAATCATTCTTTAATATCTAATGCACTATACTTACATTAATCATTTAATTCATCATCAACTAAATTCAATCATGACCGCATTCAATCCTAAATACATCATAAGGAAGTACTTTAACATTAGTTGGTTCAAGCATTACTCAAAAGATAACCTTTTTGCTCTATATGTCTACCCACAATTGTCGTGTCCCTCCCATGATTGTGATAGAAACTCATGGGACTGGCCACGATCTTGGTGTCCCTCCCATGATCGTGACAAAACTATGTTCTTATCAGGCCATGATTGTAAGGTGAGGGCCACTATCGTGCCCTACAATTTCTTCCTCCATTCACACGAATTCAACATATATACTAACATCCTTTTCACACCAAATTTTCCAGTATTCACATCCATTTATACAACATCATTACACGCTAATTCAACTATCATATTAGTTGCATTAGAATCCATAAAAATCAACTCATTTGATTCATCATCTTTTGCTTAACTTCATTTATTCTTGAAATCATATCTTACATGGACTTCTAACTTTCACCTTGCTATATTCAAGACATCTCATGCAAAGTCACTCATATCTACTTCATTCCCCCTTTTTATCTCTCCCCTCCTATCTCAATATCAAGCAGAAGCAATTTGTAACTTAAGGTTCGTCAGTCATATATAAAACAAAACATATCATCATCATTTTATAGTTTACTAAATCCTTTCTCCTTCCCATTCCAAGGGCATTATTAAACACCTTTCTTGAACATAAGTTTTTCCTCTTTCATTATACCTTAATTTCTCAATTTATAACATTTACTAAACAACCTACAATCCACGGTTTCATACTCTCCAGCTAAGAACACAACATATACATTTATTCATCAATTTCCTACACTCCTCATCAACATAAAAATATGACATAAATACTTCTCTTCATTTATCAACTTCCAACTCTCATTCAGATACTATTTCATGCAAAGTTAATCATGTCTACTTCATTTCCCCTTTTTATCTCTCCCCATTCCTATCTCAATATCAAGCATGAAGCAATTTGTAACTTAAGGTTCATCAGTCATATATAAAACAAAACATATCATCATCATTTTATAGTTTACTAAATCCTTTCTCCTTCCCATTCTAAGAGCATTATTAAACACCTTTCTTGAACATAAGTTTTTCCTCTTTCAGTATACCTTAATTTCTCAATTTATAACATTTACATAACAACCTACAATCCATGGTTTCATACTCTCCAGCTTAGAACACAACATATACATTTATTCATCAATTTCCTACATTCCTCATCAACATAAAAATATGACATAAATACTTCTCTTCATTTATCGACTTCCAACTCTCATTCAGATACTATTTCATGCAAAGTTAATCATGTCTACTTCATTTCCCCTTTTTATCTCTCCCCATTCCTATCTCAATATCAAGCATGAAGCAATTTGTAACTTAAGGTTCATCAGTCATATATAAAACAAAACATATCATCATCATTTTATAGTTTACTAAATCCTTTCTCCTTCCCATTCCAAGAGCATTATTAAACACCTTTCTTGAACATAAGTTTTTCCTCTTTCATTATACCTTAATTTCTCAATTTGTAACACTTAAATAACAACCTACAATCCATGGTTTCATACTCTCCAGCTAAGAACACAATATATACATTTATTCATCAATTTCTTACATTCCTCATCAACATAAAAATATGACATAAATACTTCTCTTCATTTATCAACTTCTAACTCTCATTCAAATAATATTTCCATACTCATAATATAACTCAATTATATTGTTAGTCATAAACACAAAACCAGTCATAAATATACCACTTGGCACCTCCCTATGGTTCCAATTGGTTCTCTTTAGTAACTAGTCCATTTGCTTCCAATTTCTAATCCAATTGTCTCCCAATTTTCTAAATATTTGTCATTAAATCCTAATATCACATCTCAATTATTTCTGTTGTCATTCATCACTTATTTCTACTAACATTTGTCCATTTTCTTGCCACTCGACATTTTTCCTAGTCCAAAATTTCCAAAATTCTCAAAAATTTTCTAAATCTTCACCAAAAATTCTAAATCAATAATTGTGCTTACCAAAACAATTTTCAAGACATATAATCCACAATTCATATTATAATCAAATTAAAAATTAATTATAATAGGAAAATATCAACTGAACACATGCACAATTATTATAATGTGTACAAAAATTATTATTCACGTGTATGTGCACATGTTATAGTATGCATGAGCATGAAATGCACTTTTGAACTTGACAATAATGTCTCTCATGTACAATATTCTAGGTTCTGGCCCTTAGCATGGAAAAACGAGATGCGACATGGAATGAAACTTCGTAGATAATTTACAAATGTCATTAATTGAATCCATAGTTAATATAAGAGAACGAATACAATTAGACTCAAAAAAAGTAGCCATTAATTCCATGCTCCATCTAGTTAGAACATTGTATGATGAAAGTATTAAATTATATGAAAAAATCATGCACAGAAAGGTTAATCAAAATCACATTGACATTCCTAAATATTTAGGTCTGTTATGATGCGTTGGTAGATGCCAATCTTGATCTATGATTATAAATTGTCTAATTGGAGAATTAAAGATAAATTAAAAGGATTTTAATTTTTATAATTCTAATTATAATTCTAATTATGAATTAGAATTATAATTTATGATCGTCGCCAACATATTTGAGAACCTAATGGGTTTCATATATAGAGTGAGTTGAAAAAAGCAAAGATATTTTTAATCAAATTAAACTTGATTGTGAACTTTGAAAAACTTTATGATTAAATATAAGATATTGAATAAATAAGGATCAATATATGATATTGGATCTTATTTGGGCATAATTGGTATTTAATTAAGATTTTTTGTAATTCTAGTTAAAGTTTAATTGAAATTGGAATTTAATTTCAATTAAATTACTAAAATGTACAAAAATTATTATAAATAGAATTAAGCTCTAATGGAGCTAGTACTTTTTGCTTAACCCTCTCTGTAAGGTTATAGAGTTCTCTCAACCTGTTCTGTTGATACTGTTAGAGGCTGGACATTTGTATGGCTATAGTCGTTAAGATGAATTAGTTTCCAAAATGATTTGAGGGATACCCCAAGAAAATGATCAAGTTTTAGAATAAAGTATGAAATTAGATTCATGCTTTTTTATTATTCATATGTTAATCATTTTATAGAATTAAAGTGATCTTGATTTTCGGGAAATCAAAATATGAAAAAGTTTTGTAATTATTCCGCTGCAGTTAGGATCTAATGTGGTCCCAATTTTATAATAATGGTATCAGAGCAAGCTTTAATTCTATGATTTGATTAAATAATTTAATTGTTACTGATTAATTTTCGAATTAAAATCGCAAATGTTGTTTGATTAAACAATCTAAAAATTTTGGATTGAATATTTTAAAATTTGACATTCAATTTAGAATTGAATCGCTAATATGAATGATGTGAACTTAGTTTCATATGTCATTAAATATCATAAACTTACAAAAATTCGTAGATTTTTTATTTATGAAACCCAATTCAATAAGTTCTTTTTGTTTTGCTATGAAAAATTCGATTTATGCCTATTGCCCTTGCGATTGTTCTAGAATGCATGCCTTAACTTTTAATTTTTATTGCATATTTTGCCATTTCTGCGATATATGGGTTTTGATTTTGAATGGAGAGCTTGGATTGGAATGGTTGAGTTTTTGGGTCTTGGTGCATTGACACATGTTAGAGAAGATGTTTTTAAACCTTCTTTTTAATTTAATTGGTTTAATTAAAATAAAGTAGGTTTAAGTCCCTAACTAATATGAAAAAGTGTTTTTAATTGTTTGAAAATTATTTTAAAATGGTTATTTTATTAGGATTACTTTATAATTTAGTTTGATTTTTCAAGGAGATGAGATTAGAGATAGTTTTCCAATTGCATTAGAATATGCTACTCATATAATTTTGAAAAAGGAGTGTTTCTAAATTATAATAAGTAAGAAGAATAATTTATGGAATTAAGTTTTGTTAAAAGAGTCAAAATAATTTGAAATAGTTTCCAATTGTCTTTGAATTTTTTATATCAAATTAAATTTCTATTTGGATTATGAATTTAATTCATTTAGGAATCAATAGATTTAATATAATTTAATTTTTCTGAATAATTGTAAATATTATTTTAGATTTTAAAATCAATAACTTGAATCAAACGAAGCTTGATATTTTATGCATAAAATTTGATTATGAGTGCACAAGTAGTATACTTTATTTATATGTTTGATATATATATATTGGATGTATGTTAAATTGTATGTTTTATATGTGTGATATTTTACATGCAATTTGTGTTTGACATGACGAATAAAATTAATCCTTCATTAAAATATTAAGTACACATTGAAAATGTGATAATTGCCTTCCATTATTATAAGAATAAACCATAGTTCTATTTATTGTTAGGCTAATTGAGCTAACTCAATGTTACTTTAACTTGAATATGTTTAGTCCTATAACAGACAAGTAGGAGTGGCCTAATTGGTTTCAACTCCTCACTTAAGACTAAGGAGGTCTTGATTTCGAGTCACCAAAACAACCGAGGGTCTATAAGGAAACAGTCTCTGTATCTCTATAGGAGATGCGGGCATGACCACATACATCTTACCCCCCACCTTGCTTTGGCGAGAATTTGGGTATTGTTGTGTTGTGTTGTTTATGTTTAGTCCTATAACAGTGAGTCCTACTTAACTAAATTTGTGTGATTTGGATGAGCAAACTCATGATCACATGAATTTAAAGGTAGGGTTAGGAATAACATGCTAGATATGTTTTGGCAAGAGATGTCAACTAACTAATCTAGAATTTGTATCAAATGTGATTGATGACAACTAATTTAAGATTAGTTGATTTGTTGAGCAAACTCAAGATCAACTATATTCAAATGGGATCCTAGCCCATTAGAAAGATTATAGTAATATTTCTGAATAGTAGTGAGGGTCATTATTTTGAATAAATAATGGGAGTAACTAAATACATGATTAAAATCCTAATCTCATTTGGTAGTCATGGCATATAGTTAATCACTTGCTTTTCTTACATTTATATTTTCTTTTGGGTGGAATTTACCTTTTTAGTATATTTGATTCTAAGTTAGTGAACCAAATTTCTTGGACATAGGCTATGTTTAAGAAGAGTTCTCAAAGTTAGAAAAAAAAATTGCATGCCCATTAAGAAATTTTTGTTATAATCCCTGTTGAGTATTCGGTGACAAAGTTTTAGAGATGTGTCAAAATCATATAGATGACAAAATATATTGACATTTTGAGTTGACTAATGTCTCATGAACTTTAATAAGAACATGTAAGATGCATGTCAACACCATGATAGCAAGATGAAAAAGGTTGCATTGAGTAGCACTAAAGGGCATAGTACCTTGATGAAATTATTTCATTTAATTTATCCCACTAAAAGCATAAACAAAGACATCGATTAAAGTCTTTGCTCTAGTATGATAATAATTGTGATAAGAAAAAAAATGATTGCATAACTTTTTCTTGCCTATATGAGATATGATAGATATCATATATATTTCTATTTCATGATTATGAGTATTTGATACTAAATTTAGATTCAACATTATTATAATGTTCAAAGCATGATAAGAAATAGAATGTTTAGTAAAAGTAGTTGATCTAATTTTATAAAAATAGTTTGTATGTATTGAATCAAAAGAGACTTATGCTTAACATAAGTGGCAAGAATACAAAGTTGGATAACCAAGATTATTCTTTTATGCCATGCTGATTAAATCAATATAACGAAAATCATAAAGTTACATATAGGATATATGTATCTTCTTTATTACGAATCATAGTTGTGAAACTTTTCAAGTTGAAGAGAACCAGATCAACCTTTGGTGAAAGGATGATGATGGTATTGAATTATTAAATCTTATATATATATTGGTTGGAGTAATAATTCAAAAAAGAATAATACGTATATTTTATTAGATTACTAATGATTTTATGTGCTATAGTCATATGTATTAATGAAATAATGGTTTAAATTGTTTAAAAGTTCAAATTGTTTAAATCTAAGTAGAAATTAAGCATTGAGAATATTGAATCACTTCGATGAGATTGATTTGTTGAGTTTTAAATTTTTAGTTATCAATAGGGAATGAGATTCTGTGGTGAATATCTTCATAACAAAATTTCATAAGAGTATGGATTTCTATAAGGAGTAAAATACAATATGAGATATTGTATAACGCAATAGTATTTCTTCTATAGAAATGCCTAATACAATGACTTACCTTTTATAGTTCTAATTAAATCAATTAGTAAGATTTCATATTAGATGTGAAATGTTGGGTCCCGAATTTTTTTTATTATTTTAGTAAGCATGATTTGAATAAATTTTGTGGTCTTGTTAGGTAAATCATTTTATTTGGAGTTTAATTATTATGTCAAGTTTGGGAGGATTTATTTCATGGATTGATGGGATTAAAGTGTTAATGTTGTAAGGTGCATAAGGGAATTTTTGGAAAATCACTGAAGGTTAAAAGGCTAAGGCATTACATGGAAGGGCATAGTGGACTTTGCTCCCTCGTTAAAGATATAAAAGGGAAAGAATTAATTGTAGTCTTGTTGGTTTGGATAAGAAGAGAGAAGCATCGTGAGTGTGAGAAGAAAAGAAGAAAAGGAGCAAATCAAGCTAGGGTTGTGGAGATCTTGAAGAGTTTGAAGAATTTGGAGCTTAAACAAGTAAAAGAATTCTTCCTTTCTTGATTTGTTGGATTAACCATTTTTACTGATAGTTAGAAGTGAAAATGAAGTTGAATGTGTGTGGGGAGTTGTTAATGAATGGTGTATGGAAATGCTTTAATCTTTTGGGGTTAATGATCAAAGATAGATTATGATGTATTTGTGCATGATTTTGGGTTAAAATGGAGTGGAAAATGAAGTGGATATGAAGTAGAAATGATGGTTGAGGTTTAGGATGTGTTGGTTGTAGATGTTGGTAGAAAAAATCTGGAAAAATGTAGTGTTCTACGTATGTTTCTGTCAAAGTTCGCTGCGATCAACTCTCCTTGGTTTGCCGCAGCCAACTTGTTGGATAAAGTTCGCCGTGGCCAACCCAGGAAAGTCCGCTGCGGCCAACTAGAAAGGAAAAATTCACCGTGGCGAACTATTTTTGGTTTGCCACGGCAAACTTTCTAGCACCGAACACGCTTTGGTATTTTGGGCATAACTTTTGGTGTAGTTATCAAAATGAGATGAGTTTTGATTTATTATGTGGATTTGTGGTGGTTCCCTATGTTGGACCCTAAATTTTTTTTCATTATGTTAGTAAGCATGATTTGAATAAATTTTGTGATTTTGTTGGATAAATCATTTTCAATTGGAGTTTAACTATTATGTCAAGTTTAGGAGGATTTATTTCATGAATTGCTGAAAATTGGAAGTATTAAATGCAAGAACTAATATTAAGTTAAGATTATAGTATGGTATAAGTTAAATTGAAGGATTAAGAATGCATAAGGGTATTTTGCGTAGATTACTTAAGGTTAGAAGCACTAAGGCATTAAAGGAAGGGTAAGGTGGACTTTCCTCACCCATTAAGGGTAGAATGGGAAGAGGAAATTGTCTTGTAAATAAGAAGACAAAATCGTGAAGGAGGGAGAGAAATTCAAAAAGTAAAAGAGAGAGAAAGAAGAAGAGAGATTTCGGTGGAGTTTAAAAAGTATAGAGCTTTACTAGGTCATGATCTTTCCTAGTCTTAAAAAGAGAATTTCAGGTTACTCAAGAAGAGAAAAAGAAAGAGGAAAGAAAGAGATTTCTTTAGAACAAAGGATCTTATTATTTGGTGAGGATTAAAGGTAAATCGATTTTAATGTTTTGGAGTTTTGAAAGGTTTTTGGTTCAAGGAATTTAAGAAATGTATGGGTTTAACTATCCTAGAATCAATTTCATGCTTTTAGTTCTATTGGGTTCTCCCATTTGAATTCCTATTGAATGGGAATTGTTTTCATTGTTAAAGGAAATCAAGAGAGGTAAGATAAGCAAGAGCAAGGACATCCTTAAGCAAGTTTATAAGCAAGGATATCTATAGTGGGTGACACTTTTATAATTCAGTAATAAGCCCCTAAAGCTTTCTTCCGAATCAAGGAAGTTTTAAAAATGCTTTCAATTGTTCTTGCATGCTTTGAAAATGTGTCATATGTTTGCATATGAATTGTGATTTGGTTTATGAAAATGATTTTGAAACGTTACTATATGAAATCAAGTTTTGGAAAAATGCCGTTGAGGTCATAAGTTTACAAGATGTGAAATGCATGATTATGTGGGTTTGTGGTGGTCCCCTAAGTAAGTCAAGTGCACTTTTTTAAAGGCTTCTCCCACCTACCCGCTAGTGGCATGGAGCTCCTTCAAGGACTCCCCTAAGTTCATGGCTACGCAAGACCATTAAGTGGAATTGCGTTAGCACGTTCTGTTCACGACTACACATAACCCTTATGGGAAATATGTAGTACGTTCTGTTTTGGATCCACCCAAACCATTTTGACGTGATTATGTGTTTGCAAGTTGATGCATACATGACTTTGCTCATGAATTTTTTGATAAAGTAAAAATTTTAAGAAATAAGTATTTGCTGTTTTTTTCATGCAAAATTACTATGGTTTCTAAATTATATAATTCGATAAGTTTTTGCAAATGGTTTCTGCTTGTTTCTTAATTATAAATCTGTTACCCATGAGCTTTAAGCTCACCCCTCCTAATTCTACTCCATTCAAGTGATGAACAAGAGCTTATGTAAGCCAAGAGTCAAGGCATCACTTAAATCTACCTAATTTCTTTTTGTATTCTTAAGTTAGATTTTTGGGAATTCAAGGCTTTCGCCACATTTCAAGTGTATTTTGTATTTTAGATCTCAAACTCAAAGGATGTATTGTACCTTGAAATTTTTAGTAAAGCTTTGTAATGACTTCTGCCTACTAATATGAATGGAATAGACTTCTGTCTATTATTATGAATGAAATGTCTTTTGGGTTTGTTATGACTACTGTTAAGTTTTCATGTTGCATGTGATGATTAAATGAGTTGGAGGTTTTAGGGAAGCAGTTGATGTTTATGTTTTGTGTATTCTGTCCTTAGAATGTAATGAATGAGGGTGGTTGGAAAGAATTAAGTTTGCATTAAGTAAAGTAGATTGCAAGAAGAATCACAGACTTAAGGAATCGTCAGTGATGACATCAGAACACAGATGCAAGGAGAAACACAGACTCAAGAAATCGTCTGTGATGATGTCAGAAGATAGACCTAGGGAAACACAGACCCAAGGAAAACACAGACGAAAGGAATCGTCTGTGATGACGTCAAAAGACAGACCCAAGGAAATACAGACGCAAGGAAAACACAGACGAAAGGAATCATCTGTGATGACGTCAGAAGACAGGCGCAAGGAAAGTAGACGAAGCGCACAAGATAGACGAAGCGCATAAAAGACAGATGATAAAAGGTAGAAGATAGAAAGGCAGACGATAGAACACAGACGATAGGAAGTCAAACCCAGACGATAAGAAAGTTAAAGACAGACGATAGAACCCAGATGATAGGAAATCAAACACAGAAGATAAGAAAGTCAAAGACAGACAATAGGCAAGGTAGACCATAAGCCAAACACAGACCATAAGACAAACATAGACCATGGGCCAACCAAAGACGATATAAAGAAGAAGTTAAGCCAGTATGATTGAACAATCACTTAGTTGGAATTAATCACAGAATTCACTAATTAATGGGATTCAACAATAAGTGATTATCAAGGATTAAGAAACAGTTAAGGATTTGGGCTCTAAGTACAAGTCAAGGGACAAAATGTTTGAAGAGGTCAAGATGAAGTGTCAAGTTTGAGGATTGTTTTGGTGAGGGCACTCCACCCTTGTAGGATGTGCGTCCAGATGTCACTTGGGACGTTGGACACATGTCTCTCAAGGGCGGGGTCCTAACACTTAAGTTAAGTCAAGTCAAGTGCACTTTGACAAAAGGCTTCTGCTGCCAGCCCGCTAGTGGCATGAAGCTCCTTTATGGACTCCCATAAGTTCATGGCTACATAAGACCATTAAGTGGAATTGCGATAGTACGTTCTGTTCACAGCTACACAATACCCTTATGAGAAATGTGTAGTACATTCTATTTTGGATCCACCCAAACCATTCTGATGTGCTTATATACTTTTAAAATGTTAGGAAGTTTGATGCATACATGATTTATAATTGCTCATGAACTCTTTGATAAAATGAGAATTTTGAGACATAAGTGTTTGGTGATTTTTCATGCAAAATTATTATGGTTTCCAAAATGTACAATGGCAATGAGTTTTGAAAATGGTTTTTGCTTGTTTCTCGATTATAAAATTGTTACCCACGAGCTTCAAGCTCACCCCTATTCTCCTCCTCCCCGCCCCCCCTTTAGGTGATGAGCAAGAGATCGAGTAAGTCAAGAGTCAAGGCATCACTCTAGTCTACATATTTTGTTTTGTTTGTTTTTTGAAGTTAGATTGTGTAAACCAATGCTTTAGTTGCATTTTGAGTGATTCTAGTTTTTTGTAAACTTTGTATTTTGGATTATAATGTAAGAGGACTCGAAATGCCCACCAAAGCGTTGTAAAAACTCTTACTTTTTTCATTAATGAAATATATGGTTGGTTTTGTCTATGATTTTGCATGTTTTCGCAAAGTAATCAATTTTGGAAATGAGATTAAGATTTTCAGAAGTTGGTTATAGATTGATTCTTATCCTTTTTGTTTTTGGGTTAAAATGATGAATGTGATTGAAAGAATTTAAGTTTGCATTTTAGTAAGATAGGTAGCTTTGGGTTTCGGATTTCTGCTTTAGAGGTTTTTGCTGCGATGAAGCCAAGAGTTCACCGCGGCGTAAATCACATGGCGACTTGGCCACAGCGAAGATTATGCTTTTTGTCGTGGCGAAATCGACCAGTATAAGTTCGCCGCGGCAAAGATTCATTATGCCGCGGCGACGCTACCTTTGCTTCCGAATGATTTTTATTTCAAATTTCCAAATTCTAACCCCACCTCCACGCTCAGGCTTCACGACCTCACGTCCGATGTTGGGCTCTAGAAACGGGGTCCAACATGTTGTGGTATCAGAGCGAATAGGTTTAGGTCTAGGTTGGGGACTAGGTTTAGGTCCAGGTTGGGGACTATGTTTAGGTCCAGGTTTATGAATAGGTGTAGGCATGAAATGGGTAGTTTAGGACATGAAATGAACATGCATCATTTTAAATGAATAGCTTGCATTATTTTGAATTGTTTAACATGATTTGAAATTTTTTTCATGATTTGAAATTGTTTTGTACGATTTGAACTGTTTTGCACACCTTGAAACTGTTTTGCATGAACTAAAGATTTTCATTGGTTTTATATTGAAGGAGTGATTATGCCGCCTCGATAAAGAACTCGAGGAGCTTTGACTCGATCTAGCTCTCGTCAAGGGAGCATCGATGAATCCTATGTCCTAGAAGATATGGGGACACATTCCGCTCCTGATTCTGAGGCGCCTAGTGTGCAACATGAGGTGCCTCCACCACCTCCTCCTATGCCTCAAACAAACCCCATGGATTCGCAATTCTTTTAGGCCTTTGCTCAGGCTTTCTCATATGCCATGGGCCAAGGGTCTCAAGTTTTGATGTAAGCTCCAGTAGAGAGGATTGGACAGTATGATAAGCTCTGCAAGTATGGAGCTGTAGCTTTTAACGGAACTATAAACCCTGAAGAGGCTGAAGCCTAGTTGAAGAGGACTGAGAGGGTTCTGATTCAGATGAAGTGCTCAGATGAGGAGAAGTTAGATTATACAGTGAGCTTGCTACGAGGGGTCTCACTTCACTAGTGGGAATCAGTGCCCCACAGTCAAGATATGCCTCTGGTGTTGTCATGGAGGGACCTTTTGGAAGCTTTCAGGAGGAAATACTTTTCGAGGGTCTATATTCAAGAGAAGGCCAGGGAATTTCTGAATCTCACACAGAAGGATATGAGTGTGAGTGAGTATGAGTTGAAGTTCACACAACTTTCTAGATATACAGCAAACATTGTGGTGAATGAGGAAGATAAGTGCCGCAAGTTTAAGGGAAGTCTCCATTTGGGGATCAAGGAGAAGGTGTTGATCCACAATTTTTGTGACTACCAGCAGTTGGTAGATGTTGCACTCCAGACTGAGAAACTGGAGAACATAAGGAATGAGGTAAGCAGGAAGAGGAAGAACTGGGAGCAATTCTTTAGAAAGGGTGTGAGTGCTCCAATACCTGAGAGAGGTGTGAAGAGCTCCCATACATAGAGTGAGGCAGGGAGTAGTGCCTCTGCTAGGAACAAACAAGCGAGGGCAGTGTTAGTGCAAGCCTCAACAGTAGGAGGCAATAGCATGGTGGAAAGGAGCAGGAACATAAACCCCTAATGTGAGCATTGTAGGAAGCTACATAGGGGAGAGTGTTTCAAGTTATTGGGGGTATGTTTTCGATGTGGAGAGAAGGGACATATGATCAGGGATTGTCCCCAAGTAACAGGGAATGAGGGGTCATGGTCACAAGGCCTAAGGAGAGCTGAAACAGTGAGAACCAGACCAGTAACTGAGGTGGGCAATTCTGGAGCTGCAAGGAAAGCTATTTCTCCAGGAAGGCCAAGGGGTCAGGCACAGGCAAGGGTGTTTGCCATGACAAGGGAGGAAGCTACAGCCACACTTGAATTTGTCACGGGTATGGCTCAGTTACTTAAATCTGAAGTATATGTTTTGATTGATTCTGGCTCTATGCATTCATTTGTTTCTGCAAGTGTGATGTTGCATGATGTGAATTTAGTACCTTTGAATAGTCCTTTACTTGTTAGTACACCTCTAGGGAGGAATGTGATAATCAGTCAATGTATAAGGGCTGTGAACTCTTCATTGACGGTGCTAGACTGGTAGTGGACTTACTACCTCTAGACCTAAAAGGCTTAAATGTTATACTTGGAATGGATGTTATAGAGAAGTATCAAGCAATGTTAGATTGTAGCCTTAAGGAGTTGGAATTTAATCTTGGCAATGGAGAGAAGGTGATTTTCAGGGGGGACAGGAGAGCACCATCACTAAGAATTGTCTCAGCTCTGTTAGTTGACAGGATGATGAAAAAGGGGTGTGAAGCCTTCTTGGTACATGTTGTAGATGTTGAGGTAAATGAAGGGAGGTTAAAGGATTTTCTGATTGTAAGGGAATTTCTTGATGTGTTCCTAGAGGATTTACTTGGTTTGCCACCGGTGAGGGAAATCGAGTTTGCCATCGACTTGATTCCCGGAACCACACCTATTTCTATACCACCATATACAATGGCTCCAACTGAGTTGAGCTTAAGGAACAATTGGAGGAACTGTTAGAGAAGGGGTACATAAGATCAAGTTCGTCACCTTGGGGAGCACTGGTACTGTTTGTTAAGAAAAAGGATGGAACATGGCGGATGTGTATCGATTACCGGAGACTCAACAAGGTGTCCATAAAAAACAAGTATGCTCTGCCCTGGATTGACGATCTATTTGACCATCTGTAAGGAGCAAGGGTCTTTTCCAAGATTGATCTCAGGTCAGGCTATCATTAGCTCAGAATCAGGGAGTCTGATGTGAGTAAGACAACCTTTGGGACTCGTTACAGGCATTACAAGTTCCTAGTTATGCCATTTGGTTTGACCAATGCTCCATCTACTTTTATAGATCTTATGAATAGGGGTCTTCAAGGAGTATCTGGATCAGTTTTTCATAATGTTTATCAATGACATTCTGGTTTATTCCAAGAGTGAAGAGGAACATAAGAAACACCTCAGGAGAGTGTTGCAAACACTGAGGGAGAAGGAGCTTTATGCTAAGTTCAGCAAATGTGAATTTTGGCTTCATGAGGTGATATTGCTTGGACATGTGATTTCTAAAGATGGGGTACATGTTGATCTGAGGAAAGTTAAAGCAGTGGTGAATTTGTATACACCCAAGACAGTGACAAAAGTGAGGAGTCTTCTGGGTTTGGCAGGATAACATAGGAGATTCGTTGAAGGATTTTCTATGATAGCTGCACCGATGACCAAGCTACTAAGGATGAATCAGAAATTTTTCTAGAGTGAGGAATGTCAGAAAAGCTTTGAAGAGCTCAAGCGAAGATTAACAAGTGCTCTAGTTTTGATTTTACTTACTGGAGATGAGGGCTATATAGTATACAATGATGCCTCAAGAAAGGGTTTAGGTTATGTGTTGATGCAGGGAGATAGGGTGATAGCTTATGCTTCACGGCAACTGAAGCCATATGAGTTGAATTATCTGACCTATGATTTGGAATTGGTAGCAGTGATTTTTGTCTTGAAGATTTGGAGACATTATCTATATGGAGTTCAGACGAAGATTTTTACATATTACAAAAGTCTCAAGTATCTGTTGAGTCAGAAGGAATTGAATTTGAGACAGAGAAGCTGGTTAGAGCTAATTAAAGATTATGATTTATTGATTGAGTATCATCCAGGAAGGGTAAATGTAGTAGCGGATACCTTGAGTAGGAAATCATCAAAAGCCCATGTTCAAACAATTTATCTGCTGTTATTGGAAGAGATGGCTAAGCTTAGGATAAGCTTGAAACAGAAGGAACCCAAGTGTATGGTTGCTACTTTTAGAGTGAGACCGATACTCAGGGAGAAAGTAAAGGAGTTACAGGCACAAGATACAGATTTGAGCAAGCTTTAAGAAGAAATAAAGAATGGCAAGAAATCTGAAGTGGTAGTGAGGAATGATGGACTCATGACTGTCAAAAATAGGCTTTGTATCCCATATGTCAAGGAGGTGAAGGATGAAATACTAATGAGGCACATAATGCACCTTATGCTATGCACCCAGGTAGCACCAGGATGTACAGGAATTTGAGAGAGCATTTCTGGTGGAAAGGCATGAAGAGAGATGTAGCAGAATATGTGAGCAAGTGTCTAGTGTGTCAGCAAGTCAAGGCTGAATACCAAGCACCTTCAAGAAAGTTAAGGCCATTGTCCATTCCTGATTGGAAGTGGCAAAGGATGAATATGGACTTTCTGATAGGTTTGCCCAAGACCAGTAAGAAGCATAATGCCATATGGGTTATTGTTGATCGATTAGCAAAGTCAGCTCATTTTATGGCAATCAAACAGACTGATTCCCTACATGTGCTAGCAAAGAAGTATATTGATGAGATAGTGAGACTGCATAGGATTCCAGATTCTATAGTTTCTGACAGGGATCCTCGGTTTACTTCGAGATTCTGGGGAAGCTTGCAAGAAGCTTTGGGAACCAAGTTGAATTTTAGCACTGCTTTTCACCCCTAAGCAGATGGTCAATCTGAGAGGACCATTTGAACCCTTGAGGGAATGCTCAGGGCATGTGTGATAGATTTTAAAGGAGCTTGGGACGAGCATTTACCATTGGTCAAATTTGCTTATAATAATTCGTAGCATTCGAGCATTCAGATGGCTCCGTATGAGGCATTGTATGGAAAGAGATGTAGAACTCTGATATTTTGGGATGAAGAAGGAGAAAGGAAACTAATAGGGCCAGAGTTGCATCAGATGACAGTTGACAAGGTTAATTTAGTTAAGCAACGACTTAAGGTAGCTCAAGATAGAATGCAGAGCTACACTGACACACACCGAAAGGAGATGGAGTACGAAGTTGGGGAGAAAGTTTTTCTTAAGACATCTCCTTGGAAAGGGGTAATGAGATTTAGCAAGAAGAGCAAATTGAGCCCAAGCTATGTGGTTCCTTATGAGATTCTTGAGAGGTTTGGACCACTAGCCTATAGATTGGCGTTGCCTTAGGAATTGTGTCAAATACATGATGTTTTTCATGTTTCCATGATGAGGAGGTATAGATCGGATCCCTTCCACATCATTTAGACCAATGAGGTTCAATTAAGAGATGATCTTAGTTATAAGGAGATTCTAGTGGAGATTTTGGACACCAAGGAGAAGGTTCTCAGGAACAAGACGGTTCAACTGGTCAAAGTCCTGTGGAGAAATCATTTAGTAAAAGAGGACACTTGGGAGCCACTAGTGGCCATGAAGGAGAAGTATTCACACCTCTTCAATGACTCGGGTAATAATTTCGAGTACGAAATTCTTTTAAGAGGGAGAGAAATGTTGGGCCCTGAATTTTTTTTATTATTTTAGTAAGCATGATTTGAATAAATTTTGTGATCTTGTTAGGTAAATCATTTTGATTGGATTTTAATTATTATGTCAAGTTTGGGAGGATTTATTTCATGGATTGGTGGGATTAAAGTGCTAATGTTGTAAGGTGCATAAGGGCATTTTTGGAAGATCACTAAAGGATAAAAGGCTAAGGCATTACATGGAAAGGCATAGTGGACTTTGCTCCCTCATTAAAGATATAAAAGGGAAAGAATTAATTGTAGTCTTGTTGGTTTGGTTGAGA
>JAOSBN010000006.1:15133413-15159513 GCA_027563595.1 Erythroxylum suave
CCCCATTCTACTCCTCCCCCCCCCACCCATTCAGGTGATGATCAAGAGATCGAGTAAGTCAAGAGTCAAGGCATCACTCCAGTCTAAGTATTTTGTTTTGTTTGTTTTTTAAAGTTAGATTGTGTAAACCAATGCTTTAGTCACGTTTTGAGCGATTCTAGTTTTTTGTAAACTTTGTATTTTGGATTATGATATAAGAGGGCTCGAAATGCCCACTAAAGCATTGTAAAAACTCTTACTTTTGTCATTAATGAAATATATGGTTGGTTTTGTCTACGATTTTTCATGTTTTTGCAAAGTATTCGATTTTGGAAGTGAGATTAAGATTTTGAGAAGTTGGTTATGGATTGATTCTTATCCATTTTGTTTTTGGGTTAAAATGATGAATGTGATTGAAAGAATTTAAGTTTGCATTTTAGTAAGACAGGTAGCTTTGGGTTTCGGATTTTTGCTTTAGAGGTTTTTGCCGCGGCGAAGCCAAGAGTTCGCTGTGGCATAAATCACGTGGCGACTTGGTCGAGGCGAAGATTATGCTTTTCGCCACGGCAAAATCGACCAGCATAAGTTCGTCGCGGCGATGCCGCCTTTGCTTCCGAGTGATTTTTCTTTCAAATTTCCAAATTCTAACCCCTCCTCCACACTCAAGCTTCACGATCTCACGTTTGATGTTGAGCTTAAAAAACGGGGTCCAACATGAAATTCTAAGTCTTTAAAAGACTCAAAGTTAATGATTCAATAATGTGATGATTGGTTGAGCATACATTATCCTCTAAGTTTTGAACTAAATTAGATAATAAAAGACTATAAGATATCCAAAGGTTGGATATAATCTTATAAACCTGTGGAACAAATTGTTTGTTTCAATTTATACTTATAAGAGAATGTTTCTCAAAATAAGTAGTGGGAGAAAGATGAAATTTGAAAGGTTCAAATATCATGACAATACATCCAATTAGATCTACTACCTTTATTGATACATTTGATGTATAGTTGAAAGGATACTAGACATTGAAAGATGATGAATTCAAAGAGTTTGTTTTGGAGATGATTGTGAATTTATCATGTCTACAAAAAGGTTAGTAGGATTATAGTTGTCCTCTTCAGTAGAAGTACATAGAGACATATTACTTATAAAGGACAATAATTTTAATTTTCAATTATTGAAAACATAGTTGCCCAAGAACAACTCATGTTGGATACAAAAATGTAACAACTTAATTATGAGAATTAGATCTATAAAGATAGATTGGAATTTGTTCACCAATTCTAAGTCTAAGTGTATAGATAATAACTAAAGATGTTTAGTATTGGAGATATTAAATACTTGTACAGTGTTAAAGATATCCATTATTCTATGTAGGAGTTAATATTTGAATTCAAGAAGATAAAGATATTTACTTTAGAATTAAATCAAAAAGAACAATATCATTCAAGATTGGAAAGGTTCCAATGTAGCAAAGCTTGCTAATTAAGACATAATACATTTTTCATTTAATGGAAATGATTAATTGAATCAATAAGTTCTTAATGAAATTATATAGTTCCTTGCATTATTCAACATAGTAATATAATATAGAACATTAGAGCCATTAGGCATGCATAAGGAGTTAAGTTCTCATCAAAGATCCAAGCATTTATTTAGGGAATTCTTTTAATAATGATTATAATTAAGATGGAAGTTGTAAGATTTAAGTAAATGCTCATATAGAGAATCTTGTAGAATTTTCTCATTAAGCCACTGTCCTAACAGTGGTATAATCATCATATGTTGATATGCTATGAGATATTTAAACGATTAACTTAGTGCAAGAGGGAGATTGTTAGTTATGTCCCAGAATCAATCAATTGGTTATAATTTAGCAACAAAATGATTTAAAGTTGTTCTTTATCTTATACATGTTTAAATTTATATATATAAGTATATGGGATAATTATACATTGTAAATAAAATTATAATGAGATTATAATTATGAAAATTATATTGCATTTATGTATTATTCCTAGTCATTGTTTTATTAAGATTGGATTATGAAGCTATTTAAACAAACATGCGAGTGATTGTTAGAGAGCAAGTTCATTGAAATGACCCGATATGAGAAATCCATTTGGAACATTATTTGTATGCCTATAGAATTCTCATTATGATGATTCTGTAAGTGATTCTTTGACTTGAGATCTCCAAAATTATCTTGTATAGGGATTGCTATGTTTTGATACTATTTATGACCTATTTAATCTTAGTAGTTCAGTCGATAGTAATTGGATGTAGCATGAACTATATAGGGGTAGTTGTGTGATCAAGAAAGTATTCATCATCCTAAAGTAATTGGGAAGAATGTTCCTTTGTTCTCAATTAGTATTGATTCAGAAATTCTTGACCAAGGGGGAATGATGCTTTGTAAATAGTTTACAAATATCATTGATTGAATCAATAACTAGCGATGAAGAACTATTATGATTGTACTAAAAAAGAGTAGACACTAATTTCATGTTTTATCTAATTGGAACATTGAATGATGAAATGATTAAATGATTAAATTATACAAAAAACTCATGCACAGAAAAGTTTGACATTCCTAAATATTTGGGTGATCATGACGCATTGGTAGATGCTAATCTTGATCTATGATTATCAATTGTTTAACTAGAGAATTAAAGATAAATTAAAATTCTATTAAATTATACAAAAAGATCATACATGGAAAAGTTTGACATTCCTAAATATTTGGGTGATTATGACGCATTTGTAGACGCCAATCTTGATCTATGATTATCAATTGATTTTAATTTATCTTTAATTCTCTAGTTAAACAATTGATAATCATAGATCAAGATTGACATCTACCAATGCGTCATGATCACCCAAATATTTAGGAATGTCAAACTTTTCCGTGTATGATTTTTTTGTATAATTTAATAGAATTTTAATTTATCTTTAATTCTCTAATTAAACAATCTAGTTATAAATTAAAATTATAATTTATAATCATTGTCATCATATTTGGGAACTTAATATATCTCATATATAAAATGGGTTAAAAAGATCAAAGATATTTTTAACCATGTTAGACTTGAATGTGAAGTTTGAAAAATTTTATGATTAAATATTAGATATTTAATAAATAAGTATCAATATAAGATATTAGATCTTATTGGGGCATAATTGGTATTTAATTAAAATTATTTGTAATTCTAATTAAAATTAGATTTAATTTCAATTAAATTACTAAAATATCCAAAGCTTATTATAAATATACTTAAGCTCTAATAAAGCTAGCACTTCTTGCTTAACCCTCTCTGTAAGAGTTATAGAGTTCTTTTAACCTATTTTGCAGATACCGTTAAAGGTTAGACATTTGTACAGATACAGTAGTTAAGATGAATTAGGTTCGGAAACGGGTCGAAGATATGATAACAAAATGATCAAGCATTAGTACGAATTAATACTCATACTTTGTTATTATTCATGTGTCAATCATTTTATAGAAGTGATCTTTTTTTTTCAGAAATTCAAAATATGAAAAAATTTCGTAATTATTATACTAAAGTTAAGATCTGATATTATCCTGATTTCCCAACAGAAATTATATAACCCACTGTACTACAATAGGCTTATGGATTCACCCATATCTGTTTCTGAAGGTACTCCACCACCATCTTGTCCAAGTGGAAGGCCTTGGTTAGAACACCGGGTTTAATGGGCGGATTTGCTCCGAAAATCGTATTTGCTACTGTTACAACTCCTGGGTTTTGGCTGCTCAGTGCTCCAATAGCAACTGCAGGAGTTTTTCCAACATTCCACTGGAAGTGAATGAGACCAAATGGAAACACAATCACATCTCCTGGATATAAAATTTTGGAGAATAGGCGATGATCTGGATTCGATGTGACAAAACCTGCGTAGAGTTTACCAGTCAACACTAATAGTACCTCTGCAGCTCGAGGGTGATAATGAGGTGGGTTGAGACCACCATACTTAGAGTAGTCAATGCGAACCAAAGATAAGCCGTTGGTGTTGAGTCCTGGGATCTGGTTAACATTTAAGAGAGTGAAATTTACTCCAAGTTGATTCGAGGTGTTTCTCGGAAAATTCATCCCTGAAAACATAAAATCTTCCGGGGTGGCATACTTGGGATTCTTGCAGAACTTCCCATTTACGTACGCTGCATACAAAACAAATGTTAACTTTTCTTCTTAGGAAAGAGTACAAAAAAGAAAAAACAAAAGACTCCTTTCACTTCCATTCTTATATAAGAAGAGGTATATATCAAGTACAGACAATCAGAAGTGAAATTTTCATGAAACATGAGTTGCTTGTGTACAAGGTTTACTACCAGGTACTTCAGTGTCGTTTATCGCAACGCAGAAGTCTTGGAGGGGACTGGGGTCGAAGGCAACGAGAAACTGGGAATAAACCAAAACCAGGAGAGAAAAGCCTACAAAGAAATCAATAACCTTCATGATACTTGTTGTAATCTGCGAATTCTTCTTCAGGACCTTTTCACTTCGACCATTCCCTGGATATACATAGGTTACTTATAGGTTATTCTCAGCTTGTCGATTCTATGTCCAATTTATTATTTCTACACGTCAAAACGTGAATTAGTTGCTTATCTTTCGATATTTGTTTTCTGCTCAGGCTATAAGTGGAATCGTACTGACATTGCAACGATTTGAGTGAATCTTCTGCGGAACACGTTGCCAAGTTTTGTATATAGTATCGTTTCCTATCCATACACGAAACAGAATTTGGGCTCGCATTTTCAATGATTATCAACTTGTGCTAAACATTTGATCTTTCTTAAGCAAGTGTGCAATGTTTGTTTCTCTTATAGTTTCTTTTTTAACATATATCTCGCCATCCTTCCATAACTTGTAGGCTATTGCAATTTCCTCATAGTTAATAACGTCCTCTTTTTCTTTTTTCCTCCTCTTGCAAGCGATCTTAAAGTAAAAGCAATTAAACAATTGGGATTCCCTAATAAGTTCCCGTCAACATACTGGAACTAGGTTTTGCTTTTCGCACTCTTAATGAAAGGGGCCACACTGGTGAAGTTTGTTTTGGAGTCAGGCAAGCCTGGTTTGGTCTACTGGGCAGAAATAAGTTAAAAGTCTTCTATGTACAAATTAATTAAGTACGTTATTACTATAGTATAATATTAAATTTATTTTTATTCAAATGAAAATTTCATGATAATTTTATATATGACAATTAGAATTCATTTTATAAGTAATATTTTTATAAATGAATATTTCCTAATAAAATGTAAAAATTAATTACTCATTTTGTTATAATTTTATAATTTAATGTTAATAAAACATAATTAAATGATTTTTGCAATTTAAAATGTTTTACAACTAAGTAAGTTTTTATTTTATTACAAATAAAAACATGAAACAAAAGAACTAAAATCTACAATACAAAAATAAATTAAAATCAAAGGAACTATATGGTTTTTGTAAATTATAAAAAAGAAAATTAAAATTAATGAAAATTACTTTTTAAAAATCAGGAATTAGAATTAGAAAACCAAAAATATATGTTAAACGAGACATGATCTAAATTAATTATGCTTATATTTTTCTTATTCTCAATCTTATCTTACTAAAATATTTGATTTAAATAAAATGTTAGAGGAGGATTAGGGAACACTATCTCCCTTCTCATTATAATCTAGCCTATCCTTTTTTTTTTTGGTTGCATTTAGTTAACTAATTTGAGTTGAGCATTTATTGTCGAAGGCCTTCTTCGAGTTTTTTTTTTTTCTAAAATGAGAATTAAACTATCCACATCTTTAGAAAAAGAAGGTCTTGCCTCTCAACTTAATACTTCACTTTCTAACTTCATCTCATTTTGTATTCCTATTCTTATCTCTTCCAATAATTTTCTTATTCACCCTTTGGTTCCCTCCACTGCCACTTCCTTACTCTTTTCGCATAACCAAACTTTTGTAGAAGGTACCACTTCTCCCTCTACAGAGCTTTCACTCCCCCTATCTTTATATCTCAATCATCCCTATTTGTTAGCCTACCATCAGGCTTCAATCTATCTCAGGCGTAAGAGTGGATGGAGCACTTCCTCACTATCCAGTTTGCCATTCAGTTATGAACTCCAAATACCTGAAGTTAGATTCTAGTGCAATGATATTGGTGATTTGGACAACAAGGGAAGCTTAATTATATTCCCTAGTTGTAGGTGGATGGGAATCGAGTGGTGTCCTTACCTTTAGTGGCTTTTCATGCTGGTGCATCTTAATGGTTAGCCTTTTTGCTTGGCTAATTTGTTGATAAATAACCATCTTTCTCTCAAAATAAGGAAAACTTTATTTGTAGAAGACGTTAATCAATAAAGAGAACATTCAGTAGATTATTGAGTAGAGGCCATGGTACATTTTGGAAAGCCAAATATGTTACAAAAGTGGAGGACATGCCTATCTCTTAAAAAGTTCAAAATTTTAAAAAATTTTATTTAGATTAATTTTAAATTTTTTTTATTTAGATTAATTTTCACAAATTTTGTTTTGAATATTGTCAACCATATCATTGAGTTACATAACAAGCTCCAACAGTAAGAAAAATTGTATAGATGCTCAGACTATGGAATAAAGAAGGACTGAATATACATAATTATTCTTAAAAGTTGGAAAACATAAAAAATTGCAAGTCAACAAGAGAATCTTAAGTTTCTTTTTGAAAATTAAAAGAAATTGTATTAATAATAGCCAAATCTACACAAACAAAATTACAATGGTATACTTAATCTGTCCGCAACTCGCCAAAAATAAATTACAAGACAAATTTTCAATAGGTACAAGTAATTATAACATCTAAGTAATCTTCATGTTACAAGAAAATGCATTTTGCATGGAATTTGCAATCATGGCAGATCGAACCCAATTAACAATCATATCTGCTTTCTGATATTTTTCAGTTTCAATTCCCTTATATAATCTCCAGTTTCTTTCCCTCGATCGAGTACATAGTAGTAGTAAAAGCTATCATAATGAGCAACTCATTTGGCTTTCCTTGCTTGGTGCAATCAATGATCATAGTCTAAGTTTCTCACTACTCAAAAGGGTAGCAAGGAATTAGTAGTAGGTGCAACATTCAACCCCAAATTGCTTTTATATAACTACAACAGGAACATAAAAGATTCCTAGTCTCTTCAACTTGTTTGCACGGAACATAAATAGGATCACAAACCCCAAACTATCTATCTTTAGTTCTCAGCCTATTCTTGATTACCAATTAAGAAAGAATTAAAGTTTTTGGGTTTAAAAATTACTTCCATAATATTTCATACCAAGGGACTTTTGCAATATTGACATCAATTATCTTATCATGAGAGCTATTAGTGAATGTACCTTTCAAGTTAGGGACCCAAAAGAAGCTATCTTCTCCATATGATTTAGAGATAGGTGATAAGTAGTCTGCAAGCAAGGAGAATCCTCTGAATCTGTCAAACCAATCTCTATTATGGATAAGTGTATAGACTCTTACAATACTAGCAATTCTATTTCTGAGTTATGCCATATCTGCTCTTTGGATAAGTGGGTTATATATGGTCCAGTTATCAAACAAGAACTAAATAAGGAAAACTTTATTTGTAGAAGATGATAATTAATAAAGATAACATTCAACAGATTCTTGAGTAGAGGCCGTGGTACATTGTGGAAAGCCAAATATGTTACAAAAGTGGAGGACATGCCTATCTCCTAAAAAGTTCAAAATTTTAAAAATTTTTATTTAGATTAATTTTAAATTTTTTATTTAGATTAATTTTCACAAATTTTGTTTTAAATATTGACAACCATATGATTGAGTTAAGTAAAAAGCTCCAACAGTAAGAAAATTTGTATAGATGCTCAGACTATGGAATTAAGAAGGATTGAATATACATAATTATGCTTAAAAGTTGGAAAACATAAAGAATTGCATGTCTACAAGAGAATCCTACGTTTTTTTTTTTGAAAATTAAAAGAAGTTGTATTAATAATAGCCAAAGCTACTCAAACAAAATTACAATAATACACTTAATCTGTCCACAGGTCACCAAAAATAAATTACAAGACATTTTCAATAGGTACAAGTAATTATAACATCCAAGTAATCTTTATGTTATGAGAAAATGCATTTTGCAATCATGGTAGCTCGAACCCAATTAATAATCATATCTGCTTTCTGATATTTTTTAGTTTCAATGTCTTTGTATAATATCCAATGTCTTTCCCTCAATAGAGTACATAGTGGTAGTAAAAGCTATCATAATGAGCAACTCATTTGGCTTTCCTTGTTTGGTGCAATCAATGATTGTATTCTAAGTTTCTCCCTACTCAAAAGTGTAGCAAGGAATTAGTAGTAGGTGCAACTACTCCAAATTGCTTTTATATAACTACAACAGAAACATAAAAGATTCTTACTCTAGTCAGCTTGTTTGCGCATAACATAAATAGGATCATGAACCCCAAACCATCTATCTTTAGTTCTCATCCTATTCCTAATTACCGACCAAGAAAGAATTGAAATTTTTGGGTTTAAAAATTACTTCCATAATACTTCATACCAAGGGATGTTTGCAACATTGATAGCAATTATCTTATCACAGGAGCTATTAGTGAATGTACCTTTCAAGTTAGGGACCTAAAAGAAGCTATCTTCTCTATATGATTCAGAGATAGGTGACAAGTAGTTTGCAAGCAAGGAGAATCCTCTAAATCTATCATGCCAAACTCTATTATGTGTAAGTGTACAAACTCCTACAATACTAGCAATTCTATTTCTGAGTTGCGCTATATCGGTTCTTAGGATAAGTGGGTTATATGTTGTCCAGTTATCAAACAAGAACTAAATAAGGAAAACTTTACTTGTAGAAGATGTTAATCAATGAAGAGAACATTCGGGAGATTCTTGAGTAAAGGCCATGGTACATTTTGGAAAGCCAAATATGTTACAAAAGTGGAGGACATGCCTATCTCTTAAAAAGTTCAAAATTTAAAAATTTTTATTTAGATTAATTTTAAATTTTTTATTTAGATTAATTTCAAAAATTTTGTTTTGAATATTGCCAACCATATGATTTAGTTAAGCTCCAATAATAAGAAAATTTGTATAAATGCTCAGACTATGGAATTAAGAAAGATTGAATATACATAATTATGCTTAAAAGTTAGAAAACATAAAGAATTGCATGTCTATAAGAGAATCTTAAGTTTTTCTTAAAATTAAAAGAAATTGTATTAATAATAGCCAAAGTTGCACAAACAAAATTACAATAATACACTTAATTTGTCCACGGGTCACCAAAAATAAATTAATTTGTCCACGGGTCACCAAAAATAAATTACAAGACAAATTTTCAATAGGTACAAGTAATTATAACATCTAGGTAATCTTCATGTTATGAGAAAATGCATTTTGCAATCATGGCAGGTCGAACCTAATTGATAATCGTATCTGCTTTCTTATATTTTTTAGTTTCAATGCCCTTGTATAATCTCCAATTTCTTTACCTCGATCGAGTACATAGTGGTAGTAAAAGTTATCATAATGAGCAAATCATTTGGCTTACCTTGCTTGGTGCAATTGATGATCATATTTTAAGTTTCTCCCTACTCAAAAGTGTAGTAAGAAATTAGTAGTAGGTGCAACATTCTACCCCAAATTGCTTTTATATAACTATAACAGAAACAAAAAAGATTCCTACTCTCTTCAGCTTGTTTACATAGAGCATAAATAAGATCATGAACCCCAAACTATCTATCCTTAGTTCTCAGCCTATTCCTGATTTCCATCTAAGAAAGAACTGAAGTTTTTGGGTTTAAAAATTACTTCCATAATATTTCATACCAAGGGACTTTTGCAACATTGATAGCAATATCTTATCACAGGAGCTATTAGTGAATTTACCTTTCAAGTTAGGGACCTAAAAGAAGCTATCTTCTCCATATGATTCAGAGATAGGTGATAAGTAGCCTACAAGCAAGGAGAATCCTTTGAATCTGTCAAACCAAACTCTATTATGGATAAGGGTACAGACTCTTACAATACTAGTAATTCTATTTCTAAGTTATGCTATATTTGTTCTTTGGATAAGTGGGTTATATATGGTCCAGTTACCAAACAAGAACCAAATATTTATTCTATTCCCTAATTGATGCTTATTGTGAGGATAAACCAAGTCTCTCAAGTTGATTAAGTGGTTGAAAATCCAAGAAAATTCATGTAAATTACCAACCTACTAGAAATTCTGCTCTTTAAGATGATATGCATTCAACCACTTGACCTGTAATGTTATCTTATCAGTAAAATGTCTTCATACCCTCCTACATAAGAGTACTTTTTGCATATGTGAAAAAGGAGTAGTTTCTAACCCTCCTTGCTTCTTTGGAATCGTGAGATTACTCTAGTTAACCTTAGCCTTCTTACAATAACCTACGTTCCTAGACCATAGAAAAACTTTTAAAATCTTGTCAATTTCTTTGCTAACTCTCTTAGTCAAAACAATATGTGCAGACCTGTGGATATGCGTGCTGTTTAAGACTAAACTAATGATTGCCAATCTAGTAGTAGTAGATAAGAATCTATTTTTCCATGCATTGCTCCTATTCTTAATCTTATCAATTAGAGGAATAAAATTAGAGAACTTGGGTTTGAAAGTTGTTATTGGAATTCATAAATATTTGAATGGAGGGGAATGTAGTGTGAAGCCAACATTACTACAGATTTCTTTTAGGTTTCTAACATCTGAGGATATGTATATACTGGTCTTCTCCATATTCACCTTAAGTTCAGACCATCCTAAAAATGTATGCAATATTTTTAACAATATGCCAATAGAAGTGTTGTAAACACAACTGAGAAGCATAAGGTCATCAGTATAAATCAGGTGAGATAACTTATATAAGCATTTGTAATGATAGTTGAATATTCCATTGCATTCAATAAGTTTGGATATCAGGCTGGAGAAACCTTCTACAGTTAAGGTGAAAAGGTAAGAGGAAAGTGGATCCCCTTGCCTTATCCCTCTATAACTTTTGAAGGATAGAGATGGAATTCCATTGATCGATACATTAAAAGATGTAGTTTGAATGCATTCTAGTAACCAACTCCTAAACAAGGGTGGCAGCTCAATAGCTTGCAAGCAATCTTGTAAGTAGCTCCAATATGGGCCTTGAGAAAGTCTATTTTCATAAAAAAAATTTTGGGTATGCTTATTAGTTTTGTATTCCCCTAATGATTCCTGAAGAATGAGAATTTTATCTCTAATATTCTTACTCAATAAGAAAGCCCCTTTAGTAGGATTTATAACTGATAGGTATGAAATGCATGGTATTTTAGGGTATAGTTTGATATGTGTTTAGCTATTTATTTAATTTTTTAGTATGTGTTCATGGTATAATTGTGTTAGTTTGTGATTTATTTGTGTTTTAAGTGTTTTATGGGTTAGAACAATCCTTTGAGCTTAAATATGATGTTTTTGAGGTACCTTGATATATTTGTTAGTGTTTTAGGATAAAGATCGAAGAATGCAGGAGTTTTGGAGTAAATTAGGCTACGGTTGTGACAGAAGGGTTGATATAGGCCGCGATCATGACCTGCAGGGCCACGTTTGTGGCATGCATTGGGCAGATGCATAGCCACTTCTAAACTTCGTGTTTCGAGAGATTTTTTAGACCTTTTGAAATAGAACAATAAGAATAGAAAGAAGGAGCTTTAAATTCAGCCACTCTTGGAAACCCTAAAGGGAGAGAAAAGAAGAGAGAGAAGAAGAAGAAGAAGAGGCAGAAGGAGCAAGAAGAAGTGGATCTTGATGCCGTTGCTCCCCAGATCAGGTGGTATTTCAATGCCGCTGCCTTCCTGATTTGTCCAACCTAAATTCAATTTTCTGTTCATTTCATTTTTCATTTAAATGTATAAAGTTGACTTGCAATTGGATTTTGGGTTGTTGATGTTCTAAACTCTCCTTTAGGATTTTACTTTGAGTTAATGTTAATTTAGTTATTTTTGTGTTTATTGTTTTAGGTGTTGTGATTGATTAATGTAATTTCATGTTTTGGTAACAAATCGAGAGGGTGAGTAAGATAAAAATGATTAGATTAAATTAATGAGAGTTAGGCAATCTAATTGACCACTTAATCAATCTAGTTGGTAATTTCATGGAGAGAGATCTCGTGCATCACTCAATTATTTATTAGAGAGTTTTAGAACTAATTAGAATTGTGGGTAATTTGTGAATTAAGAGATCGCAAGTTTCATAATTCAATTAAGGTTTACAATTTAGGGTTTAATGGTTATAACTCGAGAGAGAGTAATCAACACTATAAACGTCTAGAACCAACAGTCCATAAACACATAATTGGCTAAATTAACATTAATGGTAGATAAAATCTCCCCTCTCATAACTTGATTTACTCTCTTAACAGATTTCTATTGTGACCTGTGTGATTCCTTAGTTTAATTATGTTTTATTGAAATTTCCCTGTTACAATTTTTAAATTAATTTCTTGTATTTACTTTCCGTATTCACTTATGTAGATTTTATATCTTTTTATTCATTTCTCTAATCCTTAGATAATTTAGGTTCCTGCAGTACCCTCCCTGTGAGATCCACCCTTCAATACTATAAAGTACGACTCGTGCACTTGTGGTTAATAAGGGTTTTATAAATTGTAAAACTTACTGAACAAGTTTTTGGCACCGTTGCTGGGGAGACATAGATTAGTTTAATTCTTGTAGTCTAAGGTTTTTCCACCTTCTTTGTGAAAAAAAAACTGGGCATAAAGTAGACGACACATCAACTTTAATATCACCAAACAATAATGGGGAATCTTAACAGTTGAATGCTAAAAAAAGATGAGAAGAATGATGGTAAAGGAAATACATCATGGAGAGATGGACCCTTATAGATGTCATAAGGCCATAGCTCAATGCCCATTGTAAAGGGATTACATTACCATTAGTGCAAGCGAATACATTCGAGATCAAACCATCACTACTAAACATGCTACAAACTAACATGTAATTCTACAGAATAGCTAATGAGGATCCTAATGCTCATTTAGCTAACTTCTTAGAAATTTGCGACACCTTCTGATATATTAGGAAATTGGAGGATGTTGTTATGATGAGGCTCTTTCCCTGTATACTTAGAGATAGCGCCAAAGCCTCATTAAATTCTCTCCCCTATCTAACATCACAACTTGGGAGCAGTTGGTGTGAGTTTTTCTAAATAAGTATTTCCCTCTAAACAAGACAACAAAACTAATAAAGGAAATTATCAACGTATAGCAAAATGATGGGGAGTCTTTATATGAAGCATGGGAGTGGTACAAGGAGTTATAAAGGAGCTGTCCTCATCATATCCTACCCAACGAATTCCAATTGCAAACTTTCTACACTTAAGTTAATCCACCCACAAGAAGCACCATAGACGCAACTACTGGAGGATCATTCATCAAGAAAAAAGTTAAAGTAGCACATAATCTGCTAGAATACATGACATAAACTAGTTGTCTTTGGACATTAGAGCGAAGTAGACATCATTAAACCTTTTGGGACTCAAGAGGAATGATTGTTGTAAATTCAATGACAACATTATAGGCTGAGATCAACAACCTAACCAAGTATCTAAGTAGCATGAAAGCCACCTCTTCCTCTCTAGTCATAGCAATGCAGCGCAAATATGTCATGTGGACAAGAGATCTATATCATAGTTGATTGCTTCTTAAAGGAAAATAACAATGCAAAGAAATTCAACTTTAATAGAGCACAAGTAGGTCAAGCAGATAACAATCCTTATTCCAACACATACTAGTCGAGGTGGCATAACTACCCAAATTTTCATTGGTCTAACAATACTGAGATTCAGTTTAGAAATCAATGGTCATATGGATATCAGTAAGATAAATACAGTAACTATGATTCCAAACTAGACAAGATCATAAACAAGCTTATAAGTATGGATGAGGCCTGGTTAGAAGAGAAAATTGACCAAGTGACAAGGACTCACGCCTCTTCTATTCTCAGCCTGGAGGTTTAAATGGAACAGTTTACCAATGTGTTATCTATAAAAAGTGTGGGAAGTTTAAGCAACACGGAAGTATATCCATGAGAACAAGTTAAGGCTATCATATTTACGAGTGGGAAAGAGTTAGGAGAACTAACAGATAGACCAGCTGAAGCTCTCTCTGTAGAAGACTAAGAGAAGCAAAAAAAGGATAAAGAAAAGAATAGGGATCCTCCCTATGTTCCTCCTCGGCCTTACCCCCTAAGAATACCATCCATAAGAGTTGATGATGTCGAATCTTTATAGGAGCATAAGGATGAAGAACAAATGACAACGAACATCAAGTTTCAAGAAGCTATGATAGTCTCTATTCGTGAAACAAAAGAAGAAACAAAAAAAGGGGTGACTAAGAAAGAACAAGAGCAGCTCACCCTTTTACCAAACAAACTACTAGACTTAATAGAATATTCAAGGAGTTTCTCTATTCCCTATTTTATTGAAAGTTTGTTAGTGAAAAGGACATTACTGAAATTGATTGGTTTTCTCAACTTTATCAATATTGTCCTTCTAATCATTTTACAATTTGTAGCTTACTCACAGGCTACAAAATTGATGTTCAATGAGAAGGGTGGAAGCAAGCCACTCATAATTGATTCGGGTTGAGCTTCAAAGGATGCAAGGTCAAGCTAATGATGCTAAATTATCATGTTTATTAGTTAGATTTAAATTGTTATGTATTTAGGCATGTTTTAAATTCGAAATTAAGTTTTGAGTGATTTGGAATGGTTTGGATTGCTAATTATTTTACTCTCTTGAATCACTTATAAGATACGGAAACACTTTTGATGTCAAGCAAATTTGGTCTCAACGCTATTTACATCACCACCTCTATCACCATAAATGGTTTTGTGTTCTAACCCTTTTCTTTTCATTTTTGTTAGTTTTTTCTTCTTATATTGTGTTTTATTTCCCCCTGGTGAGTTTATGTTCCCTTTTCATATTGAGGATAATATATTGTTCAAGTGTGGGCAGGGTTGTGTGTTTTTACCTTAAGTGTGAAATTTGCATATTGCATGATAGTTTATTTAGGATACATGCTGTTAATTGTGTAAATGTGTCAATAGCTAGGACTTAATAGGATAAAATTGGCCTTAAACATAGTCTTTTAGGTTACGAAGAATTAATAGCTTGTGAAATTAGAGACCTAAGTTACTAGGGCTAAATATGTTGGTTAATTAGAATACGATGTTAGTTGATTCACCCTAGGAATTTTCCATACTCATTTATAATTTTAAGCAAATCAAATAAGTAGCATTACTAGTACATTTTCATAAGAATGATTAGCTAAAGCTATAAGGTAGGAAAAATTTTGTGTTATGAATAGAGTTAGTAGTCAGTTGAGAATGCCATGTAGTTGAGTAACTAGATCAACACACATCACAAATGTGTGCCTTCGTATGAAAAGGTGGTAATCACATTCCAACCAAGCAACTTAATAACAACATGATTTAGTTGAGTAAATGGATCGACATTCATCACAAATGTTTACCTCCACGTAAAAGACTAGGTTCATATCGTTAAAGAAAAATCAACAAAAAAATGTTTTCAAATAAAAACCTACCAAACTTATTAGTAGCTTGATTTTTCATGAAAACCTAATGAGGAATAACTACATTTTTGTTTTGATTGAATGATTATCAATGTGTGTGTGCAAGTGATAGGGGAATAGACTCAACATTAAATTTTTTATTAGTTGTATATTGAGTCCAAGGTGCTTAGACGCAAAATTTGCATGTTAATAACTTGGAACAACTTGAATGATTATGTTTAGAGTTAAATTATTTTGTGAAGATGAAGCCATTGCGTCATTTATTGCATTGTGTGTATTGTTCTTTGTGTTGTTTGTTTGAGGACAAGCAAACATTATGTGTGGGGATGTTGATAGATGTGAAATGCATCGTATTTTAGGGTATAGTTTGATATATGTTTAGCCATTTATTAGATTGTTTAGTATTTGTTAAGTGTAGAATTGTGTTAGCTTGTGAATTATTTATGTTGTAAGTGTTTTATAGGTTAGAACAATCATTTGAGCTTAAATATGATTTTTTGAGATACCTTAATGTATTTGTTAGTGTTTCAGTATAAAGATCAAAAAACAGAAGAGTCTAGGGCCAATTGCATGGCCCACGATCATGGCCCTTGACAGAAAGGCCTGACATAGGCCATAATTGTGGCCTGCGATGGGTAGATGTGCAGCTACTTCTAAAATTGGTGTTTTGAGGGATCTTTAGACCTTTTGGATCCTAAAAAACACTAGTTCAACCTTAAACACAAAAGAACATAAATAGAACAACAGGAACAGAAAGGAGCCTTACATTCAGCCACTTTTGGAAACCCTAAAGCGAGAGAAAAGAAGAGAGAGAGAGAAGAAGAAGAGGAAGAAGGAGGAAGAAGAAGTGGATCCCGATGCCACTGTTTCCCAGATTAGGTGGTATTTCAATGCCGCTACCTTCCTGATTTATCTAACCTAAGTTCCATCTTATCTTAATTTCCTTTTTCATTTAAATGTATAAAGTTGAGATGATTGTATGGAATTGGATTTTGGGTTGTTGATAATGTTCTGAACTCTCCTTTGGGATTTTACTTTGAGTTAATGTTTGTTTAGTTATTTTTGTGTTTATTTTTTGGGTGTTCTGATTGATTAATGTAATTGTATGTTTCGACAACAAACCGAGAGGGTGAGCTAGATAAAAAAGATTAGGTCAAATTAATGAGAGTTAGGCAATCTAATTGACCATTTAACCAATCTAATTGGTAATTTCATAGAGAGAGATCTCATGCGAGACCTAATTATTTATTAGAGAGCTTTATAACTAATTAGAATTATGTGTAATTTGTGAGTTGAGAGATTACAAGTTCCATAATTCGATTAGGGTTTACAATTTAGGGCTTAAAAGTTATAACTTGAGAGAGAGTAATCAACCCTACGACTGTCTAGAACCGACATCCCATAAACACATAATTGGCTAGATTAGCATTAATGATAGGTAAAATCCCCTCTCATAAATTGATTAACTCTCTTGATGGATTTCCATTGTGACTTGTGTGACTGCTCAGTTTAATTCTGATTTGTTGAAATTTCCGTGTTTCAATTGTTAAATCAATTTCTTTTATTTACTTTCCGTATTCACTTGCATAGATTTTATATTTTTTTATTCTTTTCTCTGAGCCTTAGATGACTTAGGATTAGGCTAGTACCCTCCTCGTGGGATACCCTTCAATACTACAAAGTACGACCCATGCGTTTGCGGTTATTGAGGGTTTTATAAATTTTAAATCTTTTAAAGCAAGCTTGAACCTAAAAGAAAGTATCTTAGCAATCACCTTATATAATGTAGTGCAACAGGATATAGGCCTAAACTCTAAAATGGAAGATAGGTTAGGCTTCTTGGGAATAAGGTCAATGTAGGATTGTTTTGTTTCCTTCAACATTTTACTGAATGAAAAGAATTCCAAAACTGCATCAGTGAATAATGTCCCTGTAATCTCCTAAGTTTTCTGAAAAAAACAATGATGGAAAACCATCTGATCCTAAAATCCTAAGGCTTTTGAAGGATGTAGATTAAAGAGGACTTCCTTGACTTCTTGTGGAGTAAATGGGGAGATTAAAGTATCATTGAGAGCCTGGTTTATAGGAACTTCATAAACATCTTTGACATTCAAACCCTGCCGACAGTTATTTGTATTTCCCATCAACTATTGAAAATAATCTCTATCAAACATGCTCAGGTTTGACAGTTCTATTATGGGATTTACTTGATTATCTAGCAATTCTATGATTGTATTACTGTTTCTTGCGTTAAGAGAAGTATAAAAGTATCGATATTTGAGATCACCATCTTTTATCCAATTTAGCCAAGCCTTCTGCTTTACTATAAAAGTTTGAAGTGTTAATTCCTCTTAATATTTCCTTGGCCTCCTAGTTTCAATAGTTCGAATTTATGAATTTTAAGGACGATGACAACAGTCTGCTTCGGCTTCTGCTAGTTTCATCTTAAGATTGGAAAGATTCTATATTTTCTTTCTAACAAACACTTTAATTGTATGCTTTTCTACTTTTGAGAGCTTTTGTACTAACCATAAATCTTATACCCTTATAATTCGATGCTCCAACAGCTGCTAAAAACCTCCATGAAACCTTCCAATTGTGTGACTCCGTTAAAGAATCAACAGGGGGCACCATGTCTACACTGTTCTGTCATTTTTTATATAATTATATATAAGTGATCTGAAAATTGGTTCTCTCCAAAATTTACATACGACTTCGGGAATGTGCATAACCAATTTTGATCCACCACTGCCCTATCTAATTTTTTCCTAATCAATGCAACTCCTTGTTACTTATTTTTCGAAGTGTAAAAGCTTCTTGTAGCTCTTAATCTAGCAAATGCACATTTTGAAAATGCTGACTCAATTCTATACTTGCCTCCAATTTATACTTGGATTCACCCTCAACTTCAGTTGATTTCAAAGAGAAATTAAAGTCCTCAATAGTTATCTAACGGTTTTGCACCCCAGCTCGGATTATTTGCAATTGTAACCATAATAGCTCTTTTTGAAAAGCAAAATTAGAGGCATATATGATAGTGACTTCAAAGGCAGTAAACTATCCTTTAATTTGGAAGAGCAAATGCATGTGTTGATCACTCATTCTAGTTGCTAGCACCTCTAGTATCTCTGAATTATACGGACATATTATGCGAACATTGTAGTGGTAATTGTGGTTGGTAATTTGCTTCCATTTGGCTCCCAAAAACTCCAGTCCGATTTTTGCAAGAGGAGCTTTTATTTTTGTCTTCAAGTGACTTACCAATATAGGTTTCTTATCAAGCATCTTCTCTTTCACTATGGACTGTTTAAGAGGGTCATTTAAACCTCTAATTTTCCATACCAAAATTGCCTTCTAAAGGGACGTCCCCTTTAGTTTTGTTCTTACCCTTCCTCCTAGCAAATCTCCTTCGTGAGTTAGATGAAAGTTCTGAGAGTTCACCTGCTACCTCCAGTGTCTGTGGAAGTATTATCTGCTAATTTACCAGATAATCAACTTCTAATTGTTGTTCCAGCTGTACAGTTGTAATATGCCTATGATCCTCAACAAATTGTACTTCAAAACCTTTATGTTCTCCATCTGTCTGGGTCTTGGAATTTTCTACACTTAACTTACTACTATTCTCTAGATGACTTACTACTCCATTGTCGGCCTCAAATATACCCCCTATATTGCAATTTCTCCTGAAGGCTCCTCATTAACCAATCTGTCCGTAGCATCTCTATCTGTAGCATTAACTTCTGTAACCATAATCTCATCTTACCAACCAGTCTTGAATACTTTACTTATAGGCACCCACTTCTTGCTTGAATTATTTATCTTGTAAGGATAAGTCACTGCTATCTCATCTTGGCTCATCTTACCAACCAGTCTTGAATACTTAACTTATAGGCACCCACTTCTTGCTTGAATTATTTATCTTGTAAGGATAAGTCACTGCTATCTCATCTTGGACCAATTCTCCTGCTTTGCCTAATTCCATCACAAAAAGACTCTCAAGCAGTGTTGCATTTTTTTAAATTTCCATGCATATTTTAGTATATCCAATTTGTTCCATCTTGGAGGTTTGAGCATCCATATACAATGGTCTACTCAAGGAAGTGGCTAGAGAACTTAAGCCTTCCACCATCCATAACTCAAGAGGTAAATTATAAAACTGAACCCATATTAGGAAAGCTTTAATAGTTCCTCCGTTAGAGTCAATCCCTGGCTTCCATTTATAAAGGAACATGGGTTGACCTCCATCATTAACGTTTTCTCCAACTCTTTTTTCCCCCATTTAGCAATAACCCATGCATTGATGACCAGAAATGCAAGGCATTTACTCTAAAATAAGCCTACTAAAGTTGAGGACCAAGCTTTCTCACCTGCTTTGAGGAGCTCAATGGGCAGGCAAATCATGCCATTCTTGATGACCCCTTGATAATGCTTGAGTTGAAGTTTCAATTGTTGAAGATTGAGTTTATTTCACCAAGCACTTGCTGAGTGAGTGGACAGTGGTGATTGCTTGTTATTTCTTTCCTCTGGTTGTTTCGTCCTTTTTCCCGAATTGCCTTTAATATCCTTTGTCTTGACAGTATGGGAAAATCCTCCAAAGACAAGGAAGAGTTGTCCCCACCGCCAACAAAATCACTCTTGGCCTTTAGAAGGCCCCCTATATAGGTAGGAACCTCATCCAACATAGTTAATCGGAGCAACTGGAAACGAAGAAATCAACCATTATCTAAATTTTCGAAGAGTAGAAAAAGGAAGGACAATAAGGTCAATACATAAGAGAGAAGGTAGAGGTTATTTTCGGACAGAGCATAATAAGGTTAATTGAAGGTAGAGGTTATTTTTGAAGAGAGAAGAGGTATCAATTGCTAACTCAAGAGTATTACTAACCTTAAGTTGAAAAGGCTGATAGAAGGATGAAGACAAAGAAATAACTGAAATTTCTCTTTATTATAAGTGGAAAGCATTGAAGTCTTAAAAGAAACATTAGAGACTAGTAGGAAGAGTGTTTATTACTAAAATCTATGATAAATGATGGGTTTGAAGCCTAGTCTTACTAATAAGATGAATATGTGGTTAGGGTACCGGTAAAATACTTATGAAGGGAAAAATAGAAAAAGTGACCTTTATGCAAACTATTATAGATTAAAAAGTGGTTCCAAATGATTCTAATATTAGAATATTTATTCAGATTTAAGAGGCTAGGTGGTAAACTATTGTCTTTAATACTATTCAAGTAAAGGAGCAAGGTACCTATAAATAAACTATTGAGAAAGGGGTTAAGTATAACACTCTCAATATAGAAATTTCTTTAATGGCTCCAAAGAGATAACATAAAGAACTAAGAACCAGGAAATTTCAATAAGAAGAAGAATAATAATATGATAGATCTCTTGACTAACAATATCTCAAATTCAAGTTACTTAGTACATTGTCATCTTAGCTCTTTTAGGACATATCAAGGGGAGAGCAATATAACCAATTTAACGTCCACTAAAAATGACCTAGTAGGAAAGATAAAAAGAAGCCAAACGTAGAGGTCTCACTTTAATTTTCTTCTCAATGTCTGTACTGGTTTAGAATGCTAAAGGAGTAGATAATTATAATAAAGTAACATAGCTAGAAACTAAGCTTATCATTATAGGACTTTTAGAAACAAGCATAAAATCTAATAGCTACGAAGAAAACCTGTGTTTTTCTTAAATAAATTGAACATTATCTTGAATTATTAACAACATTATAGTAGCATGATAATTAATACCTTTTTTACAATTATAGCATCTAAATTCTTAACTTTTTTCTCATATATCAGTTAATTCATTTAAATATCTCAACTTCTACTTTTTCTCTCCTAGTCAGTATTTAAATTATTTACATTACAAACTTAGCTTTTCAAAGGAATGCATTATGGAATGACTTAAAGAATATTTGAAAAGCTAAGTTGGTAATGTGTACATATATATATATATATATATCAAGTTTGAAGATTATCAGTCGATTGTTTGTAATTCAATCTCATTATTATACATGATACAGTTGAAGTCCCCAAGAGGATCTAAGAAGTTTGATTATACATATATATATATATATATAGAGGATAATTCTGTATTAGAATAATAAACAAGGTAGTGATCAACTATTGAGGGAGAGATTGAATAAGATAATGGTGAACTCATGAAAATTTCCTTTTAAGCCTATCATACTTTGGCAGCTCCTCCTACTCGGACCATTCCTTTATTAAAATCATCAATATTACAATAAGTAGGCCTATCGAAGATCCATTTAGATTTAATAATTACCTTATCAAATAATGAAGGCTTAGAGAGGCTACCACGAATATAATGTAGATGCACATTAAAGATGTAAGGCTTATTATTGAATTAGAAAATTAAAAGCTATAAATAAGAATTGAAGTCCTTTAATAAGAGCTACTTGCTTAATATAGAGTAGGCTCTCAAAGTTACAAGAGATATCCTATATGAAGTCTAAAATGAATTTTATAATAACCCTTCGAATGTTTAACTTAAGCTATAATAACAATAGGCTTTAGGAAACTACATCTTAACTTAGTTTATAATTCCTTCCTGAAATAGTAATCGAAGATCCTTTGGCTCAATGAGAGTGACAAGAACACCAATATTTTTCACAATTTAAATAGTAAGAAGAAAGCAAAATAAAATCGATGCCTTGTCTAATTATGCAGGAATTCATTTAACTATTAGGAGGATCTTAAAGCCATAGCTCTTACCTAATTCTAAAACTTACTAGGAAAGGAAAATATTTATTTTTTATCTACACAGAAGTTTAGATGATCTACTTCTTACCTAATGGATCCAATAAAAGCAAACCTCCTTATCAAACCGTTTAACGTATAAGATATTAAAGCTAGTATCTTAAGCCTTACCTATAAAAAAATGCCAAGACTTAATAGATGTAATGCCTTATTTATCCAAAAAACCATGGATCATTACTAGTGGTATAGTTACTAAAGTTGGTACGGAATATTTTTCTAATAGAAAATTGCTAAGAGAGTTGAATAAAACCTACATTTTCCTTGTTCCTAAGATTCCTAACCCTAACTCCTTGTAGCACTTTGGGAAAATATCTTGTTGCAATGTTTTATTAAAAACTATATAAAAAATTCTCTTATCAAGGATAAAAGAAGCTTTAAAGCATCTCATTAACCCTAGTTAAAGCATATTCATCTTACAATTAGTTTAAGAGTTCTTCAAGAATTACCATACTAAGACACTCGTTAGGAGTTTTCATTGAAATTTGACTTTAATAAGGCTTTAAATCAATTTATTATAATTTCTTAAGCAATTACTTGGTTTCCCTAAAGTTTTCACTAAATGGATCTAGATTTGTATCACATTAATTTCATATAATATCCTTATGAAAGTAAAGACAACATGGATTCTTAATATAGCTAAAGGTCTAAGATAACAGGATCGTTGATCCCCTTATTCACTCTTTAATTAAGGTATGTATCAGACTTGTTTCTCACAATATCGAGCTTAGTGGAAAACTATGATATCACTACAAATCTAAAGGACTCAAGCTTTTTAATATAGAATTTATATATGATTTAGTTTTTCTAAGTGGTGCAAGCTTGTATTTAATCCAAATATTTATGATCTCACTTCAAAACTCCTCTAAGATATAACTCGTAACCTTTAATACGAGTAAAAGAAAGTTTTTATCTCTATAAGATCTAGGAATGTAGTTTAACATCATTTAAAATTCTTTAGCCTTCAATCTTAGCACCATTAAGACACTTTAGGGTTCCTATTACCACAAAATACCAACATACAAAGATTTTTAGCTTCTACTTAAGTCCATTTAAAAGAGAATAAGTTGATGGTGGAACATATTCCTTTCCTATGCTAACAAGCTCTAACTCTTTTTATAAGTCTTAGGAAACTTGCACATATATTGGAAATCACATCTAATCCTCCTTGTAAATTTAAAAAAGGAAATTGGGAGAATTATCAAGAACTCTTCTCTGTGAAGTAATGTCAATAAGTCAACAATAACTAAATTTAAATGGACTTAACTTTGATGTCTAAAAGAGGTCGGAGATCTTGTAATTTTTCCTATAAAATACAGGAAGATGCTCTAAGCAAAAGGATATAGAAGTTCTTAATTAACAAAGAACCAATTTGAGTGAAATGGATCGATTCTTAATATTTAGAATCATACAAGTTTTTGTAACATGAAAAGTTACGAATTAAAACTTTTGGAAACTTAATAAATTGTTATAGATAAGGAATTCCATTAGCATGGAAATAAAATTTGAAATTTAAAATGAAAATACCTGGTGTTAGTGATAACCAGAATGATTACATGCTTTATACAAAAAGCAAGAGTTAATTTCAATAAGAAACATGATATCTAACAAAGCCAAAGTGAAAAAGATAATATAGAGGGAAGGAATAAGATAGCTACATTAGCAGAGTGTCCATAATTAGAGATAACTTTTCTAGTTATAATTTAGATCCTAACTCATTTAATTATATTATATGGTTAAGGAACAAATGAAGAAGCTTTACTAATAAATTTTGTCTAGAAGTTATTAGGAAACATAACTAGTTTGTTACCTAGTTTGACTTAGTTAGGCCTAAATATAACCTATCAAATGCATCATTTATCTTTTGGATTATTATTAAGAAAAGGCTAATGACTAAGGATAGACTTATGGGAGGATCTAATCTCAATTTTCAGCTCTATAATAATGCCTCTGAATCCTTTATTAAACATCTTTTCTTTGAGTTCTGATCTATTATGCCTTATGAAGATATACACAATTCCTTTGTAACAAGTTTTGATTAGTTACAGAGTGAATAAGAATAGTTGAATGGGATATGAACATGAGGAGTTTGACTAAAGGAAATTCTTATATCTTCAAGATTTTCTACAATTGTGGCATATGTGATATGGAAAGAGAAGAATTCTATAGTATTTTGAGAATTTAAATTGCAACATTTTAGTCTCTAAGAAAATGAATTGGATCATATAAATAATCATAACCTTTAAGGTGCATATAAAAAACAAAATTAGGTTCAAATATAAAGGGAACTTGCTTGAATATTGATAGAAAAACCTAGAAGTTATATACTACTTATATCCATCTTGAATATTTTATTATGAATTTATCGTATATAATTAATAACAAAAATCACAACTTTACCTCTCTTTATTTATGTTATTAACTTAAGGAGTAATTGTGAGGTTTAAGCTAAAAAAATAGTTTTTTACCTTTTAGCTATCATTAGTTAATATCACTTGCTATATTAGTTAGTTTTAGTTTTGTTGTTTCTGTTGCTCCCTAACTTCATGTAGCCATCTTCTCTTACAAAGACTTATGAGTTCCTTTATTAATTTAATTCAACTATTAAAAAAATATTATCTTAATAAATTAAAAATTATAATATTCTTGTCTAGTCTTTAAATAGATTACAGAATGTAAATTACTACACTACCTCTAACTTCATTTGACTATTTTCTTAATAACATAATCAACTGTTCCTACTAATTCCTTTTTGCTTATAAATATTCCTTTGGATAAGTAAAATTGAACAAATATCATTACTTAAAATACTAGCTAAATACTAGGGATGTCAATGGGCCGGCCCATTGAAAAATATCATCGGGCCATTTCAGCCCATGGCCGGGGCGGGCCAAAAAAGGCTGGCCTGTGGCCCGGCCCATGCAGGCCGAAATGGCTTGATGATATTTTTCAGCCTGCACGAGGCCCATGGCTCGGCCCGTGCTAGCCCGCCCAGGCCAAGGGCCGCCTGCCGGGCCGTTTTGACCCGATCTTTTAATAAAATTTTAAATTTTTTATAAATAAATTTAAAAAATTATTGTTGTATTTTTTAAAATTAATAAATTATAAACTTTTTAATTTTATTTTTCATATTTATAACATATGTATATTATGCATATATGTATTTATGCTTTTTAAAAATTTTTTATTTTTCATATTTACATAACATATACATTATGCATATATATATTTATATTAATCTTAAAATGAATTAATCACTTTATTAATCTTAATGTATCAATTTCAAAATAATATATAAGTAATTTAGTTATAAAAATAAATAATTAGAGTTTATTACATTAAAATTAGCTATTATTTTATAAAATTAGCTATTATTTTATTAAAATTAGAATTCATTTTATAAATTCTTCTGAGTTTTGATTTATTTTTATAGAATATTTATTTCATTAAGTCAAAAATATTTTTTTTTACTTTGTTTCTATAATCATTTTATTCTAATTAATCTAATTTTATATAAATTAGACTCATAAATTTTTTTTCTATCTAAATTCTAATATTGGAAGATTTATTTCTACCTATCTATATCACTCGAATTAAAAGTTTGTAATTTGTTAAGAGTAATTTTTTAGATCCTTAATGGAAACATTGATTATGGATATAAGATATAAATATAACTTTAAATCCTTCTTGTCCTTAGAGACT
>JAOSBN010000006.1:15159613-15171924 GCA_027563595.1 Erythroxylum suave
CGGTATGTTGTGAGTTATGGGTCTTCTATGCTTATGTGTGCTTGTGTGTTTCCGAATGTTGGGCCTCAGAGACGGGGTCCAACAATGAGGACCAGGATGGTCTAATTGAGCTCCGATTCCCATTTGTCCCGTCTAAAAACCGTTTGAATATACTCGGTCACTCGGGGGTCAACCCTCCCCTATTGCTTTTGGTAAAAAAGGACATTGTACCCATCGATCCCAGGGGCTTTGTTTGGGTTCATTCCAAAAATGGCATTTTTAACTTCCGTGGGGTAGATCGGTCAAAACAGATCCCGAGTACTGTCTGGAGAGAGAGCAGGGAAGGTATCAGAAAGCGGGAATGTGGTTCTAGAATCTGGAGCTTGAGTGTAGAGCTGTGTAAAATACGCTCTGGCTAATTGGCTTAATTGACCTGGGTCCGTGACCACAATCCCCTGAGTGTCCTTGAGACTCATTATCCTCAATTCTTGTGTTTGGACTTGGTCAGGGTGTGGTATATTTAGTATTACGATCACCCAATGATATCCACTCACAATGTTCCTTTTGATACCAAAAAATTTCCTCTTCGCTTAAAACCTGCAGCAGTTCCCCGCTCAACTTGTCCTCCAACATTAACAAGTCCTCCCAAGAATCACGAGTCATGGCTCGTTGGATACCCTGTAATCTAGCTAACAAGCATTGCTTCTGATAGAAGATATTCCCAAAGTCCGAATAATTCCATCGTTGAAGGTGGAGGGCCAAATTAGCAAGATTCTTATTGATTGACTCCTCAGCCGGATTCCAATAAGCCGCTATGACTTTGTCAAAGTCGAGGTGAGTGAGCCAAGCGTTGAGAAAGCGAAAAGTAGAGATGTGAACCGGGGACGCTTGCCCCTGAAGAAATTAAATGTACAGAGGACGATGGTCCGAGCCTAGGAAAGGTAGATGAAGATTGGTTGTGTTCCAGAAGGTGTGTATCCACTCGGTCGACCCAAAAACCCAATCTAGCATCGCTTGGACCGATCCCTATTTCCATGTAAATTTGAAGCCAACATAGCCCAGGCCATGCAGACTACAGCCCTAAACCCAGTTTTGAAAGTGATTATTCACAATTCTCGTGGATCTGGATCTGCCCCGTTTATCATTGAGCTCCAATTTGGCATTAAAGTCTCCGCCGATAAGCCAAGGAATTTTGACGGATCTCCTAAGTCCCTCTAACGCTGACCAGAGGTGCCTTTGGGTAGCAACCTGAGGACTGGCGTACACCGCAGTAAAAGCAAAGGAAGTGTGGCCAGTATCGATAGTGGTATGTATAAATTAACGGTGGGCAAAATTTATAGATACATGGTACTCTGACTGCCATAATATCCATATCCTCTCGGAAAAACCTAAGGCTTCGACTCGGAACGAGTAGTCAAAACCTAACGTCCTAATGACCGCCTGGGCCTAGGGTCCACTAATGCGGGTTTCCAACAAAACGAGGATCCCAAGTTTATAACTACGTAGGTAATTATGCAGAATCATAAGGAAGCGGGTGCCCCCCGCCCCTTGGCAATTCCAAATAATAATTGACATAAACGAAAATATAAAAATTTAGGTACCTCCCATAGGAGCGTCTGGAATCCCAGCGTCTGATGATAGCTGGGCCTGCATCTCAATTGTATCATGCTGTACTAGGGCATCTATGAGTGGGGATGCTTCAGGTATATCGGGAGGTTCCGTACGTGTTGTGAGGTGCCCGGGCTTGTTTGGAGCCCCCGGCCCCTCTACACCGTCCATAGTTTGCACGTTATCCTCACCAGTAACTTCGTGGGCCTCCCTAAGTGGGCTTCCGCTTAATATTTCCATATGCGTGGGAATCTCAATAGCCATGTGATTTTCGGCCCGGGTAGGTTGCAACTGGATATGGGTGGAAGGGGTTGAAATTTGTTCCAGTTGTGGGCTGGCCCGAGAGCTCTCGCCCCGGGTGGACTGGATTGGGCTGGCATTGGAACTTCTAGGCCCCTTCTTTTTATTGTGTGAGGGTCCTTAGACCTTGAAGAGAAGACCAGAGTTAGGGTTCTGCGATGGTCCAATAGCCTAGTTCAAAGGCAGCTGTTGGCCTTGGCCCATTCGCTAGGCCCGTTGGAGATTTATGGCCGTTGGAGCTATTGTTGTCTCCATCACGTCTGATCCTTCCAGCGCCAGAAATCGCGATCCTGCCTCTTGAGAGGACGTTGGTTTGTAGCTCGATGGAACGGTCAATGTTATTGGGGCAATGGGCATAGAGCCACTGGGCGCGAGCACCATTGGACCTGCACCTATGGGCCGTAGCCGGTGGGTGTGTCAACTGGGGCCAGAGCTGGCACGGTGGGGTGTGCATCATCAGCCAAGTGTTGTTCTCCCTTCGTCTGTGGTTGCTATTCAGGGGACGAGGACTTAGGCGCGACAGGGCAGAGTCATGTCGGACAGGCAAGGAGGTCGTGCCCCACGACGCCACAGTGGTAACAAAGTTGGGGAAGACCTTCATAAATAACCTGTAAAATTTCCCTATCAAAGTTGACCACCGTCTTCAATGGCTGCTGCAAGTCGATTTCCACCGTAAGATGGGCGTAGCGTCCTCGATGAGTTAAAAGCGTAGATTCATCGATTTTCATTATTCTTCCGACTACATTTCCAAGAGTTGTTAGAATATCTGGGTGATAGCGTGCAGTGGGGAGCTCCGGTATACGTATCCACGTAACTGCATTTGTAAGCTGGCCATGCTTTGGACAGAATTTGGACTCCCATAGTTACACCGATAGCGCCTGACCAAAAATCATCCAAGAGCCATCTGCTATTGCGTGAAGAAAGTCGACCTCTTCCTTGAATCAAACCAGATAAAAGTCGTGGTCGAGGTCCACAATTTTGAGCGGTCCAATCGGTTTCCAGAGTGTGTGTAGGTGCGAGCTCAGCGCTTGGAAGCCAATCCTTCTTCCCAGAAGCTTGACAACCGAGTTCACAAGAAATTGGAGTGATGTCCCGCTCCTCGAGTTCAATAGGTTTATCTGCTAGCCATGGTGTGGTTGTGTTTGGGGTATCCTCGGTTGGTCCTCCTGTAACTGCAACGCTATAGGACAACAGCAAGTTGATCGACACTTCGTCCTTCCGCGTTTAGCCAAGGAGCCCTCCGAATTGGGGGACGCCATGGGTGAGCCCAAGCAGGAGTAGTTCAAGTTGAATCTTGGTGCAACCGACCGAAGAAAGGAACAAACAATATATTAAGACCAATTTTATGATGCAATACTATATACAAAGTCATCTATGGGGGATAACTAATAGGTTAGAAACCATTATTGCTAAAATAGTCATAAGAACCACTTATAAAAGGCACATAGATAGAGTATAACATCTTTGTGGTTCAAAAACCCCGCAAAAATTACAACAGGAAGGATTCAAGTAAGAATTGTGACATTAAAGTACATTTTAATAAAGCATTTTACTTACTGGATCAGAGCTTGATCTTGAACATATTGCATGAATTAGCTTCCATCCTAACTTTGTTAAATAGATTGATCAATATATAACCACAATAACTTATGGCATCTTAATTAATAGAGAGTTGACCAATCTATTCTAAGGAAAAGGGGGATTGATGTAAGGGGACCCCTCTTTCTCCTTAACTTTACACTCCTAGCATGGAAGTATAGATCAAATTAATTAAGTAAAGGATTAGTTAAGAAAGAAAGATAAAGTGGCACACTAAATGCAAGTCTGTGGGAGCCACAAATTTATCATTTATAGATGACTTCATTCTCTTTTCCAAAGTGGATACCAACTTAGTAAGTGCAGTAATGACACCTCTAAATTCATTTACAGCCCTATCTAGTATTGCCATCAATAAATAGAAGAGTCAACTGCTTCTTTGCTTGGGCACTATTGATAATGCCGATTGTATAAAATGTATAACAGGTCTGAAAGCTTCCAAATCCACCTAAATCTATCTTAGGATTCCAATTTCCACTAAGAGACATTTCGAAAATAAGTTCAAACTACTCATTGCAAGAATTAACTTGAGAATTGCAAGGTAATGTAATAGAAGTTTGCCATTAGTTGGAAGTGTAGCCTTTGAACTTAAATAGCATCCAAGTATATTGGACTTTGCATATCTTGCTCCCTAAGAGCATTAGCAAGACTATAAAGTAGACATTGAGGAGGTTTATATGGTTTTAAAATGCCACTATTAATTCCATGGCTAAAGTAAAATGGCATGAACTTCGCTTTACAAAGAGGAATGTGGGTTAAGGATATACTTGTCAAAATCCCTAACTAGTTACAGCTTATTAAGAGGATCTGGAGAATTATGAAGGACAAAAGATTATTGGGTGTTCAATGGAACGTTTAATATAAAAAAGGAGGGGAATTTCTGGTGCATAAGGGCAAAGAAGAAGTCGTTTTAGACAAGGATTCGTACTCTTAAGCTTAGTGAAAGTGTCAGGTTTGAGCATCACTCACAAGCTGGAAGAGGGGGAATCAAAATGCTTTTAGCATGAAAAATTTGTTAACCCGTTAAGTGAACTTCTGCAGGAAAGAAGTCCTTATAATTGTATTTACCACATACAGTCTTATAACATAACGAGAATCATTAATTTACAACTCCGTTTATATTTTATAGACAGTATATGCAGCCTCGTGCTAGAATTCAAAGAACATTCATTTCAGACCAAGACTTGTCCAAAGGTCTAATAATTAATAATAAGCCTCAGAATATAAGTTTGTCTTCCAATCCACATAAAAAGGGAGAGAGCATTGTAAGAGTCCATCAAGGAACTATGAAACATCATTCACAAATATAACTGAAAGTTTCCTTTGATCTCCCTCCTGGGTGGTAGCACGAAAAAATTCAGATTTGGAATACCTCGGTAACATATTCCTTCTAAGTCTGTATCCCCCTCAGAAGCATGGCCCACAAAACTAATCATTCTTCGTCGCTTAGCCCTTCCTGTAGAGTCAAAAAGAATGCAGGCGAGGTCAGATCACATTAAAATTCACGAGTAAATTCTGCAGACAATTGATCATGTTATTAACTAAATAATACCTCATTCAAATTTTCAGTATCGCAACACCAGCCAAACCTCTAAATAAAGCTAATTGGGCTTGACATTTTTTCCCTCATAGCCATAAGAAAGAACCATCTAAGCATTGTTTCAACAATAACTTTATTTGAATGTTGTAGTTTCAAAATATAGACATCAGAGAAAAATATAACTCAAACTATATAAAACTGTAACATTGGAGAATATGTAAGATACTCTTTTATCCTAGATTTCACATTCAACGTAGTGAATGAAAATCAATATCAACAAGTAGTTAGCAACCCATTAACACATAATTCAGGAGACTATAACGATCAATCTAACTACAGTTGTATGTTCATGATAAAATTGGTACAGGCCTTTGTTTGAACAAGAATGACAGAGCATAGTAACTAGAATGGAAGAAATGCCCTCTATTTTGTATTTTTTAGAAAGTAGGTATAAAGGTGCTTAACATCAAACATAAAATATCAAGGATACAAAGGAGGATACAGATGTAGTCAATTGCTGAAGTCTGGGGAATTCATACTGCAAAGTTTTGTGAAAAAGATAAAGTCAAAAATAATGCATATCATATTCCATCAAACATGTCTTCAACAAGGAAAACAAATAACCAAGTGACTTACCCAACACTGTAAACCTAGTCAGAACTTTTCACAGGAATCAGGGAATTTCTCTGTGAAATAGTTGATAATTTAGTCACAAAATTATCCTGCGATTACAAGCTCCCTCACAAATAGTCTTCTACCTGCTTGTCGCGAGATCTTGTAGGATCATATCTGTCCTCAAACGCATTCTCAGCCAGAAGATTTGATCTATGACTCTGAGTTGAGCTCCTATGATCCCTGTTTCTGATAACTAATTTCTTGTCATCCTTTTCTGAATTGACATTATTTGTAGAATCTGGCACAGATTTTAGAGACTTGTTCACTTGATGATTCGACCTGTTGTAAATCCTATTCTCAGGATGCTCCACTCTCGAATATTCCAAAGCATCTCGCTCCCTATTGTAACTGCTTCTATTCTGTGTCCAACTGTAACTCCTCCGTCCTTCTGGACTTCCAGAATGGTACCTTTTACCATGTTTACATGTCTGAGTTCCTAGATACTCATGGTATTCATCATTGCCTTGCTGCACAAACCCATAATCACGAGAAGGAACATCCTTCAAAGCTGAAGCAGTTCTTGTTGCTTTATCAGAGTTACTATTGTTCTTTCTTGGCTCATTAACATCCATAGTGTCGTCATGGATGAATATTGGTTCAGAAGACTTCCCTTTGTGTTCATCTCCTTTTCCAAAGCAGCCAATCCCTCCAGCTTGCATAATATCCTCCATATACTCATCAATTATATCCCTCATGACCTACGACAAGATCATAAGAAAAATATAAGCTAGTGGTGAGCCTCATCTTACTCAGCAAGAGAATGTGACAGCAGACACCAAGCATTTCAACAACAAACAGAATTTGAAGAGCAAGAAGGGTAACGTTCAGATCCAAATGTATTGCAATTTAACCACAGTTAAGGAATTTGAAGGATGGGAAATTGAATAATTGCAAGAAAAAGATACATTTTCAATTAATCCTGACAGTTTTGCTTCGAAGGAAGACATGGCAAACATATGCACAGAGGTACTTCAGACCATGGGACAGTTAAGATCATAATATAAACAACAAACCTCTTAGTTATAGCAACTCCCGTCTAATATTCAGTCTGTTTTCATATGAAGAACTTAGATGTTGAGAAATTTGGTTATGCGTATGAGTGACATGAACATAAGATGAGACTGAAACAAGCACTCAATGATTCTGACACGACTGCACAAGTGCACATTAATATTCAGATATACTAGAAAATAAATGAAAAAGTCAGATGAGGAATAAAGATTTATTATGAACTGTTATCCCTATCAACATGCAAAAGAATTCAGCAAGTGAAAGAAACTAAATTATGAGCATAAAGCAGCAATTTGCAAGATCCATTTGTCATAAAAAGATAAAGAGCACCTAGCACCTTTTGATATTTTCTTAATCCTAGAAATGATAATCCATACAAAGACAGAATTCAGCTCAAACATCACTAATCTCAGCATTTCAGTTAATAATCATTAAGGACTGAACATAAAACATTAGACAATGTTATATGAAACAATCACAGCATATGAACTCAAAAGGGATGACAATTTTCCACCTGTAATTTTGTTCGTTTCAGTTTTTTCCCACGATAGGACATTCGTCGGCGTTTGTAATCCCTTTCTTCAGCCAATAACTCTTCTTTTGTCTTGGCCTTATTTGAGTCCTTAAGCAGAGACCAAAAAGAATTTAAGAATAAAGAGCTTATTAAGCTGGCTATTTCTTATAATAATAAAGCCTCATCAAGAAAAAGTAAACAAGGGATAATTGAGTCAAAAACAATTAAGCTGTCATTTGTTGAGTTAAAAAGTTGAGACAAACACCCAATTGGAAACTATCAACAATAAAATTCCTGTGTTCACATTGTAAGATTTCAGGTCAGAAAAGAAGCTAAAATTCATGCATGCCCTCTCCAAACTAGCTGGTTAAAAGTTCAAATTGCTGCATACAAAGAGGCACTCAAGAAGTACATTTCATTGAACTTATAACCAAATTTGTTTATGTTAAGCATCAAACACCACTAAGAATACAAATCTCGTACTTTCTAACTTTTGAATAGATTGACATTGATGAAGAAACTACTTCATTATGCTTTAGTTATCACTTATTCAAGGTAGCACAAGTCCAAGGGTGGAAAAAGAATGATTCTCATTAAACAATAACAAATGTAACTGGCAATGCCAGTTAGGGACACTATTATTCCTACTCCTAATGTTTCTGTTTCACATGTACATGTAAATAACTATCCTGTACCTGATTAGAAGTTTGCTTTCGAAGAAGACCATCATGCTCAATAACAGGCCTGTAATTTCCACGTTTCTTCCGTTCTTCATCGGCTCTTTGTGATATACAAACATGTTCAGCCACCCTGTAAATAGAATTTCAATCACAGCTACAATACTTTCCAAGTGGAAGTTCAATGTAAGCCAATTGAAAGTTCTAGGGAACAGAATTAACGATTGCAACAAACTATTTATCTGAAGGTGTATCATAGTCCAGACAAGAAAGCAAAGAGAAAGCATAGGATAAAACCTGACATGAGGGGACAAGACTAAGCAGAAGACAAGTTAGCATCAAATGAAGCAATTTAAAAGTCATGAAAAAGCAAAGGATTTTTTCTTTTTCTGAAAAATTAAATTATAATAGATTGCATGAAAATGAAATAAGGTACATATGGTTTTTCCCCAGGAGGATTATTCTGCCCTTAATTATTACATAGATTTAAAAGGTGATCCGGCAGCATTTGCTTCCTAACAATGAGGTTGAGGCCATGACATCGTTTGTGACAAACGTGTAGCATCAAGTGACTTCCAAAATAGGCAAAAAATTACTCTTGGTGGATACGCGGTTAGGGCAGAATACCAAATTCAACTATCCTCTCTACGAAGCCAAAGTTTTGGATTCTCCAAAATTTTGAAGGCAAGTATCTGCTCTCTTAACCAATTTATTATGACGAAATTTAATTCTTCAGCTTTCCTAGCCTGGTTCTTGAAAATCCTATTGTTCCTTTCCAACTAGAGAGTGTGTATTGTCCGGCTTAGGGCTAGGTTTGCTATGGTCCATATTGGATCCTTTCAATGCTTATGCATGCAAAGCCAAATAAGTAACTCCTTCCAATTCCCTTGCTGGAGAATTCCTCGTTGACTGATCTGGCATAAGACCGACTTGGAATACTAGCAATTGAAAAATAGGTGATCCGCGTTTTCAAAATTGTTCTCCCATAAGGCGCATGTAATCGGTATATTCATATATTTCTTGATTCTTTCTTTGGTATTCAACTTCCACCTCACGACAAGTCACAGAGTTGGAAAATATATTTCCGTTTATGGCCCTCAGCAACTCTTTAAAGAACCATAAATGTGAAATCCAGTAAGTATAGAGACTGCTTAGAATGGATTTCACAAGTTTTAATCTTCTAGCCATGGATAACATCTTACTCTTCCAGCTATTCTCCCATGAATTCTATCTATGAGAGGTTTGAAGTCTAAAATAGTTGGTCTCTTAGTGGTGATAGATAATTGACAGGGAGTTTATTTCAATTCAACCCAGTTAGGGTAGACAGGGAATCTGCTTTCTCCAAAGCAACCCCCAACAATAAAAAGTTGGCTTTTATTCTTATTCATAGCTGGACCATAAATCAAACTAAAAGACCCTAGAACCCCATTAGTGAGAAGATGGATGATGCCCATTGATGGATTTCCAAAATGATAAAGGTAGAAATAGAATCGATTATTAAGAAGAAAAAGAGCCAACAATCCCAACAAAAGAGTGTCCAGAGCCTGAGCTCCTCCCAGAGGGAATATCCCTCTGTTATAATAGAAAACTCTACCAAAACTAAAACTTTCTTCCGTATTCCTCACCCCTCTTATTCTCTCCCTACGTAACTATATCTAGCTCAGCAGATTTATTTTTCACCCTACTACTCTCATCTCCCTCTTTATTCTTCTTATTCTTCCACTTATAAACTTTCCACATCTTGGGCTTCACATATGTTGGCCTTAATAACTAGTCTCTGCTACTGCTATCATCTTCAAATTCAGCCTTGTCCTCAAGGCTGAAGTTAGCAAATTGGCTGTTAAGAGTCATAGCATCCTCCCAAGTAGCATCTTCCTCTGCATTTCCCTTCCACTGAACCAATAACTGTTGCTGGTTGACACTGGCCACCGAAATGTCCATACGAGCCAAAATCTTAACAGGCTCAATAACTCCAACAGCGGCAACTTCCAACTCTGTAGGCAATTATGCTTCAACAGTATATTGTCCAATTGAGGAGAGGGATAGGGAGACACTTTAAAGTAGCATTATTTTGTATACTTTTGGAAAAGTGATGAATGTTGGTTTTGATCATAACTCTTATGTATTTATTATTAGCTTTAATTATCCATTGTTTACGTAGTATTCTTGCAAGAGTGTGAAAGTAAACACTACAAGAATCGTGAGGCGTTCGAAAAAAAATCTAAGTGAAATTATCATGCTTAAATAAATCTATTTGATTATCGTGTAAAAAAAAAAGCACAACTTTGTTATAAGTTCGATGTCTAGAAAAACCTTTGTAACAACTATCATGATGAAGGGCGAGTGATGGTGAGCAGGGAGGTAGAAGGAGGCTGGAGAACCATACTAACTTTATCTGGTGGGCTTGACTGTACTATTTTTTCTTTTTATAACAAATTTTCCAAACTTCGATCCAAAATTTAAAAAATAATAAACAGAAATTTAAAAAAATAAAGATGCCACAAGCATTGTACCAACCCAATCTGCTTAAGAACTCAAAAATGGAAACTAATAGGAAGCTGTTAAAAGAATCAGCACTCTATTTTTAGTTGTCATTAGTTTAGGAGGTGAACACAACATTCTGTCTTACAACTGAAAACATTCGAGTACCACAAGAAAAAGAAGTATCAGAAATTGCATACCGATGATATCGTGGCAGTGAATATGAACCTCTTAACTCCCTAATTTTTGCTTCTAGCAAAGACCGCTCATGCAACGCCGCAACTGCCCCCGCCACTCGAGAGACAGAAATCTCCTCTTTGAGCATAAAAGCATCAACTCCTTTGCCATATTTACAATTTGTAATTACTTCAACTGCTTCGTTAATTTTTATTTCCTTACCGTCATCATGATTAGCATCTAAAGCACTTGGATACACTTGTGAATTAGATACCAAAGGAAATATCAATAGCTGACATGCAACGTCCCAGATGCATTGCCTAAAAATGCTAATAACAAAGCATTTTGCATTCGTTTCACCGTACAAAACAGAAAGCTGAGATGCAATCCATGTCAAAGAGAGAACCAAAACAGGACATTTGAAAATCTTGGTTGTCATATTAACCTCACAGTTTGACATTGCCAAGGCTTCTCTTCTAATTGCCTTTAGAGACAACCCAAAAAGCAGAGATATGTGATCCATCATATACACATCAATCAGCAACCCATGACGCGGAGAATCAGAAATAATCCACCTCCTCAAATCACTGCCCTTAATCAAATGTAATCCCAAAACCGTGCAAAACACACCATACGAATATTCAATCGGATAATCAACCCAACCATCAATCTCTCTTCTAATACCCCAGGAATCAGATGGGAAAAGCTTAACACTACTTCTATCCAACTTCCCAATGTCTCCCTTACTAGTACGCGCAGAATTGGCGCATTCTACCAATAAAACCCGAGGTAACGTAAACAATCTCCTCGTCCTAACTAAATCATTAAAGTTAACAACACCAGGGCAATCCTTATAAAAAAAAGATGGAGCAAATTCGTCGTGATAAGCATCCAAAGAGAAGCAAACCTCGGTGCTGCAAGGATGTTCCTTGAGGTGGTATTCCTCTGGACAATGGGGATTGTTGAGAGTTTTTGGATAATAAAGAGACTGGATAAGAGAGGTAGGATCTTCAGAGAGTGGAAAAGGGCAGCGAAGAGAGTGAAGAAATAGGGACTCTGGAGGCAGGAGATGGTGTGGGTTGTGGGGGCACGAGACATAACCAGTCGTAATTTGGGGCTTTGTCAGAGAGGAAAGAGCAGTGAGTGTTTGGTGAGCGAGGGATAGGAGATCGGTGATTGAAGATAGCGTGTTGGAAAGATCAGGAATTTGAGTAGAGGAGATCGTAATAGTGGTAGTAGTGGGTGGTGGAGGATGGTATGGAAATTGAAGTGGTGGTGGGTGGTGATGGGAGAAGGAATTAGGGTTACGGTTAGGAAACGGAAGGCTATTGGGAACGGGAGTTGCGGAGGGAGGATTCATGGCCAGAGTCAGAGTGTCTGAGCCAGAGAGTGAAAGAATTGCAATACTTACGTAAGTCTGCTCTTACAGGACTTGCAGTGAGCGGCAGCCTTATTTTGCGATTGGAAAAACACTTTCCGCTTTCATAGTTGGATGTTAATTAATGAAATGAAATAGCAGTTTATGATAAAATGGGATGTAATATAGTGAAATATTGTTTGGAAGAAATGGAAAGATTTATAATATAATGTAGTGAAATATTATATGCAAGATGGATAGAATGAAATGTAATGTATAATAAATGGTTATTATACTCCTTATATTAAAATAATTATTGTAGGAGGTTTATTATTTTATTATTAATTATATATAATTTATTATTAATTATATAAAAATATTATTATTAATTATTTA
>JAOSBN010000006.1:15181829-15217535 GCA_027563595.1 Erythroxylum suave
AAAAAAGAGAAGATACAAGTTTTATATGTCTTCATATTCATTTGGCTGCGTCACTTTTCTTGTAAATTTCATAATTTCGTTGTTATTGTGTGGAAACTGATTTATTGGATAAAAGAACAAACCTAATTGCTAGACTATAGGAGCTTTGTATTTGTTATTGTCGTGATCCTTTTATCAGGAACAGGGTCTGTTGGGCTAGCATTTAATTAAACATCTGCATTTGCATAGCATGATTTACAGTTTCACTTATAGTTGTTACTGCATTTCAATCTATGTGCGAGTCAGAGAATTTGATAATTTACATACAAGCACATCATCTTCTTAATTCTTTAATTGATCACATTTCTCTGGTTCATATTCTAATCTATGATGAGTGTAAAGCTTGCTACACTATTTTTGTCAGGGACAAAATGCTGAAAGTAATTCAATCCGTGACATGCTTGAAGACAACTTAAAACTGATATGGGAGCATTTCTTTTGCTGCGAGCGCTTTCTAATGTGAAGAAGATGTTTCCTTCTTTTCTTCTCTCTGCGTATGTATAGTACTCTAATGCATGTTATTTGTTGTCTTACTGAGATAGCTTGCATACAATAGGTCTGAAGTTAATATTTACTTCTGATCTTTTAATGGCCAGTTTCATAGAACTTCTGGGTTTGGTGAAAGAAAGGCCGTGAAGAAGATCTATAATTAGTTTGTACTCGGTATAAACCAAATCTGATCCTATAAATGTATGTCCTTTGAAGTTACCGATATACTTTTTAAGCAGTTTCATGATTCCTTCCTCGGAGAAACTTTAATTATGTCTACTTTGAAGTGCATTTTGTACTCTCAGAAGAAGAGAATGGGATGTTCTGTCATCTACAATGGATAGGTATGCAATTTAAAGTGAGAATGGAAATATTTCAAGCAAGATTTCAAACAAGTTGGTTTGGATTGTAGCAGCCCTACGAATTTAATGTAGTTTATGGTATTTCCCTAAACGACGTCACTAACGCAGTCACTAGATACTGCTAGACGTCGATGCTCTTTATTTAACTTTTACCGTTGCTTCTCGCGCTTCTCCTTCTTCATTGTCCTGCAACAACACCCGCTTCTTCGAAAACCTTCAGTGAAGTGTTTCTCTAACTCCATCAAGGATTCCCATGTAGCCTCCGATGGGGAACTTTTAGACCATTGCATTATTACCTGGGTTGCGATCTTGTTCTGCACCTTTACCATCTTGTGATCCAGTAGCACCTTTGGAATTTGACTGAAGTGATGAGATCATGGAGGAAGGTCCTGAGGACACGTGGAAGGTTGGGTGAACAGGAGATTCCGGGGACAGCAGCAACATGTAGGCTGCCTTAGCAGTCCTCTCGATAATCTAGCATGGCCTATAGTACAACGAAGAGAGCTTTGCTTATTTGGAGTTTCAGGAGCACCCACCGCCCCACCTCAAATTCCCTGTCAGTCCGCCACTTGTCAACTTATTGCTTCGTCCGATGTTAGGCTCGATGAAATTGGAACTTGGCGATGGACAGAGCTGTCGCTCCGTCATTTTTGCAACGTCGAACTTTTGAAGTCTCGTTTATGTAGTGAATCAATTCTCTAAGATTCTGTCTAAGTCATTTTTTATTAAAATAACGACTACGAGCTTTTAGGCTATGGTACGATTGAATGTAAGATTTTTAACGAGATGAAATGGTTTATAATTAAATTGAATATAAATAAATATAGTATTAAAAAAAATTGTTGTTTAGGAAGGGTAAAAGAATTTATAATATAATATAGTTAAATGTTATTTAGAAGAAGAGTTTATAATATAATACAGTGAAAAATTGTATATCATTTTATATTTTATCTTAAACCTTTTAAATTAGAGGTTTATCATTTTTAATATTTAAGACGGAATGGAATGTAATATGAAACTCTCCTTTTTCATCTCATCTCATTTCAGTTCTCAACCGTAAATAACAATTCTTTTATTTTTAGTACATATTTATGTTGACAGCTATCAAATATCTTTTTTCGGGAGTACACTGATGGAGCTATTCACAAGTTGTACACAAAATAGTCACGACTCTATGCCAATTTGGAGGCAACACAAACACTTTGATTAAAGGGATGTAACTATCTCATTTATATATTCTAAAGAATCTATATAAGAATTTTTTTTTTAAAAAAAAAACAGTTTCAATAATGCTTTCGTACTTGTATCTTTAGTTATTTTTACCATAATTTTAATAGATTTTTGTCGAGTTTTTATCGAACATTTCAACTCCAACTACCTTTGCCGTCCCTTCAGGCAATTCCGTCACAGTCTTAATTCATTTCCTACTTTAAAGCATATACTAAAGATTTAAGAGAAGCACAATCTTATCGTGCCAAATCTTATCATGAGTTTAATCGCAAAGCTCCAAGAAGTTATCTGGCCACTGTTTTGGATTATTCTGCCTGTTTATAATAAAGGTGTTACGAGTACAACCAAAGAAAATCTTCAACAGGAGTAAATAATCAAATACCATTACAATGATTGTATTTAAGAATGTATAAAGGTATTACAAACACTATATATGACTGTTGGATTACAATAAGTTACTTCAAGAGAGGGTACACATATGTATATGATCAATAGCTTAAACCTCACTTTTGGACAGGTTGGAGTTGCTACAGTTGTATAGTAAGTTTTGTGATGAATGATTGTAACCTGTCACATAAAAACATATTTAAAAACAGTGGATGCTGTAATTGTGTCTGATATGATGGACCTTTAGGTTGCTGGATACACAATCGCCTGCTTTTAAGCATGAACGTTTCCAAAAGGAAAGACCGAGCTATCTTGAGACTCTCCTAATTTCAGCTTGTCGGAGAACATGTTCCTCGTGATTAGCATTCTTATAAATAGGTTTGATCTGCTTTCCTATCTCATGATTGCCATTTGGTTCTTTTGTCTGGTAGTTGAACATTTCCTTATTAGATAACCATGTCTGAAGAATCTCTTCCATCTTTGGTTCTGGTAAGTAGTGATTTTCTTTCATTTCTTTATTATACTTGTGGGCCTCATCCAACTTTCCATTCAAGAATAAACCATGTATCAGAACCAGATATGAACTTCGATCAGGACTTATCCCGTTTTCACTCATCTCGTTCCACAACTTAAGGGCGCTATCAAGCTGACGACATCGACAAAATTTTCTAATCAACATGATGTAGGTGTCATTTGTTGGCCAGCAGTTCATTTTTCTCATCTTCTCCAACAAAGCAAAGACTTCATCCTCTGTTCTTAACATACGGAGGAATGGATGATAGGTCTTTATGTTTGGAGGAAGACCATGGTGTAGCATGTCATCAAAGACCTGTCTAGCCTCATCTATCCTTTTAGCCCTACACAAAGGTTTGATCAGTGAATTATACGTGACAGCATTAGGAGCTATACCCTTCTCCTCCATTGTTTCCATGAGCTTGAAGGCTTCCTTTACATGCCTACCCTTTGCAAGAGCATGAATGACAGCATTGTAAACTTTCCTGTCAGGTTCAATCCCCATTGACTTCATTCTATCAAAAAGCTTAAGCACCCTATAAAGATTACCTGTCTTGGAATAGCAAGATATTATACTTGCATAGGACACAACATCATAAGGTATACCCCTCTTTCGCATCTCCCTCCATACTCTCTCAGCTTCACGCGGACTACCAATCACATTAGACCACCCATTGAGCACAATATTGAAGCTCTTAGTGTTAAAGGGAAACGCGTGTTTATTGCAAAACATCAAGTGCTCAGCATCTTCCACATTTTTGTATCGGCACAGAGCAGATAAAAGGCCCTGAAACTCATCCATTCCAGCTTCCAATTTAAAACGCTTAAAAGCATAGAAGGTGTGGATAGCCCGACCTACATCATGCACTGCACAATACTTCCTAATCATAATTAACAACGTCTGTGGAGTCACACTGGTCTGAGCCCCTCTCATCTCCTCAATTAAGGACCATGCCGTATCAAACTTTCTCATTTTGCCAAGAATAGATATCATGCTATGGTATTCACGAATAGAGTGAGAATAACCTGGCTGCCTTCCAGCCCACAGAAAGAAAGTAAATGAAGCCTCCCAATTGTTCCGCACCCGTGAGAGCACTTCAAGTACCAAAACTTGTGTCACCTTAACACCGCATTGCTCAATCTTATTTTTCACTTCCACAGGCAATCCACGCAGTATGTTCATAATGATCTTCACATCTTGTACAAGTTGATCATCTTTAATACTCGACTTCGCATCTTCTACAAGTTCATCATCTTTAATACTTAACTTCTTAACCTCATAGTCAGTATCATATGAACCATGTTTGCGCATTTGTGGGTCGTCGTCTGAGGCACAACGAGTATGGATATTCGGGGAGATGGAGAAAGAAAAGACAGAAGAAAGTTGAGAGCTCATGGGCCTAGTAGGAGGGGTAACAAAAACTGGAATTCCAACTTGGAGAACACCAATATCGGATGCATATAAAAAATTACGAGCTAGAATAGAATACAAACTTATGGTTGGTCTTAGAAATATGATTCCTCGCATAACTAGAGATAACATTCAACTTACTAAAGATGAACGTAAAGTGTTTGCGGAAATGACCCACGGACGTGTGTTATGTAGCTAGGGAAATTGAATAACGACACAAATTTGGCTAGGAACGAGTTCAATGCACGTTCTCTCACCTCTTCTTATATGTTGGAAAAACGAATACAACACAACCTCGATCAAAAGTAATCTTCTAAATTATCAAAATTTATTATCTTTAGGAATTTTATCGTAGCAGTAATTAGTGGTTCATTATTCTTTAGGTCATGTTTGGTTAAAAGTAAGATTTTTAATGAAATAAAATATAAATAAATATAATATTAAAAGTTTATTATTTGAAAATGATGGGAAGATTCATAATGTAGTATAATAGAATTTTACTTGAAAGAAACATTTATAATAGAATATAGTAAAAAAGTATCATAAAACTTTCAAATCAGAAGTTTCTCAATTTTACTATTTAAGATAAAATAGTATATAATATCAAATTCTCCTTTTCCATCTCATCTCATGTCATGTCATTCCATTGTAAATTATCTACCCAAACGATAGAATATTATTCCATTAATAAACTTAACTAAGCATAGTCTTAGTCTTAGGTTACAAATAAAAGTTTTAGGGCATAAAATATGGCTAAGAAAAAAGACTGAAAATTTGATGGCTAGACTATTGTCCAAAGCAAAAATTAAAGGGCATCATAATTAAGTACAAACTTCACTAAAATTGTATATTATTCAATTACTGCTCAAATGTGATTGAAAAAAAAATAGCTCTAAAGTAGATTTTATTTTTTAAAAAATACTTGCCCTTCGAGTATGCAAAATGACGGCAAAATAAATTTGTTACAAGTGAGTTTTTCAATGAATTTATAAGTCAACAATAAAATTAAGAGCTCAAATCAAGTTGTAGAAAAAACTTCGAAACAGGAGACGATATTATATTGCTATTACAAGGTTCAGTGTCTAATCGCATGATAAAAATGAACCAATAGAATTGAATCATTCTGTCAAAATTCAGAGCACGCGCGCACTGTAATTACAAATGCAGGTAAATGCAGCTTTCCTCCCTACATTGTTACAATGTTACAGGACAAAATTAAGACAATCTCCAAACCTACCAGCCCTAGAGACCGCCGTGCCACTGAAAATCTCCATTTCATTGTGCCACTTTTTCTCATGCTAATCATGAAATGGCCTCTATTGCGCTGCCTAACGGCCATGCTGCTTCAACAAGGGCATCATGGTACTGAACCTTCTTCACTAAAGTAATTTGTTGCCAGCGATCAAGAGCTGTGGATAAGAATGATCAAAGGATAAAGATTTCGCAAAATATTCCGAATAGCAAGCAGTAAATATTTTGAGAAATAACTAAGAAGTATGTGACTTACCAAATCCATCTACAAGTAAGGTGTACTGGTATACAAGATCCATACATAAGTATGGCAAGTTACTCTCTTCCACGTTTGGATAGGTGTATTTTGCATCCTTTAGCTTAGTTTCGCAGGCACGCTTAGCCGCCTCCTCAAAGTCTGCAGGACTAACTTTGGCAACAGGGACGTTGGAATCAACAAAGCCAGCCTATACATAATGATCATCTAGTTAGCATTCTAAACACAGAGGAGTCCCAAACTTCAAAATTTTTCTCAAGACATGGACTTCAAAACATATACCTCAGCAGCCCTGTCAAAGAAGAATGAAGCAACAAATAAATTCTTTTGTCCATCACCCCCTCCACCATTCCAGATTCCACCAATTGTACATTTCATGTGTGTGCAGGTTGATTCATTAACTTTGAGAGCCTTCAAAGCCACCCGCCTACATCCTTCTAAGCTTGAACCGGAAGGAGAAGCTGATGCTTGATATTCCTGTCCTCCATATTTGTAGAACCCTTCAACAACAGAATATTTAGTAGTCCAATCTGTTGGCAAAGTCGGCACAAAAGTTTGAACCAAATAATTTCAAACTCCACGTGCCCTATAAGGTAAAAGTTAATTCAGATCACATAATATGTATCTTAAAACAGTCACAAAACAATAATGACATGGTCATTGATCACAATTCTATGGTCAAAATGACAGCATAGCTTAGTACTTGCAGAAGCCCCACTTCATCTACAACATGACTGTCCTATTGTAGTCATAATGAGATGGATTGCATACTGTTCAGAGATGATACAAAGAAATCACCATGCACATAGAGAATCCTACATTGCAAGGGAGTCAATGTACTTTTTCATATAACAAGAGATGCATTCAAGAAATTTTGAGAATTCAAACATAAAGGTGCATTCAAGAAATTTTGAGAATTCAAAAATACTCTAATGGTTGATATCAATATCATTTTCTTATACGCCGTTTGAATCTAGAGACTCTTATCGTGTGAATATAACACGATGCCAAACCAAATTCCATTAAAACCAATCACTTTGTTTTATTGCATAACATCAGGATAAGAAAAGAAAAAAAGATGAGCAGAATGGAGCTAGCATTAAAGCACAATGCCTAGAGTTGATAGATTTCAACTAACTTACCATCAAAACCATCCAAGATGCATGGATTGAAATTATCTTCGGAAACTTTCAGCATTTCTGCTCGAGCTGCTAACAAGCCATAATGCAGGTAACTGAAACATTGAAGATTCACAGAAAATATCAACCAAAGACATCGGGTTACTATCCCACAAGAATAAAATGTCCAGAACATTAGACTGTGTCACAAGGTTCCAAAATAGGGTCATATGTAGCTTCAAACAATTGAGGACACAATTGCAGATGACTTGAATAGGTAATAATTGGCTCACTTCGGAAACCTTATCTTGAATTCAAAGTTATGCAAAGGATGCGAAGAAACCTGTGCACGTAGAGGTAATAATCGGCTCCCTTCAGATGCATTTTTTTAACATATGTATCCTCGCCATCTGTTACCCTAGGGGCATTTGTAGCTTCTTTCTCGGAAATAGCATATGCCATTTGGACAGATCCTCCACCCAGATCAACTACTCCAACTGTACCTGAATATTCCTTCCCAAGATTTCCTAATAGATAGTTTATGGTCACCTGCAAATTGACATGCAGTTTAAGAAAGGATCTATGCATAAAGGTAAGACAAATGAAAAAATAAAATCACCAATCAACAAATGGAGAACTCTTTTTCTTTCATTTTGGTGTTTTTTCATTTCCCTTTGTTTGACTTAACTTTCCAGAAACACCAAAGTATCCATTATCAAATTAGATTCACTAGGCTCATCCATCTTCAACACACTATTATCAATTTAGATTCACTAGACTCATCCATCTTCAGCACACTTATCATCATCTGGAAAGCAATGCTGCAACCATACAAATGATTGCAATTTTTCTTGCAAACCTTTTACATCCAATCATCTAATTCAAAAGTACCCAATTTATGAAACTTCAATCACTACCATCATTAATAGCTTTCCTTCCGAATAGAAACAATTACGGTAAAGAGAAAAAAACTGAAAATAATTTACTGAACAGAAACTATTACAAGTTGTACTAGAAATCTAGGGCCCAACTACAAAAGTTAACAAAACATACCCACTGATACGAGCCTTCTTGAGAACCGTCCAGAACCCTAACCCCATTCGGATCAGATTTCAGGGTGCTTCTATCTTTTAGAAGATCCCTAACCTTACAGGAAAAAAATCAATTGACTATGAGTACAAATCATGCAAGTACACATCGAATGGTATGGAACGATGCGGGTAAAGAATACACTTACTGCTTGCAAAATCCTATCAGATGCATCACCTCCCAATGCCCTCAAGCCTGCAGTAGCCTACACAAACACCAGAAAAGCCCATTACAGTGACTTAGCAAATGCCTACAAAAAAGGAGAATCTCAGTGGATGAAAAAGGTTCCTTTTTTTTTTTCCAACTCATATGACACCCACCCCAACTCTGACAGGTGTCCTGGATCGCAATTCTATAGGCACCACACTCTCAGCCTTGTCAAGAAGGGAAACGAGAGAGCCCGCTGCAGCCTGTGGGTCTTTTGGATATGCACTCAAACCTGGTTTAATCTACAACAAAGAATACCACAGTAAAATCGCAATCTGAACATTGACATATAAACATTGGATCCGACTCAAAATAATTCTGTCAATCACCAACCCCTTAGGATTTTAATTTAAGTGATCCCTTAAGTAAATTGGAACAATATCCACAGAAATTCTTGTTTGGGAAATGATGTTGAAACTGCTAACGCGAAGTTATGAGACAGGATAAATTAAATAAACCTCCCGCAATCACATTGTAAATTTCCACTAAGCTTGTCTGTGATCAGACTTACTGAAGTTGGCATTCCGAAACTAGAAACAAATAAAATTCATATTCAATATGAATAAAAAGCAATCAATTTCATTACCTGGACAAAAAGCTCGAGATCTCTCCCGATATGCACGAGATCCATATTATGATCGAAGCAAAAGACATGGACTCTACTCCCCGAACTCCCGGCGTCCAAAATGACGGCGTAATTTCTAGAGCCTCTCAAACTCTGCGACATCTTGCGGTTACTTATCTCATAGTCTTGCGACAGGGAGGGCATCACAAACAACACAAAGACAACGAGAAGAATCGGAATGGAGACGACGAGAAGGACGCTGCGGTAGCGGTGGATCTTGTCGGGAAAAAAATCGTGAGGCGGAGGGCGTTTGAGCATCTTGTCGGGCGAAGTAGCGTCGGCGGCGCCAGATTCGAGAAGCTCGGCGGAGGAAGGTGAACGGTAACGAATCTGGCCGTTATTAGAGGCCTTCAAGGACTGCGCTGGTTCCTCTGATGGATCCAGCTCTCCTTGTTTTTATTTTTCTTTTCCTGCAGAAATAGAAAGTAAAGAAAACAGGTAATGACAAATCCAGACCTTTTATAGACTGAAACACATGAGTAACTAGGGAGACGATTTGATACACGTATCAAGGATATGATTGGAAACGAACGTTTTGTTGATGCATGTGTCTGTAAGTAATTGTCACTTCTCTTTCCTAATCAATCCAGCAACAGTTTCTTCTCGTGATATTTATGGACATCTCTTTGTTCGTGAAGCACAAACTCAAAAAGTTGTTTGAATTTGGTATAAACTTTAATATTAGGGAGATCAGTATCAAGTTCAAACAAAGAAGGCCTTTCCTTGTTTACCAATCCTCCATAACTGGATTTTTGCTCGTAGTAGTACTGACGGTATATAAATATAGGAATTGACGCCACGAGTGTTATATCAACATTTTTTAATAGATAAAGATAAATATATATATATATATATATATATATATATATATATTACACACACATGTATATATATATACATATTTATATGTATATGTATATATTCAATATTTTATTGTACAATTTTTACCTTCTTTTTATGTATATGTATATGTATATGTATATATATATATATGTGTATATTTATATGTGTGTGTGCGCTCGTATGTAAACTTATTTCATAACCCTAAATTACTTTCTAGCCGCATCTCCTTCACATAAGATATCTTTATCTTCTATGTACATAATCTTAAAACAAAGAATCAAAAGCCTTTTAAATCTCTCAATTCATTACTTTAAACTTTTATACAATAAGGCAACAAATGTATGGTGTATTCTTTCTTTTTCTCTATTTAATCTCAAACATGGCCTTATCAACTAAACATTAATGTTGATGAAGAGATGTTATAGCTGTTTATAAAGGAGAAAGATAAGCTCCATTTTGCTAACAATAAGTAATTTTGATACCTCAGCTAAGCCACTTCAATTGAAAGCTAACACATAACTAATAACATTATCATCCATCTTAATTAATACAAATTTTTTTGTATAAAAAATTTTAAATCCTCAAGTGTTATGTTTAAATCTCATATCTTTAGATTTTAAAAAGTCATAAGGCTTACTTAGAAAAGATACCATGAATTTGCAAAGAAATTGGTTTAAAGACTGTAGAAAAATACCATGAGTTGACTTATTACATATTAATGACACTTTAACCTTAATACGTGAATATCCTACCAAAAGTTAGCACATACGGTACCATACCTCATTACACACCATACCATACGAAAAATATCATCACCCTTTTTTACATGTATTCCAATAATATACACACATTCTTAAGTGGCTAAATAAAAATTATACCAAAAATTAAAGGGAATATAATGAGTGAGTGAAAGGAATATTATGTCTCATTACATAATATTCCACAAATCATTACAAGCAATGCCAATGTTGTGTATAAAAGTTAATATGACTCATTCAAAATAATTAACAGATTGAGTAAAGAAAAGAAATACCATCTCTTATTTGAAACCATATCCTACTACAATATCAATTATACCATTTGTATTTATTCAATACCATGTCTACATACAAAAAGTACCATTATTCATTACGAATAAGTAACACTTACAATTTAAAATGGGAATAAAGTGACAAAGTGGAAGGAATACACTACCTTTTTTTAGATGATTCTATCGTTGTTCCCTAGTTTCCTCTGATCTTATGCCACAAAGTCATCAGCCCTAAAGCATCATTTATCACATGACTTGTAATAAAAAATCGTCTCAAAACTAAGACTCAATGGTATGGTGGAGATGATGACCCATGTTTATTATGTCATAAGGCTATCAAAGATCACAATCACCTATATTCTATATACAGCTACTCTAAGGCCATTTGGAGTCGTCTTATGCACATGCTTTCTTCTTATAGTGGAAATTTTGATTGGGATAACGTGCTACATTGGGTCATTAGCAAAACTAAGAAAGGTCATCAATATGTTCCTTTATTCACAGGTGTCTTTACTATAACTGTGTATAACATTTGGAAAGAGCAAAACAGTCACAGATTTACTGACCTAAAGGAAGATAGATATTAGTTTGTGGATCGAATCATCAATTAAGTCAGAGCTTGCATTTTTGCCAAGAATTCATGACACTCCATTTCCACATACATGAAGTGTAGATGGCTATTATAATTATTACTGAAGCGCAAATGCTATTATAATTATTACTTAATCCTTGTTTTCTTCTCTTATGTTTCAGTTGGATTTTTGTAATCTAATATAGGCTTTATAGCCTTAAACCCATTTTCCTGAGATGTTGTAATACTTTCATCTATAGCAGTACATCATTCATTTATCTCAAAAAAAAAATTATTAGAAAAAAATGTGTTTACTATAATCAAGTAAATATAATATAAGACATCAATATGAAAGATATAGATTGGTACACACCTGGCTAATTATTTCTATACAAATATTAATTTTATCATAACTGCACAAAATAGTTGTAGCTAGCACAGGCAAGTACGGGTTAATCATACGAAGACATTAATTACTACTAATTACGTTTTTGTATTATCTAGCCTATAAATTGATTTTATATTTTAATAAAGAAAATTAAAACTTAAATGATTAAAATAAAGTAGTTAGTAATATTGAACACAAAGAAGCAAGAAGTCACTTAGAAAACATTCAATATCAAGAATTAATGTCTTGGTTATGAATTCCCATAAAACTCTTAGATAATTGTCCTTTTATTATGCAATTGTTTTATTGCCTATTGGATCAAAAAAATTTTGATTTTATGCTAATTGCTCACTTGAGACTACTAACAACTAATCATAGAGTTATTAACTGAATTACTCGGGCTAAAGATTACAAGATTGCTTTACCGATTTGTGAATTCCATTATTATATTTAAACATAATCTAAAGAATTTAAGTCGACCTATTTATAAGTTTGCAATCAACTCTTTTCAATTATGGTAGATCTATTTATACATAATATTTCTCAATCTCTATGCCATAAAATCATATTATGCACTAATATGTTAGATCTATTAGAACATATATAAAACACATAACTTAATCACAGTAAATCAATCAAAATAATTGCATTAAATAAAAGAATCAAAACATTATAATATGGTTCATCACACCAAGACACTAAAGATGTTTAGTTACATATGATAGAAAAAAGAAATCAAACATAAACAAAAAGAAAAACGAATAGAAAACAAAGAGCTCATAATTTTAAATCTACCTTCTTTTTTTATTAAGTGTTCTTGCAAGTTCAGGTTTGATGATGTAATCTATTCGATCTTTTGATGATTTCTTTGTATTTTCTACTTCTCTGGATCAATATCATCCCTTCTAAATGATACCTACATTTATAATCACCTCTATAAGTTTGCTTCCCTATTAGCCTCTGCTCACGTCTTTTTATAGTAATTTTTAGGATTTCTAGCAGATACATGGGCGTGTACTAAACTATGTATAACCCAAAATTTTCAGAATTCCCGATTTTGCATGGGATGAGAGACTTACACGACCATAGACACGATTGTGTGTCCCTTATTTGTTTCAAATCTTCATTTTATGCTACGATTTCATCTAAATTCTTATATTTTTAGTTCATAAAGGCAATTATAACCTATACATACACTTGGAGCAAATTAAGTACCAAATATATAATAAAAGGATAAAATATCAAGCAAAAATACATCAAATATGAGGTACATATATCGTCAAATGTTCATCTATCAAGTATCCCCACACTTAAGCTTTTGCTTGTTCTCAAGCAAACCTTAATCAAAATTATAAATTTTATAACATCAATCATTCATTAATCTTAACTTCTCCATACATACTCAAATTCATAATATTGTATTAATCAAATTAACATACAATTGGATTTGAGTTATCCTAAAACTAACTTCCTAAGTCAATATTGATAGTAATCACATCAATAACCTCATTAAAATCAAAAGTATAAACCTTTACACCCTCATCAAGATTTCACTCAATGCACTCAAGTGTGGTGAAAAGTATGCGGTAGCCTGATTATGATAAGCATTATGGTAATTGGGTATTTTTTTGTTTAAACAATGGAGTTTATTTCTTGATATTTCAAGTGTTGGTTTGTATTGTGTGACTGCTAGAGAGTATGAGATTTTCCAACAATGGTGAGTCAGTTATGGCTTTGTCTAACTATTGTAAAGCTGCAATTAACGATGGCTTCAAGCAGTTTTGAGGCAGTAGCAATGTTCTATTGTGTATGGAAGTTGCTAGTGATGTGAAACGCTAAAGGAGCCACCATGGGTGAGTTGCGACTAGAGAAGCTCCAGCTTATGGCTTGGAGGCATGACTTGCTAGCGAAACACAAGTGTTGTATGCTGCTAGAGGAGCTACCGATGGTGAAACAATTGGCAATAAGTGACGGTGCAAAGGTAGATAGGTCATGATTTGTGGCGACGACAACATCACATGATGGCTAGGGTTTCTTTATTATAAAATTAAGGTTTCTTAACTTAAAGAAGGAGCATATATGGAAACATGTTTAAGATTAGGCATGTCTAGAAATAGGTTTGAGAAAAAGTGCGTTTGGGCATAAGTTTTGCTTATTTTCAATTAAGAATTATAGATTCCTAACTTATAACAATCCTTGTTTAGGTACATGAATAGGCTTATTCTAATCCTAGAACAAGGCTTGTTTGATAACTTGGAAAAAATTATACTTAGTGGAATAAAGTATTCCAATACTACTTTTCAAATAAGATTTGAATTTGTTTTAAAATTTCAAATATTCAATTCCAAAATTAAAGTAAATATTTTTATTGATATGATTAAGAATAATAATATATGTTGATTCCCAATTTAGAATTAATTAGCTTTAATTATTGAAATTAATTAATTAGAATACTTAAAATTAAGAAAAGTGTTTTATAAATAATTAAGAAAATTTTCTTAATTAAATTTATTTATTTCAATTTGATTGAGAGAAATTAAATTTATGATTTTACTTTTTTGAGAATCATTGTTCAATTTATTTTGAAATTGTTTCTTTATTTATGAATAATAAGCTTCTTGATTTAGTAGGAAATGTGTTTTTCTTAGTTAAATTTTGAAAAATGTTTTCATTTATTAATTAAGAAAAATGAGTTTTCTTAATATTTCTGAAAATAGTTTCCTAACTTATTAACAACAGATTTTATAATTAATTAAGAAATTAATCTCTAAATAAATAATAGAAAGGACTTTCTTAATTAAATTTGAAGGTGTTTTATTTAGTTTAGAAAATTAGTTTTCTAATTAAGTAAAAGTCATTTCTATTTAGATTAGAAATAGTTTTTTAATTGGATTAGATTGCGTTACTTATATAATTTTGAAAAGAAGTTTTCTTATATTAAAATAAGTAAGAAGCATAATTTACTAAAAATTTTTTTCAATTAAATTTTGTTAAAGTAGTCAAGATAATTGGAAGTAATTTCTAATTGGATTTGAAAATTGTCTTCAAATCAAATTAAATTTTTGTAATAAGAATTTAATTTATTTAGGAATTATTAAATTTAATCTAATTTATTTTTTCCAAGAAGTTGGAAATATTATTTTAAATTATGAAGATTAATAAACAAAATCAAACTAAGCTTGTGTATAAGTTGCATGTTTGAATATATGATTGGGGTATTATGGATATTGAATTGTAAGTTTTATATGTATGATATTTTACATGTAATTTTTTGTTTAACAAGACGAACAAAATTAAGTCCCTCGTTAAAATATTAAGTACATATTGAGAACCAAATCAAACTAAGCTTGTGTATAAGTTGCATGTTTGAATATATGATTGGGGTATTATGGATATTGAATTGTAAGTTTTATATGTATGATATTTTACATTTAATTTTTTGTTTAACAAGACGAACAAAATTAAGTCCCTCGTTAAAATATTAAGTACATATTGATGTCTTCCATTATTATAACAATGAACTAGAGTTTTGTTTATTGATAAGCTTATTAAGCATACTCAAGGTCGTTTTAAGTAGAATATGTTTAGTCTCATGACGATAGGTCCTACTTAACTAAATTTGTATGATTTGAATGAACAAACTCATGATCACATGGATTTAGAGGCAGGGTTAGGAATAACAAATAAGATATATTTTGACAAGAGTTGTCACCTAACGTATCTAAGAGTCACATGAGATGTGATTGATAAAGTTGTTATCTACCTATTTTAAGTTTAGTAGATTTTTTGTGCAAAATCGAGATCAATAAATTTTGAATGGGATCCTAGCCCACTAGAAAGACTAAAGTAATCTTTGTGAATAGTAGTGTAAGCTCTTATTTCAAATAAAACAATGTTAGTAATCGAATATATGATTAAAGTCCTAATTGTCAAATGACTATGTCAAGATATGGTTACTATTATTAATGTTGTAAATATGTACTTTCCTAAAATAGGAATTGCTATAATTTGGGAATATTATTGGGGAGCAGATTTGATGTAATTAATGGATACAATGTGTTGCATAAATTACTATATAATTGGAAGGAAGGCACTAAGAACTTTTATAAAAATCTTGTTATGTTATTTGTGCTTTGTTATGGTATAAGAGCCCTTCAGGGTTTCTTGTTCTTCAAAGTCTTTGTGAATTTTTTCTAGTTGGTTCAGGGTCTTGATTAATCTATTTTGATGCATTTTGTTACCTCTCTTAACATTGCATTTATAGAGATATCAGAGATTGCTTGTTTCAAGTTTTCCAGCAAGAACTACTTTGTGTGGGAATTACAGCTTTAGATTTACATTTAGGGGAAAGAATTATGGGGGATTTTTGATGGAACAGATAGTAAGCCTACTGATCCTACCAAAGTTACTAAGTAGATAGCAAAGGATGCCTATGTCAAGAGCTAGTTGTTGCAGACCATGGATCCTTCTATTGTCACCAATCTAAGACCATATAAGACAACTAAAGACGTGGGATTATCTCAAGAAAGTGTGTGATCAGAATAGCTCAGTCAGGAGGTTTCAACTGGATTATGAAATATCCAATTACAAACAAGGAAACCTGTCTATCCAGGAGTATTATACAGGTTTTGTGACATTATGGAATGAATATACCAACATTGTTTATGCATCGGCTCCAAATACATATTTAGAAACTGTTATAAATCTTCATCAGACTAGTCAAAGAGATCAATTCTTGATGAAAGTCCTACCCAAATTTGAAGTTGTGAGATCAAATTTGTCAAAGCTCCTTCCCCATCTTTGGATGATGGTTTGAATGAACTCCTTCAAGAAGAGCAACGTAACATGAAACATGCTACTTTAGAGCAACAAGGGAATTCCACCAATGTTCTCAATGTCGCATATGCTACACAAGGCAAACCGAGGGTTCGAAATATGACCAATACTCAATGCTACAGCTATACGAGATTTGGCCACATCGTAAATCAGTGTTCCTAAAAGTTTTGCAACTATTGCAAAATTAACAGACATATTATTTTTGAATGTAGGAGGAGTCCAAAATCGTAATCCTCGTGCTTTTCATGCCTCAACTGCCAGTACAGTGAAGAAAACCACTTCAGAAATTGCTTATCTTTAATAACCAATTCCACTTCTTACTCAAGAGAATGTTTAGGAAATGATTGTATAAGATCTTCCAGCTTTCAGCCTTATTGGTAAAAACAAATCCTTATCTAAAATCGAGGTTTTTGACTCAGCTGCTTCAAATCATATAACTCCATCATCTAATAATTTTCTTAATGTCAAACAATATGATGGAAACTTGAAACTACTAATGGGAATCAAATTCCTGTTGATGCCACTGGTGATATTTCTGTCTCTCCATCTAGTGCTCCTGATTTATCTGCTAATCTACTTTTTGTTGGACAAATGGTAGAGAATAATTGCAAAGTTACCCTTTCTTCCTTTGGTTGTGTTGTGTAGGAGTTAGTGTTAGGGAAGACAGTAGCTAAGGGACCTAAATAGGGCTGACTCTTTCCTCTCCATCTTGATGAACTAACCAAGTTTTTGAATGCGTCTTCATTTCTTTCTTGTTTTTCCCAACCTGAATTTAAGTCATGACATGTGAAGTTAGGCCATCCAAATGATAGGACTCTTTCATCTTTATTAAAATTTTATGTGTTAGGAAAGTACATATTTACAGCAATAATAGCAGTAACCATATGTTGATAGTTATATTTAACACTAATCTCAATTGGTAGTCATAACATGTAATTAATTACTTTTTTCTTACATTTATATTATGTTATGAGCGGAATTTACCTTGTTTAGTATAATTGATACTAAGTTAGTGACCAAATTTCTTAGACATAGATTATGTTTAAGAAAGTTCTCAAAATTATATAGAAAAGTTGTATGTCTATTATGTAATTTTGCTATAATCCCTATTGAGGATTCGACAATCAAGTTTTAGAGATAAGTTAAAATCATATGGATGACTAAATGTATTAACATGTTGACTTGACTAATGTCTCATAAAATTTGATGACAACATGTAAGATGTTTGTCAACATCGTGATAGCAAGATGCAAGAGTTTATATAAAGTAGAGCTGAAAAGTATAGTACCTTAATGAAATTGGTTCATTCAATTTACTCTATTACAAGCCTAAACATGGACATCAAGTAACAACTTTGCTATAGTACAACAATATTTATCATAAGAAGAAAATGATTGCATGACTTTTCTTGCCTATATATCATATGATAGAGATCATATGTATTTCTAGTTCATGTTTAGGAGTATTTGATACTGAATTTAGATTCTACAATATTATAATGTTCTATGTATGATAAAAAATAGATTGTTGAGTAAAAGTAGTTGATAGAAGTTTATACTAATAGTTTGGATGTGTTGGATCCTTTAAGGAGTTATGCTTAACATAAGTGACAAAAATACAAAGTTTGATAATTAAGACTATTCTTTTATGCCACGTTGATTAAATCAACATGATGAGAATCATAAAGTTACATATAAAGATATATGTATCCTTTCGATTATGGATTGTATGAAACTTATTAATTTGAAGACTAAACAAATCAATCTTTGGTGAAAAGATGATGCTGGTATTGAATTGTTAAATTTATACATGTGACATATTAGGTAGAATAACAATTTATAAAAACATGATACTTATATTTCATTACATTTTTAATGATTTTATGTGATATAATAATAGGTATTAAATGAAATGTTGATTTAAAATTTTGAAAAGTTCAAATTGATTAAATCTAAATAGAAATTAAATATTAAGAATGTTGAAGAACTTCGATAAGATCATTGTATTAAGTTTTAAATTTTCGGTTCTCTATAAGGAATGAGATTTTTCAGCTCATACCTTCACAACAAAATTCCATAAAGCATAGATTTATCTAAGTAGGAAAATACAATATGAGATATTATATAATGCAATATTATTTTTCATATAGTTATGCCTGGTACAATGACTTAACTTCAATAGTTCTAGTTAAATCAAATAACAAGATTTCATATTAGATATAAAAATGCTAAGTATTTGAAAGAGTTAAAGTTAATGATTTAAGGATGTAATGCTTAGTTAAAGCATGTATTATCCATAAAGTTTAGAACTAAATTGGGTAATAAAAGGTTATGAGATATCCAAAAGGTTGGATATTATATAGACCTATTGAACAAATTGTTTGTTTCAGTGTATGCTTATAGAAGAATGGTTCTCAAGATAAGTAGCAAGAATAAGATGAAATTTGAAAAGCCCAAATCTCATGATAGTATATCCAATTGGAACTAATGCATTTAGGAATACATTTGATACATAGTTGAAAGGGTATAAGACATTGAAAGACTCACTTTCATGATGACTTCAAAAGGTTTATTTTGGAGATGATTATGAATTTATCATATCCACAAAAAAGTTAGTAGGAGTATGTAGAGACATATTGCTTATAGAGAATAATAATTCTAATTTTCAATTGTTCAAAATGTGATTGTCCAAGAACAACTTTTGTTGTATATGAAAAGATAATAGCTTAGTTTTGGGTATTGCATCTATAGAGATAGATTGGAAGTTGTTTACGTATTATAAGTCTAAGTACATACATAATGCACTAAAGATGTTTAGTATTTGAAATATATGATACTTGTGAAGTATTAAAGATATCCATTATTCTATATATGAGTTGATATTTGAGTTCAAGGTTATATGGATATTAACTTTAGAAGTAAATCCTAATTAATATTCATTTTACTTGGAATAATATCATTTTAAGATTAGAAAATTTCCAATATAGAAATTGGTGCTAATTAAGTCATAATACATTTTTTGTTTATTAGAAATGATTAACTGGATCAATAAGTTATTTAATAAACTTTATGTAGTTCGTTTTATTGTTTAAGATAGTAATATACTATAGAACGTTAGAGTCATTAAAAATGCAAAAGGAGCTAAGTTTTTATTAAAGATCTAAGTATGTATTTAGGAAAATTTTCTTAATTATGATGATAATTTTAATATGAAGGCTGTAAAATTTAAGCAAGAGCTCACTATAGAGAATTTTGTAGAATTGTCTCATTAAACCACTGTCCCAATAGTAACATGATCTTTATATAGTGATATGGTAATGATACTTAAACGATTAGCTTAGTGCAAGAGGGAAGTTGTTGGTTTATGCCCTATAGCCAATCGGTTGGTTATAGTTTAGTGACAAAATAATTTAAAGGCATTCTTTATCTTATATATATTTATATGTATATGATAAAGTCCTTGAGATAATTATACATTGTAAATAAAATTATACTGAGATTATAAATATGAGATCTATATTGTATTTATGTATTATCACTAAATTATTCCTAAACATTTTTCTATTAAGAATGGACATTAATAAAACGTAAAAGGATTCGCAAATGTTATGTTTGTTCTTACAAAGGAAGTAATCAATCTTATAGACTAAAGTATATTGACACTTAAACAAACGTATGAGTACTTGCTAGAGAACAAGGTCACTAAACTGACCTTATACGAGAAATCTATTTGGATCATTACTCTTATGTCTATGGAAATTCTCATTGTGATAATTGTATAAGTGATCCTTTTATTTGAAATCTCTAAAGTTATCTTGTATAGGGATTGCTATGTTTTGATACTACTTAAGACCTGTTACAGTCAAAGATAGCTCAGTCGTGGATGTAACATAAACTAAATAGAGGTATTTGAGTGCTCAATATATGATTCATCATTCTAAAATAATTAGGGAGAATGTTTCAATGTTCTCTCGATTAGTATGGACTTGGAAAATCCTTGGCTAAGACAGAATGACGTTTTGTAAATAGTTTACAAATGTCTTTAATTAAATCAATAGATAATGATGAAGAACTAATATGATAAGACTCAAAATATAATAAACATTAATTTATGCTCTGTGTCTAATCAGAACATTGTGTGATAGAATGCTTGAATTATATATAAAAATCATTCACGAAAAGGTTAGTCAAAATCACTTTAACATTCCTAAATATTTAAATGGTCATGATTTATTGCTAAACGTCAATCTTGATCTATGGATATAAATTGTTTAATTAGAGAATTAAAGATAAATTAAAAGAATTTATTTTTAATTATCTAATCCTAAATGTGATTTCGGGTTATAGTTTTTATCTATTATGAATATATTTAGAAACTAATAGGTTGAAGAGAGCAAATATATTTTAATTAAATTGGACTTGATTGTAAAGTTTGAGAAACTTTATAAATAAATAGAAGATATTTTATAAATAAGGATCATGTATTTGCGCATAATTAGTATTTAATTAGAATTATTTGTAATTCTAATTAGAGTTCAATTGACATTAGAATCCAACTTCAATTAAATTACTAAGAAATCCAAAATCTATTGTAAATAGTAGAGATGTCAATGGGTCAGGTCGAGGTGGTGGGACTGGCCACAGGCGGGCCGGGCCAACCCAGTCCAACATATATATATTTGTAAAGAAAAAGGGCAAAAATAATGTAATTTTTGAAGTAACGGTCAGGCTACGGGATTGGTCGGACCGATCATGGTTAGCTCGTGGCTCGGCCAACCCAAGCCAAAATCAGACTGGGCCCTTTTTGATATCCATAGTAAATAGACTTAAGTTATAATGGAATTAACACTCCTTACCTAACTCTCTCTGCAATAGTTGTAGAATTCTCTCAACTCGTTTTGTAAATATCGTTAAAAGTTGGACACTTGTACTGCTATTGTTGTTGAAATGAGTCAATTTCGAAAATAATTTGAGGGACATAACAAGAAAATGATCAAACTTTGGAATAAGATACAAATTATAATTCTTGCTTTATTATAATTTATGTATTTATCATTTTTTATAATTTAAGTAATCTTAGCTTTTAGAAAATAAAAAAATTTTGTAATTATTCTATTGCGGGCAAGATCGAATTCCGTATCGATTTTTCAACAAATATATTTGATGTATTAACTACAAAGGAAGTTGTTTGGGTAAACAAAAGGAATAAGGCAACCCAAGCTTGAAATATATAGATCCATACGTTAATAATTGAAGGATATTGAAGATATTCATTTCCGTTGTATAAAAACAAAAGATATTGAAGATAAGAAATAGTTTAAGCCCAAACAACAAAAAAAGGGAATGTAAAATGTGAGGGAAGACGAGAAGAACAAGACTACGTTACAGGTCTAGCTTCCACACGATGTCTTATCCAACTTCACGCTCGTTTACATACCTCGCTCACTTTTGTCTAGTCTCTTTCTTGTTCTCTGTTCTCTACTTTGCACGCATAGCTCCTTGCAATATCACCCGCTTCCTCCCTTTTCTCCGTCTCTCTCTGTTTCGGTCCTTTTTGAGAAAGCCACACTGACGAAAAGGTACTGCATTTGTACTTGTAATGCTTTTGCTGTTCTTTGGACCAAATATTTCGTTATACTGTTGCTGGATGTTTCGTTTCTCGAAGTGGGTTCTCATGCTCTCGTTGCGTTTTTATATGAAAATTTACTTATATATATATATGTATATATATGGTTTTTAAGGAGCCCTGTTTCAGTCTTCTTTTGTGAGGCTTTCCTCGTACGAATTGATGTCTAGAAAATTTTGTTGTGTATCGTCTTTATGAGGAAGAGAATCTTGACATTGCTAATGTCAACTCAGAACTTAAGATTTCTGTTCCAAGCACCCCAAGTGTGGATGTCCCTTTTCATTGCGTTTATCTGCAAGTGGGCCTAATGTTCCTAATCGTAATTCACATGCATGATAAGGGTGCAGTATTTCGGTTTCGGCTGGATCTTTTTTAGCTGTTGGTTTGTGCATGAACTCAAGTTTAAGGAAGTCAAGTAGGTGCTAATTAATAGTTTCAACTCGTAGCTTTTTGGATGCTTTGTTTCACACACAAGAGAAAAAAATGGGGAAATAACTATTAAATAAGATTCCGTCATTCTCAGATAGCACTTGGGAGTCTGGAGACTGAATCATGGCATTGGCTGCAAAGTCATTCTTTCTGTCTCGTAAGGAAATTGTCTGTAGTGCCGAAAGATATTTTCATAGGGGACTTGCTCACCGGCTAATTGTTTTGAAGACTCCACTGGATAACAGACTTCGGAGTCATGTTCAGCTGACAAGATCATTTAGAATTTTTCAGGGGCCGAGGGTAAAATGTTTAAATAGGTTTGGAGATTTGAACATCGCAGCTTCTTCCACTTGCATTGCTAGTGGAATTACACCTAAGGTGGCTCCTGATTAACTTTTAACTCAAACTTTCATGGTGAAATTTCTCACTAAGTTCTGTCTCTCTTTTCTTTTCTTTCCTTTTCTATTCTTGTCTTTAGGCAAAAGAGGTGCTTAATTTTCTGGTGTCAATTATATCAATTGCACTGAAAGGACAGAGCCACGTGCAGTTCATAAAAATAGCAGGCGTAGTCTTAGGTGCATTATTGATCATACCGTCAGCCGATGCTGTCGATGCTCTCAAAACCTGCACGTGCTTATTGAGGGAATGCAGGTAATCCCAATTCCTTACTGGCATTTATGCTACTGGTTATCTCTCATCTTAACTTAAGGATGACGAGCTTATGGTTCTACTGCAATACAGGCTATCAATCTACTTAAGTTCACTCTCCAAGTCTAGATGCATTCTGACTTTAGTTGCATTAATCTTAAAATGGGACAAACAAGCTCTTTGTGTATGATGCAAGCTTGCAATAAAAAAGTACAAGTTATTATGGAACTGTGCATTAGGGATTAATCGTCTTAGGTAAATCAACCTCTTCTGCGAATGTTATATTGAATTTCTAGTTGAACTCCATGGTGTTATGAATTCAATTTGCTAAGCTGTGTTGATTAGATGTAACTGGTATATGCATTTAGCTGCTTATTAGGGTGAGAAAATGAACAGATTAGAATACTTGTTTTATCTTATCAACACAACACTTTTTTTTAGCATTGATTTTGCTTGAAACAGTTCATCAAATATGTGGAATACTTTCTTAACTGCCAAATTAACTTTTTATGACATGAATCCTTAATTAACCTTTTTGTTAACTTTGCTTCAAGATGTTTGATCACTTCATATGGCTCCTGAATTGTTAGAAACTTATCATTGACATTTTAACATGACTATTTTTTGCCAGGATAGAGTTGGCTAAGTGTATTTCAAACCCATCTTGTGCTGCCAATGTGGCTTGCCTCCAGACCTGTAATAACCGACCGGATGAAACTGAATGCCAGGTTAGTTCAGTTCTAGCGTCAAGTTGTTTACTGATACATCTATAGTTGGATATGTGATCTCTTTCAGCTAAAACATTTTATATTGATGTGGAAAGTTCGGCAGCAGGATTTTTCTTGAACTAAAAGGCCTGTTCTTTAGAAAAATAAGGCCTGGCAAAATTCAATATGTTTAAAATTTGAACTTTCAGACATATTTATTCTTTTCCTTTTTAATTAAATTCGAACACCTATTGACTTTTTAAAGTATCTTTGAACCATATGGTAACTAGTTTTATCTTTCCCCAATTTTCCAGATCAAATGTGGGGATCTGTTTGAGAACAAGGTTGTTGATGAGTTTAATGAATGTGCGGTCTCACGAAAGAAATGTGTACCACAAAAATCTGATGTGGGGGAATTTCCTGTTCCTGATCCTGCTGTTCTTGTTAAGAGCTTCAACATTGCAGATTTTAATGGGAAGTGGTTCATTTCTAGTGGCCTTAATCCTAGCTTTGACACTTTTGACTGCCAGTTACATGAGTTTCATACAGAGTCCGACAAATTAGTAGGAAATTTGTCATGGAGGATACGTACTCCTGATGGTGGCTTTCTAACACGATCAACTACTCAGAGGTTTGTTCAAGATCCATTGCAGCCTGGAATTCTTTCCAATCATGGCAATGAATACCTTCACTATCAAGATGACTGGTAACCTCCTCATCTTGTTTTGCTATCTTTTTACTGCATTCCTCTGTTGATGCCAATTTTTTAGGGTTAATTGTAAAAATAATTTCAAATTTTATTTAATTTTGCAATATTAACCCAAAATTTAAAAAGTAGAACAAAAATATTTCAAATTTCAATTTTTAGCAAAGCATCCCGATGTTAAGCAATTAATGTGGATGAAGAGATGGGCTACGTCATATTAATAACTTTGCCATGTGACTACTAGATAATGTATTTGTATCACCTATGAATTTTATGACTTAATAAATTGTAAATATAAAAAATCCTAAAATAATTATATACTATTTTATATGTTTTACTTCATAATTATTATATGTAGCGTAATGTGATGGTTTCAACTTTAAGATGCTCTTATTATGTTGAGAAACCAGGAATTTGGGCCGAAGGAGTTTACAAATTTGATAAATTTATCAATCTTAATTTCACGTCAAAAAGAGTATGCAGATGAATCCAAAACACTTGGATAGTTTAATTATTCTTTTTTTTTTTTTTGGTCTTCCATAGTTGTTGAGGTCGTTGCCACGAACATTTCATGAAAATATTGTGTGAATTTCATTAATGCTCGCATTTATGCACTTAAAGCCGGATATCAGTTCACTATATGCACAGATTTTCATAAACCATGGCATGTCTATTAGCAGTCATAAGTAAATTAGTGGTTATTAATCTAAAAGTCTCTTTGTGAAATCCTTATGAACAACTCTTAAGTGAAAGGATCTCGATTTTATCAAACACTAGCTTTTTGCTGGTTGTCATGATTGTTTAGTTGGTGCATTAAGTGTATCAATTAAAATGCTTAAATGGCAACACTTTGTTGTCTCAGTTATGTCTATGCTATTTACAAACACTAAAGCAGGTAACTGGCATGCCTCAGGTACATCCTATCTTCTAAAGTAGAAAATAAGCCTGATGATTATGTATTTGTGTACTACCGGGGTTCAAACGATGCATGGGATGGATATGGCGGTGCCGTTGTGTACACTAGAAGTGCCATTTTGCCAGAAAGTATTGTACCTGAACTGGAAAGGGCGGCTAACAGTGTTGGACGGGACTTCAGCAAATTCATCAGGACCGACAATATCTGTGGGCCTGAGCCTCCCCTTGTGGAGAGACTAGAGAAAAAAGTGGAGGAAGGAGAGCAGAACATAATAAGGGAAGTTGAGCAATTAGAAGGGGAGGTAGAGAGAGTGGGCAAGACGGAGATGACCTTGTTCCAGAGATTGGCAGAAGGTTTTAAAGAACTCCAAAGAGATGAGGAAATTTTCCTGAGAGAGCTCAGCAGAGAGGAGATGGATATACTAAATGGCCTGAAAATGGAAGCAACCGAAGTGGAGAAACTCTTTAGTCAAGCACTTCCAATAAGAAAGTTAAGATAGGAGTTCAGACATAATAATGCTTACCTGTATGAATTACTTGGTAAACTTACTTCAATTCCATAAGTATAAATTTCTTCGTTCCTCTGTTTCAATCACGTAGTTGCCTTTGCCTTCATTTTACTCTTGTAGATCCAGTTCTCCCTAACAGAAGAATGTTATCTAACCAAATTTGCTGTACTTGTTTATTATTAAGGTGATTATCAGATTTGGTGAAGTCAATAATGGCTTGGTCCTTTTTTTTTTTTTGGTATAGAATCAAAATGCAATTGTAAAAATACAAAAAGAAGGTTGCACAAAGTAGTGAGCCTGACAGAAATTAAAATGGATAACCTTTATAATGATGGAAATCCTTGGAATGACTTGGGTCGCGTAAATATTAATTCACAAAACCTTAATATCAGCTTTTCCATCCTTGAGCGACAAACGTTGATGCGAGGCAGGAGTGAACGTAGAAAGATTTGGTAACTTAATATCGATTTGGTTACTTAAAAAGATTTTACGTAAAGAATATGATTACTTTAAATTGCTGGAATGGCTTACGAAGACAAGCCCCAATCCAACTACAAGGACTTAATAATATCTTACATAAGAAAATGATGCTTTAAATTCGTCGAATGGCTCAAGAAAACAAGCCCCGATACGAGGACTTAATAATATCTTATATAATAATATCATATAATACATAACAACACCCTAGTTATATAATCCGGATCGAACGTGAAAGGGAAAAAAATAAAAAAATGCGAAAAATACTTGATTTCGGTTCCATAATTTCAAACAAGCTTTCCAAAGCTGAAACGGGCGCGAATCCATCGCCATTTTCATGAGAACCCATCACCGGGATGCAGTCAACGTCTTTCTGCAGTTTTTTTAAAACGTAAGCTCTCTTAACAGGTCAGAGAGTCCTTATACTTACGATTGAAATGGGCAACTACAAGAGACCATAACCCTTATATAGCTTCCATATCGGATTTTCCCATCATAAGACCGACATGGGTCCAGTCTATACTAATTGGAATCCATTGTCTATCCGAACTTCGACCCATTGATTTAGATCATTTATTAGGCTACTTTATTATCTTTATCTAGATTAAATTACATAACTTAACCAATAATTTATTTAAAAACTAGAAAATGCAATCAAATGTTGTTCAACTTTATAAGAAAGGACAAAAATGTTTAACATTCTCCCATTTGGACAATTCTTAATTCCAATTTTGACTCAAGTTTAAAATAGTTTAAACTTTTGAATTTTTGGTTAAGTCATGCTGCTGTATTACTTAATTGTAATTTTGACGCAAGTTTAAAACAATTTAAAATTTTGGTCAAGTCACGCTGCTGTATTAGTCGACTAAGTTTAAAAACATAACATTTGATCCAAAGATAACGAAAGTCTACCATTATGTTCTGCAAGACTTTTGATACTAAAAAGTATCAAATGTATGTGTCATGTGTGACACAAATCTAATACAATTACATATACCTAATACCTCACTAACATGAATGGAAAAATGGAGTATAACAAACTAAAATGATACCTGTATGATCTAAATTATATCATCTTCACTTGTAGGTCTCGATTTCTCCAACTTTAGGCTAAACTGCATTAGAGAAATCCTGTTTTCTCTCAACGAATGCTAAATAACATTTCTCTCACTAAATGGTAAACAACATTAGAGAAAACTTTTATATTCTCCAACTAAATGCTAAATTGTATTAGAGAACCTTTATGGGATTAAAACTAATATCCCCTATGTCATGTAAACCTTTAAAGATATCTGTATAAAATTGTATATGTCTAAATGACATAGGCTCAAAGTCAATTTATACATATGCCCAATGATCTTTAAATGCTAAGATGACACAAATCTTAAGACTTTCATACGTATTATGATGATGTATGATAACATGCATTACTCAGGATTAATAATGATCATCTTTATCAATGAACCATCATATCATCATCATACATAAAAACGTACAAATGTATATGGAGCAAATATAACGATCCCCTAACTAACAGTGTTTGAGGATTTCAAAACACCATATTGTATACTTGTTTTCCAAATACAAGTGGGCAAAGTCCTTTAGTTAAAGAATCAACTTATAGTTTCTCAATCCTTAAACGCTCCAAATCTTAATGTTTTTGTATAAACTACTTCATGATAAAATATTTGACCTAAAAATACTAAGACCCTGTGATATTAAGTGATATTATTAAACAAGACAACAACTTGATTATCACATTATAACTGAATGGGTTTAGCCATTGAATCAACCACAGACAACTTAGAAATCAAATTTCTGAGCTAAACCGTCTATGAAGCAGTCTAGTAGCATGCACTCTGCATGCATGGTTGAGGAAATCACCTGTGTCTACTTGACACTCTTTCACGACGTTGTACCATCTGCTAACTTAAAACTATAGTCTTAAATGAACTTTCGATCATTTGGACACATAGCTTAATTTAAATATGAATTCCTTACGAGTTTTAGTCTATTGACTTTTCTATATATCAACATATAATCTTTGATTCCTTTTATTTATTTCAACACTCGCTTGACTACATTTCAATAGTCTACATTTGCGTTAACCAGATACTGACCAAACAATCAAACAGTAAATGCAATGTCCTCCCTAATACATAACCAAGCATACATTAGGCTTTCAATTGTACTAAAATACGAAACTCTCATAACATCTCTCTTTACTTTATTCTTCAGATATTGTGCCAAAGATTATCTCTCACTATGAGAGGCAGGTGCTACGACAGGTTTACAGTTATCCGTATTAAACCTTTGTAGCATATACTCAATATATGCGTTCTGTGAGAGGTATGATTAGTGTTAAGATTTTTCCTGGTGAATCAGAATACCTAAGATAAAAAATGCTACGCTAAGGTCCTTTATGTCAAAGTTCTTGACCAAAAGTTTCTTAGCCTCATACAACATGGTCAAGTAATTTGACATGAGCAATATATCATCCTCATGTAGCAATAGGAAGATAACTTTGCTCCCCTTGACCTCATAGTACAAACATCTTTTTAACTTTATTTTCTATGAAGCCAAAAGAGGTCACAACCTCATTAAATGTAAGGTATCACTTTCAGGAGGTTTGGTGTAATTCAAATATTGATCTACATAACGCGCAAATCATGTCAGTTCCATCTAGATCCTGAAATCCTTCAGGTTGTACCATATAGACCACTTTATAAGACCTTTATTTTGGAAAGCAGTTTTGATAACTACCTAATGTAAATCTATATCATCATGAGCTACAATTGCCTTAATTACTCAAAATGTATCCTTTAAGGATACGGGAGAAAAAAGTAACATTAAAGTCAACATTTCTCCTTGAGTGAACCATCAAGAAACTAAGTGAGCCCATAAACTATTGAACTTTATCTTAAAATCCTTTAGGTCTTAAACTTTATTTACAACTGACGGTTTTACGGTTCTACTACAAAATCAACTAGCTCTCATACTTTACTATGCTTTATGATTTTTATCACATAAGTCATTACATCCCACCACAATTTCACATTGGGTTCATAAACAACTTCTGTAAAAGTAACTGGATTTATAACATGTCATAGTCCTGTTCACCTAATAGACTATGTTATTAGATAGGATAATAGGTCATCTCACTCTGGTGGATCTTCACAATTGTATTAGATCTTGTAACTCGAGGAACCTCTGTATTTTATTAGATCTTGTAACCCCAGGAACCTTTTTGTTTACATGTATGAGTTCCTGTTCCTGTACAGGCACAGAACAAAGACCTAGATCTACCGAATCTAACTGAAAGAGTGGCGGGTACATCATAACTGTAGTATCCACCCTATTATTATCTGAAGGGTCAAAGGGCCCACCATCTTTATAAACATCATATTCCAGAAACTTAGTTGTTTGTGATTCCATTATTCTAGTCCCTCCTCTACACTAAGATCTATAGCCTTTAAAGTGGTCAAGATATCTTACTAAATATCAATGAAAATAATGAGCATGCAATTTTTCTTTATAAGGATTATACTACCTTGGTAGGGCAATCTCATACACGAATGTGTGTAAGGTTAGGTTTTTACACTTCTAGATAATTAGTTAGATTAGTCTTGTTCTTTATTGACTTCTTCAAGTCCTTTAGGGTGTAGTTATGCCTTTCGAGAACACACCATTTTGCTCAAGACTACCCAGTATAGTGAATCAAGTAACTGTCCCAATTGATTCCATATATCTAGAAAACAAACCTTTTCAAGTCTTGCAATACCATGTCTGCCATGATATTCTCCTTCATGGTCAGATCTGACACTCTGAATGGATTCTCATAATTGGTTCTCAACCTTCAATCTTTAAGCAAGAACATATAACTATAATGGGAATAATAATCAACAAATGTCATAATATATTTAGAATTGCACAATGCAATTGTATAAGGTCTTCTGATATTCGTATATATCAGACTCAACAAGTCAGAAACACAAGTTGACCTCTTTTCCTTATTAGTCAACTTAACCCTGCAATGGTCAACACATGTTCCCAAATTATCACAATCTATAATTGAGAGAATACTTTCCTTAACCAATCTTTCAACCCTTTTTCTAGAAATGTGGCTTAAATTTTTATGCCACACCACGTATGACTTTTCATTCATCAAGGTCCTTCATTTCATGACTTGTTTAACAAGATACAAAGAAGCATATATCTAATTCGGGGCAAGACACATTCTATACAAACCATATAAAGAGACAGTTGTATCATTATGTTTTATATTAAACACAACTATTCAACAGAAGCATAAATACAAAACGTCAACCTTCTTTGTCTAAAATTGATCCAAAGATCAAATATAAAATGTGTCGTGTAAAACCTAAAATGAACTTTGTAGTAAGGTTCAGTACACACAACTCCTATAGATATTTCATCCACTTCTTCATTGCTTTGAACCATCAGTTTCTCCTTCTCTTTATTTAGCTTTATCCTAGATATGAACTCCTGCATTATGAAAGCACTTGATCAGATACTCCACTATATAGCCACCAAGTACTTAATGTGACTATTGCAAATCAGATTCATAAATTGATAAGATAAGGAGTTATTTGATGGTCTAGATTGACCAACATTAGTACATGGAGAAGATTTAGTCTTTATACCTTTGATCTTAGTAGGTTTCATCTTTGCCTTCCTTTTAGTTGCCTTAAGGGCTATAGAAGTGGCAAGCCTGAGTTTCTTCTCCTTAGCAATGTAATGGGCAATCAAAATATTGAAATCTCATTCCTCATCCTGCCAATAATATGTCATCACCAGATTACTAAACTCTAGTGGGAATGTATTTAGAGTATGATGAATTATAAAGACATCTTCAATCTACTGTAAAGATGGATCATTTTTTATATAGTCTCCTTTACCCCCTCTCCCATATACCTCATGGAAAATAATTATTTAATCAAGAAATTACTTTGCTATATATGTGTTCGGAAGTCCACTTAGCAGATGATTAGGAATAGATCTCTTAATGGTCATAAGATATAATCTGTCAGACCGATCCTAGGCTTTATAGGCTGCTTTACGAGCTTTCTAGCTCATGGATGTAAGTGAAGATGGCCTATCCATCCGTATGGCCATATCAACCTCAGCTATCTCTATAGCATTCAATACATCCTCTGTCCACTTCTTTGTATTAAAATTGGTAAGGGTTTCAATAGTGACACTATTTTTATTGTTGACCGAAAAGGTGACTAAAATGATAATGTTTAAATTAGCACAAAAGTAGGATAACAACGATACTCAAAGCCATTAAATAGTATCTTTATTGAAAATCCGATTACACATATTATGAAACATCTTTGGGCTAAATACATAATATATGCAATTAGACCTCAACATAAAAGCGATCAAAGTACAAACCATTAACTCTCATGATACTACCACCTTTGGATGAATTGATCATTTAAGCAACGAATTTCCTCCATTTAATGCCTTTATGAACATCTCAAAATGTTATATAAGGCCAACACCTTTGGGCATAATAAGCAAACATAAAATCAGATACACCCCTCTACATGCAAGTAGAACAATTCAAAATACTGACTTGAAAGGTCACTTTGATGACTACATCCTCATCAGCACTCAAAAAGTCCACAAACACAAAGGATACATCTTTATGTCGTCCTCACATTCTCTATGAGCATATCATATGTGAAAATGTAACATTAATAAATACAAAAGACTGCATGCACAGTCTCATTGTCACGCCTCGTGCTGAAGACATTCTCTGAAAACTTCATTTGAGACTTTCATAAAAGAAAAATATCACTAGAGCGACTATTGTGCATTACTGGACACTGAACTGACCATCTAAGACACAAGAACATCATGTATCTCCCTTACGGTAAGTTTGTTGCACGAAAATTCACTAAAAAATGGCTTCAAAATGTCGTTTTTCCTTTTTCGAGTAATTATCATATGATCCCAACACTAAACATGAGACTCGAGACACAAAAACTTGAAGTATCTCCCTTATGTAATGTTTGAAGCATGAAAATTTACTTGAAATCGGATTTAGAATACCTTAATTCCTTTTTCTGGAGTTAAACGTTAATTTATTGCTAGTGTAATAAATCCAGAAAAATGTAAAAATTCACTTTATGAATTTTCTGGACCAGAAAACTGAGCCAAAACACCCCGGGACACCCTTACGGGAAATCTAAAATTTTTATCTTTTTTAAATTTACTTTAGTAACATCTGTACTGGTTGACATCAGCCACGCGTTGGCATGAAAAGCGAGTGTCCAGCGCGCAGTCATAAACGAGCCCACCGATGCTGACATATGCAACGCACGAGCCAGACACGTGTTCGATCCATGTTTAGCCACGTGTCCGGCACATACAACATACGCACTAGACTCATCGCCTTCCCTATGCTATTGTTCACAGTAGGCGTGTGTAAAAAGGTGATTTCAGGCCAGTTTCGAGTCCCTTTTTCACGCTTCCGGGTCATTTTCTCTCCGTTTATCAAGACTAAACATATGTATACTACTTTCATGCAATAAAAAGCAAGAAAAAACCGAGAAACAAAAGTTAACTCTCTGAAAACCTTATGGAGAGAAAAATCGAAAAATCTCCGTTTTTTAACCACCTAGTTAGGCCACCGCTCTGATATCACATGTAATACATAATGATACCTTAGTTACGTATCCCAAATCAAATGTGAAAGGGCAAGAAACAAAGAAATGAAGAAAATACCTAATTTTGGTTACATAACCTAAAACGAGCTTTCCGAAGCCGAAACGAGCGTGAATCCACCACCATCTTCACAGGAATCCATCACTGGGACGTGGTTAACATCTTTCTACAGTTTTCTCAAAATATAAGCTCTCTTAACAGGTTAGATAATCCTTATACTTACGATTGATATGAGTAACTACAGGATACCTTAACCTTTATATATAGCTTTCATATCAAGCTTCCCCATCACAAGACCGATATGAGTCTGGTTTACGCTAATTGAGATCCATTTTCTACCTAAACTTCGACTCATTGATTTAGATCATTTATTGGGTCACTCTATTATATTTATCTTAATCAAATTACGTAACTTAACTGATAATTTATTTAAAAACCAAAAAATACAATTAAATGCTGTCCAATTTTATAAGAAAGGATAAAAATGTCCAACATATCATACATTAAATTGCTCGAATTGCTTAAAGGAAAAAAACTACAAGTTATAATTCCCTTTTGGAGAAGAAAATTAGTTGTTGTAATTTGAGAGCTTTCAACAACTACATTATCCATATTCTCTAATGTTAACTCGATCATTAGGCCTCAAGCTTTCCAGTTCCAATGGATAGAACAAGCTCTTTGCACATGCAAACTTGGCAACTTGCCTTCACTTCTTCTTGAAAAATAATTCAATTATATTAATAGAAAATAGTTTACTGGAGCTGAAAATTTTGGGGATTAATAATAGTTTGCTTATTATATATTTTAAGATGTAGGCGTCATTCGTTAGTTCAACAACTTCAAATGTGCACTAGGATTTTTTTTTCTGTTTTATTCTTATTTCCAATAGATATATACATCAAAATGGAATTACATGGTAGCTACCTACAATTTTAAAAAAACATCAATGGGGTTTGGTGCTAATTTTAAAAGTTTTAGTGTTTTCAGTCATGTGAATTACTCTTAAAACTCTTAATTTCAAGGTTTTTAATTTATCTTAAACTTGGCAATTTTGAATTTGGAAGATTATTGATCTTATTATATATATTTTTATCCCTTTTTTTAATATGAGATCTCGATATTTACTCTCTAAGAGATTTCGTAACTAATTTAGTTTAAATAACTTTTTTGTTTTTAAGATTACACAATTATGACTAAATTTTAGACATATTAGATAGTATCATATAAGGACTTGGATAAGATAAAATTTTATTTTCATAAATGACAAAGCAAATAATAAAGTATTTTCTTAAATATAGAATTGGTTATATATAAGAGACTAGTGATCTTTCTTTGAATTATTCATGCAATAAGCTAATGTCAGTGCCATGTCTTCTACTTAGACAAGTATGATGCATATCTAACAATTTTGATTTACAAGTGTTACTAATAAGTTGTTAAGAAATTGAAAAAACCTAAACAGCACCAAAACTAAATGTTGTTTTTGATGAGAGTTATAATTTCCTTATTTAAGCAACACTCGTTGGAATTAAAGACTTAAAAGTAAATAACTTTAGTTTACTTAACATTCTACTAGCTGTTGTGGATTTTTAAAAAATTATAGGACACTAAGAAACTAGAGTCAAATTAAATTATACCAAACACAATCTAATCAAATGCTCCATAAATTTATATAAACATGGAAACAATCGCATCATACAGTTGATTACGAGCATCATAGCTTTTTCAATCTAGGTAGAATTTTCTTTAGGTATAACTTCATATTATATATCAATGTTTTTATAATATGGATATTGTTGTTACTATATGTTCTCTTTGGTGAAAAATGAATCACTACTAATTTTTGATATTTTAGAATTACTTGAAAAATCAAAAATAGATTCTAAGGATGATAACTTTTATCATAAAATTTTGTTTTTGTTTTTTTCATTTTTAATATAAGATATTAAAATTTTCTCTTTGTTTTGTTCCTTTTTCATAGATATATAATACTATTAATATATCTTTGTGATATATGGTTGAGTTATGTTTGTTCTATTTTGCCTACCTACTTCTTCCGATTCCATACATATGTTTTGTTCTTTCTCTAGTCCAATTATGTTATAATTGTTTTTATGATACTACTAAAGAAGCATTTATCTAGAAGTGAAAAAAGGAAAAAAAAAAGAAAATGAGGAGAATAATTATTAGAATCCCGAAAAGGAACTATTAATGTAACATCCCACCCCCTACAGGAAGGGTAGAATGGTAATTTGACTTAGGATGAGAGTGTTTGGGTTTAAATAGGATTGTTCATGCATACTGGTACTGGAAAATAATAGAACTATTGCACATGAAACTGTACATGCA